>NSJW01000162.1:0-600000 GCA_019955255.1 Castanospermum australe
AGCCTTCAGGACACAACCCTTTGAAATTGGCATTGCATTTGCTAATTTATCAACGCCATCTTTGATCTCTTCCTATGAAACCAAGAAAAAAAAAAAGAACAAAACTTATTTCTTCCACTAGCTAGAACCATTAGACATCTTCATTTGTCCGACACATACACGGGTACCCTCATATTGTTGGCAGGTTTGTGATGCTTTTCCAAGTCTCTATAGATTTCAACTTCAACCATTCTTTCCTCATTAATCTCCGAAAAGGCGAAATCAAACCCCACTCTTGAAATAAAATAGCAGCACTTGTCTGATGATGTATAATAAAATCCGTGTCTATGAAAGTAATAGAAGCAATCGTTAAAAGGAACAATACATGTCAAGGAATGACAGGTAAAAATTTCACTAAAAACTGTCTGAGATATAACTCCATGCGCACTTTCAAAAGTGTACAGTAGCATTACTAATGCTTTATCTTAAACTTCGAACAAATTAGGACTCCACAGTCCACACTATTTACATTAGCATTGTTAGACGTAACCAAAATACACCATAGTCACCGGCAACGGTACTTATTCCAGCCAAAATGCTTCATAATCCATGTCTTAAATTTTCACAAGCCATAAAATTGGACTCTAGTGATAACTAATTGGAGCAGCAGCGTCTCCTTAACTCTCGTCCTTGATAATGTATGTCCTGCAGTTCATTACATAAAAATACCATGAGAACTCAGGGAATATGATCATACTCACATCACATGGAAAAACTAATTTGAATATTTTCTTCTGTTTTGGGTTAATAGAAAGAGAAGCTTACTGAAGCAAAGTGGTTGACATCACGGTGATGTGCTTCATCAGCTCTCACAACCATGACCACATCTCTTAAAGTTGAGCCTGGTGGCATCTGCCAATAGTCTATGGCAATGGCTGGAGCTGGGACGTTCTCTATGTTGCCCTTGTCAAGCTCCTTCAGGAACTCTGTGTAGGAGTGTATTGCCTCCTCCTCCAGGTACCCAACCATGCGGTGGGCAAATTTGGGTGAGAGCAAATAACCCAAGAAGTATGCGTTGAAGAAGACGCCTTGGACAGCGATCACCAGGGCACGATCGTACCACCTGGGCTTGGCCACCTCCATGAAGGTCATCAAGTGCATGCGCTTCGTTCTCTGCTTCTTCTAGCAGTGCTTTGATCCAACCACCACTGTGCTCAAACCGTCGCAGTGACTTGCAGTGGAGTAGCATGCCTCCTACCATGCCAGGGACTGCTGCCACAGTCTCAAGCATCATTGCTCGGCACCCATACCGTCTCTGTTACATTTGCACGCCACATATATAATAAGCAAATATTTTGGACATAATGTATAGAATACTAGCTAAACTCATCAAGGAATGAACAAGTGAGTTCGGTATTTATTTAAAATTGGAATTTTAATACAATTTTTTTATATAAATCTCATCCCTCAATTTTTCACTTTCAAAAATAAAAGGACCTATTTGCAGACAATTTCTTGATTGTTGAGGTTCTGATCTGATCAATTACTAAAAGAGAGAGAGAGTAAAAAAAAATATTGAATCATGTCGTGTGCAGATGTGCTAGTTAGGTTATTGTAACCAACTGAACCATCCCAACCAAACCGATGCCAAACAAAGCGAGCATCACAGGCACCACCATGCATTGATTTTAAGGCAAAACAACAAGAAGAAACCAAGTATCAAGTAACTTAAAAAGACGATGCCAATGAATACCTGGAAAAACAAATCAGTGGGGTATCTGAGAGCCTTGACGGTCCAATAAGCCATCTTGTCCATAAATGTCACCGGCGCGTGGTGCTTCTTCAGATCAATCGAAAGGTCTGCTTTGTACGTCTCCCATGGCTTCAAAATCAAAACAAACACACATCACACAAATTGATCAAGACCCTTTTCTCCGAAACCATCCATATATCAAAAGAAAATCAAATTAAAAAAAAAAGAAGAAGAAGAAGAAGAAGAAGAAAGATGCATTATGTGTGTGTGTGTGTGTGTGTGTATGTATATATATATATATATATATATATATACCCTGAAGCAGTTCCACTTCCATTCTGTGCCATCCTGTTTGGTAATCTTGGAGGGTTGAATGCCCCAATAGCTCACAACCCCCTTCTCCTCCTTGTTCCCACCAGCCGCACTACCAGTGCCGGAAGCCAAATCGACCCGCTTCTCCTCCTGGTTCTCCTTCTCTCCCAGAGCCAGAGTGCTCACCTCTCCGTGCACCGCCGCCATGAACCCAATTAGTCCTACTCTCCCATTTGTTAGGAGCTCCAACCCCAACACCGCCGAAACCCTTAGCCGCAACCAAGAGCACCGGCTCGCCGGCTGCCACGCCCCGAGCAGTTGTAGCCGTCGAGAAGAAACGGGTAGCCGCCACCAGCAGCGCAGTGTTGGCCTCCCTTGTAGTAGCACCACGGCTCATCATCATCGTCATCACGGCCACTCAGAGGAATCCAGAAAAGAAAAAGAATAGCAGAGCGTTTGTTTCTCGAGAAAATTAGAAGGGAAAAATGACTTTTGTTTGGTCGTGGAGGAAAGGGTTTAAGGGAGGTTCAATATATATATGAGAAACAGAGAGGAAGTTGAGTGACGTTGAAACGTTGTGTGTGAGTTGGCGCGTAATGGCGGTGGAGGCTTTACGTCTTGGTTTTGATGACATGTCTCGTTTTGGGCTCTGAAATTTTAACACAATTTGTTTTTGGTAAAAATTCTCAGACAAATTCTGTCTTTCTGAAATCATCCCTTGAATTTTGGCACAAAGATAATTTTTTTTGACAATTTCGATCTCCAGGGAAGAAGATATTTTTTTTTATTTGAATAGTAGCCTTAGTCCATGAACGCGTATTCATATTGAATATTTCTTGGATATAATTAGATATTCTGACCCTGTATTTTATAATTTTTTTATTTTTAAAATTTGCGTATCACATGAAAACGTGATATAGTATGAATTATAATTTCTCAACCAAAAAATAAAAGAATTATAATCTATATTTATATTTAAAAACATATTTTTTAGAATTTATTTTTATTGTAATTTTATGTTATAGTATATAACTGTTTCCTATTTTGTATTTTTTAAAAATTTCTGTTTTTATATGGTATGGATGTCAAGCGGGGCCATAATTGATAATTAATTGATTAGTACAATAATAAATATCTAAAGTTTGCCGTTTCTTGGGGACCAAGTATGTTGGGTTTTCGTGTTGTTCAAGTCAAAACTCGCTCCACGCCTGGGAATATTCCATGCATCATGCATGTTTTGATCACATGCATTTCTTCTTTTTTAGTTAAATAATAAGATTTAATTTTTGATTTATTTATTGTAATTAAAAAATTTTATATTATTATTTAATCATATATTATCGTATTATTAAGAGTATTTAATTTTTTAAATAATTATTATTATAATTATATTTATTAAATATTTTTTCTATTTTTTTATTTATTATATAAAAAAAATTTATTTAAAAATATTTGTTATTTGTAAATATTTTAAAAAATATTAATTATTTTTTTAACTTAATCATTATCTTTTAATAAAAAAAATTAATAAAATAAATGAAATTAAAAAGAAAGAAAATATTAATAAAGTGAGAGAAAAAATAATTTAATTATATTAAATTATATTTATTTATAATAAAAATTATTTAATAATTTTATTAATTTTTATATAAAAATTTTAAACGACAAAATATAAATAAATAAATAAAATATTTAATAATATATTATTAAATAATAATATAAATATTTTAATAAGATAATAAATTAAAATTAAACTCTAAATAATAATAATAATCGCAACAAAAAGAGCTAAAAAAGTTTTTCTTTTTTGGTATTAGAGCTAAAAAAGTTTTGGTGGAGGGTCAAAGTAAAAAATACTTTATTTAAAAGAATCAAATTAAAATATTTTAATTTAAAATAAATATGTAAAATATAAAATTTTTAAAAATTTTGAAGTGCCATGCTCCCACTCTCTGCCTTTGAATTAATTACTGAAAAATATTTTGAAGTTGATAAAGTATAATTAGTAATTAATAAATATTTAATAATTAATTAAAAGATTAAAACTATAAAAGAAATTAGTACTAGAATAATTCTAAAAAAAAATCATGAAAAAAAATCTTTTGCATAGAAAATTGACTTAAAAATATTGAAAACTAGCCCCTAACAATCATTTTAAATTAGAAAATTTTCCTATATTGACCATGTCTTTATCTCAATCAACTACATCTGGCTTTATATTAATTAATAGTTTGCAGTTTTTTTTTATGCAATAAGTAATATTTTTTTTATTAAAGGTAGATTGGTTTTTTTCTTCAAAAAATGGGTTTATAATTACACAAAAACCGTAATATGCTTGACAATTTCATAATATCTTGATTTAACAATTTTTCAATAAATTTAATTTTGATTTATAAAAATTTTATATACTATTATTCAATTATGTATGAACATTATTGTGATAATAATTTCTTCCAAATTTTTGAATTGCAATTCCTTTGTTAAAATGAAATGAGGGTTGAAAAACACTACTGGGAAGTAAATTCAAGACCAATCACTTGGAAAATGAAATTAACAGAAGATATTTCTTTGAAAAAATGACAAATACATTGCTGTCAGCTGACTTATGGGTTCAGGAATTTCATATTATGGCAGTCTCTTTCTGTTAATTATAATTTAATATTGATAATATTAGTTATATTAATTTTCTTCTAGTAGTGTGGCTACCCAATCAGAGAGACTCCTTCCTCTGAGACAATCAGCAAATTATCTAGCGTCCAAAATTCAACACATGGACCAAAAGAGTTCCATGAATGAATCCATCCTACAGATTCCTTTGATTAAAATAGTTAGGTACCTTATACCTTCTTTAGTTTGACTTACTATATGTAAAAAGTTTGTAGTTAGATTTAACTAAATAATTAGTTCATATTGTATTATATAATAAAAATAAATATAAAAAATATTTAAAAATAAAATAAAATAATAAATTTTAAAATAATAATATTAATTCTAATTTATTTATAAATTAAAGATAAGATACTTTAACCTTCCTGTACCCACCTAAGAGATAAGCCTCTAAATTTCCGCTCTGCTTTCTAAGAAATGGAGACTTTAGGAAGAGCCACATAGGTATTTCTGTTGCACGAATAGCAATTCACCAAGGCAAGCAGTGCCTGCTGGTGCACCTCCACTTCCTCAATGGCTTCCCCAGTACAGTGTCCACCGTTTGGATTTTCTGGCAAGTACTATCATGTGTCTGAAAATGGAGGTGCCTGTGTGAGGCAGAGCAGTTTCTTCGAAGGCAAACCGGTGCTTAATCAGGGAGTTGGCTACTCTGTCATTGTTGGTTTTGGTGCTTTCTTTGCTGTCTTCACCTCTTTTTTGGTGGGTAATCCTTAAATGTGTTTCTTTCTGTAATTCTTTTGATCCTTTGTCAGCAGAAGTGGAAAATGACTGTCTTACCTTCCATCCCATGTTTCCCATATCTCTATTTTCATTTGACTACATATTTCTAGCTCCACTACTCTTGAGAGTCATATGGAAGCTTACATTCTGCAAGTTATCATAATCAATTTATTGACACAAAATTACAAACGTTTCTGGTGGATTAGGTATGGCTGGAGAAGCGATATGTTGGGTCCCGTCACACCTCTGAATGGTTCAATACTGCAGGTAGAAGTGTTAAGACAGGGCTCATTGCTAGTGTCATCGTGTCTCAGGTAATGTATTCAGATAGACTTATATTGCGCATTTTGATAAATAAACCTTCAGTTCCATTTTCATATCTCTTTTCTTACCACGGATTTGTGCAGTGGACATGGGCTGCTACAATCCTGCAAAGTTCTAACGTTGCTTGGGAGTATGGAGTTAGCGGACCTTTCTGGTATGCTAGTGGGGCTACCATCCAGGCATGAAGCTTATATTATACTCCTCTGAATGTAGCTAGATTTTCTAAATTTTGATACATTGGAATTTGGAAAGTGAAGTTAGGCTGAGTTTGATTATGCATTGACAATGAACAGGTAATGTTGTTTGGAATCATGGCTATAGAGATTAAAAGAAAGGCTCCTCATGCTCATACGGCGTGTGAGATTGTCAAAGCCCGGTATGTTACTTGGTTTGGACAACCCCAATACAGTTTGTAGAGTTTTTTTTGTCTCATCTTCTACTAAATGCTTTACCTGCAAGTTTTTTTTGCCACTGAAGTGATAACTGATAACAAAGTTTCTTTACCTCAGTTGGGGGACTTCTGCGCACATTGTATTCCTCTTTTTCTGCTTCTTGACAAATATAATTGTAACGGCTATGTTGCTCCTCGGTGGTTCTGCGGTTGTAAATGCATTAACTGGAGTGAACATTTATGCTGCTAGCTTCCTAATACCACTAGGAGTAATTGTCTATACACTAGCTGGAGGACTAAAGGCCACGTTCTTGGCAAGCTATATACATTCTGTCATAGGTTTCTACTTATATTTTTGTCACTTTTTCCCCCACCAATATTTACATTTTGTTTCATTCATATATTTTCTTGTTAAACTGGTTCAGTGCACATTGTTTTGGTCATTTTTGTCTACCTTGTCTATACGGCTAGCAGTGAGCTTGGTAGCCCCGGTGTCGTTTACCATCGTCTGCTCGAGGTTGCAAGCAAATCAAGAACGTGTCAGGATCCTATATCACACCATGGGCAATCTTGTGGTCCTGTTAGTGGGAATTACAGAGGATCTTACCTAACAATGCTGAGTTCAGGCGGCTTAGTTTTTGGGATTATAAACATCGTTGGAAACTTTGGCACTGTGTTTGTTGACAACGTAAGCATGAATTAAGAGATGTGTCTTTCCATCTTCAATTTGTTTGGTTTCTGCAGAAGTATGCAACGATAAAAATGAGCTCTGAATATGCATGGTTGTAACTTATGATCCTTCTTTCTTTTATGAATATTTGGGTTTTGAAGTCTGATTGAATATATTAGCTGTTATCCTTACTAATTCTTCAAATGGGGAATGTTTAGGGGTACTGGGTGAGTGCCATTGCTGCAAGACCTTCATCAACTCATAAGGGCTACTTGCTGGGAGGGTTGGTCTGGTTTGCGGTGCCATTTTCTTTGGCTACATCATTGGGTCTGGGAGCCCTGGCCCTTGATTTACCAATAAATGAAAGCGAGGCAGGTCATGGACTTGTTCCCCCTGCTACTGCTGTAGCATTGATGGGGAAAGGAGGATCTATTCTTCTTCTTACCATGCTTTTTATGTAAGTTACAGTCTGCTTCCTATTGGAAGTACTTCTATTATGCTTTGACAAGATTGGAATGGCCAAGGTTTCATTTGTTGTAAGGCTTGTATGGAAACTATCAAGCATCCTTATTTTACTTTCTGATGGTTTTGATTTTGATATAATTATCAGGGCAGTGACTTCTGCTGGCTCATCGGAACTAATTGCTGTGTCCTCACTATGCACCTATGATATCTACCGTACTTACATAAATCCTAATGCAAGTGGAAAGAAAATCCTCAGAGTGTCAAGGGGTGTTGTCCTAGGCTTTGGGTGTTTCATGGGATTGCTAGCAGTTATACTGAACAAGGCTGGAGTTTCTTTAGGTTGGATGTACCTTGCAATGGGAGTTCTTATTGGCTCAGCAGTTATTCCTATTGCTTTTATGCTTCTATGGAGAAGAGCAAATGCAATTGGGGCCATCCTTGGAACAACAATTGGTTGTGTTCTGGGAATTATCACATGGTTGTCTGTTACAAAAATAGAGTATGGCCGGATAAACCTTGACACAACTGGTAGAAATGCACCAATGCTTGCTGGAAACCTTGTCTCTATACTAACTGGAGGAGCAGTTCATGCTGTCTGCAGCATGTTATGGCCTCAGAACTATGACTGGAGTACCACTAAGCAAATCACAGTGGTCGAAAAGGAAAAAACTGACCTGCCAGTAGAAGAGTTTAAAGAAGAAAAATTAATAAGAGCCAAAGCATGGATAGTGAAGTGGGGTGTTGGTTTCACTGTTTTGATAGTTATACTATGGCCTATTCTCTCCCTCCCAGCAGGTAATTTGAGTTACATTAGCAGGCATTTTTTAATGCCTTGAAGACATGTGACCATGGTTTTCTTTTCATGTCTTTGACACGATAATTATAAGCAACATCTATCTTTGTTTTCCGCTTTTCCTCACAAGGGGGTGACCTATGTGATTTGGTCTCTATAACATCAATGTCAAAGAACTTGCATGTTGACTTACGTTTATTTGTTCATTACCACAGGGGAATTTAGCAAGAGCTACTTCTATTTCTGGGCAGTGATTGCTATAGGATGGGGTACTATTGGTTCTGCTGTGATAATTGCTTTGCCACTAATGGAGAGCTGGGAAACCATCCAGACTGTCATTCTGGGCATGTTTACAAATGATAGGCTCATGGAAAAGGTGGAGGAGTTAAATTTCAAGTTGCAGACAGTCATGCAGGCAATACCAGAAGCAGAGAGAATATACTTGCTTGAGAAGGAGAAGGCGAAAAAATTAGAAGCCTCGGAGCAACAAGCTTGTTCTCTTCCTGCATAAGATGAAGATCCCAAGGGACCAAAATGAATTGGTGAAGTTGTAGTGTTTCTGGTATAACTAGTTGAGCTAAGATTCATTCATAACATATATGAAGCACTACATTTGTGAAGCTTTTGCGTCAGTCACATGTTACAGTGTAAATACGCAAATAATTGAAATGCCAGATAGCTGTAAATTTTCTATTATGGAATATGCAGTGTCATTCAGAAAAGCAATTGAACATGGTAACATAAAATTCAATTCGATTGCATCTTTTAGTTCCAGATATTTCAGGTGTTAAAAAAAAATCAAACCAAACTAGTTAAACCAGTTAAACTGGTTTGTTTCTTTATTATGTGATTTGGATTTGTGTAATTTTTTATCTGAAAAAAAATGGTCGTATTGTTCTGTCTACAATTTTGAAGATTAAATTGAATCATATGAATGTAGCAAACCGTATATTCATAAATATAACCTATAATATTTTATACGTTCTACATATATAATATTCGAATTCTTACCATTTTTATTTTTTTCATGGTAGAACTATTGGCATACTATTGGAAAATGTAAGTTTAAGACTGAGTTATACACTATCGTCATTATCAAAATTGCTGTTATTTTTTTTATTGTTGCTATCGGACATTAAATTTTGATTGCATTATGTTGAGCATTGGCAATATATTAGTAAGACTTAAAACACTGGATAAAGCGTAAATAGAGGTTTGGATTAGGTGATTCTCTGAAGGTTCATAGTTTAGTTTGCTTTTTTTAAATTTATAAAATATATGATTTGATTAAAGGATACACGCAATAGTGAATACAACAATAGTACATCAAAAACGTGACTCCATAATTTAAAATATCGGAACTCACCTTGTTCCCTTTTTATTTTTTCCCCTCTTATGCAGTTACAGAGTTACTCCAAAAGATTCAGAACTTGCAATATTCTGCCATTAAATATGGAGGAATTTGTGAAAGACAGTACATGCTAACAGAGTGTTGTCTGACACCTTTTCTCCACCTTTAATAACAATTGCTGACCATGGCTTACATCATACAGGTGAAGAACTCGTTATCATATATCCAAAGTTGGCGTCTTTTAAGTACAAAAACTAATCTGCAGCTAGATTACAAATTGAGCTGTGCAATACTCAGAAGTACAAATAAATGGAATTAAAAATTATATATGGCCTCCATTTTGAAGAGGAAGGAACAAAATATGAATTTTCTATAAAATTTGCCTTGTGGTATAATTACAAAAGACGACCAGCCTGTAGGCATATTTCTCCTATACCAGCATAAGGGGAGATGCACGTTGATCCAACTAGAAGGAACTGACTAACCATACGCACAACAGCAATCATTGTCTTAGGAAGGTATAGATCCCAAATGCGCATGCAGATTGCAGATATAATGAATTGCATTTGAGATAGGCCAAAATGTATGATGCAGTATGCTTGAAATGAACATAAGCATGCCTCTTGCTTGTTTACTTATCTACCGAACGCCATCTTTTTTGGAATGCATGTTATTCGTCGTCCATTCCTTCATGGCTTCTTTCTCTAATTTCTTTTTTTCAGCATCTGCCTGCCTTTCATTCTCCTCCCTTGACTTGTTGAACATCTTGACAAAGACAACAAGGATTTGTGTCACTGCAAAAAGATCACAACTTTAGCAGTCAGCATAATCTTGACAAATAAAAATAAAAAACATCATATAAGCGTTAACAGTATCGTGTGCCAATCTGTTGTGTTTTTACAACACCAAGATGCACCCAATCAGAAGGACACCTCAAGTGCTCAACCATGGCGCATTGAAGCAATTAAGGCAAGGCACATTGCTTCACCACAAAGAAGATCGCATGCAAAAACTCAGCTATAATGTGGAATAAATCTTCTGGTCCCTACTTTGTGATGATTATCTAATTTCTCAAATCCCAGAAAAAGTCTTCAACATAATTGAAGATTTACATAGTTTTTGCTTCTTTAAAAGGTTGCAAAAGACAGATGATATAATATTAGGAAAGAAAAGTTAGAACAAAATAAACAAGAAAAAATAATGCTTATCACATTTAGAACAAAATAAATAAGAACAAATAATGCTTATCACATTTAGCCTGGTTGAAAGCCTATGATATTGTAGTGTTTTAATGAAATAGAAATCATGAAAGTATGCCGATGCATCAGAAGAAAAAGGTTATCCCCCTAATAACCTATTATCCACTCATCTTGCAAAGCAGAGGGGAAAAACATTACATATTTCTCTCTTCTCATCTTTTACTGACTATCAAGCAGCGCTATGAATATTAACAAGTTCAAGAATCCCAGAAATCCAAGACTTCAAGAACCCGTTACTGTTAACTTGGGTGTAAACCCAGTTTTATTGGCACCAACATGATATAAATCCAGGATGAAATAGCATTTTAAATTTTTTATGTATGTGATCATTACAAGCTTTATTAGATTACCATATAATCATGCCAATCCTCAAACACAACATACAGTTCATTATGTTGATTTCTTTTTTTTTTTTTTGGGGTGGTATGAATCACGTTGATATTTGATCTCTTCTAAGGATAGACCTTCAAAAACTCATTTTGCAGGCAACTATATCATCAGTTTTTTCATCATCCCTGTACAGTTTAAAGCAGATTTGTCAATAGCAGTCAGAGCGGAGCACGATGTAGCTTCCCCGCTCCTAAACGTTTGTGGCAGACCATTTTACCAACGCATAGTGGAGAGATGCGATTGCTGCCCATCGTGGCCAGTGGCCGCTATGCTTCAAAGATGAAATTCCAATCCATTACTTACATTGTAACTTCTAAATAAAGGAGAGAAATTCTATTCCATTCCTCATTAAAACTTTCAAACAATAGAATGGTTTGCTTTTACATTTTCACTCTGCTCTATCTTTTCAAAACTCCCAAACATACTTGTAAAGTCCCACAAGCCATGGAGGAATCTAAATAACTAAGCAAAAGGAGGAGAATCTAAATAACTGATGTTGGTGGCGCGTGAAAAGCTATGCTTGTTCTATGGAATGGTGTTTTTATGTATGTTAGTAAAAATAAGAATGAAATGAAATCTCTATGTTATGCCTAGTTCCAAAAGCTAATACACGTTTGGTATACAGAATGATTATTCTATGAAATCAGAATAAAATGAAAATATAATAGAACGAAATAGAATGGAATGATTAACGCCTAATCTACAGTTTAATATCTTTTTAATGAAATGTCTTTTTAAGTCATTCTATTATTTGGTATATATAATTCATGTGGAAGGAAATTAAAATTGATGTAGATGACATAAATATTTCTTATATAAAAAGTTTGAATGTCCTTTTATGAGATTTTAAATAATAATTATGTTTCACTAAATTATTATATTTTTTTATTTGTATGAAATTTTGGATATAAATAACAAAAAAATTAATATTTGTTCACATATAATTTTTTATAATTACATAATTATTTACACAAAGTTTATAGATAAGAAACAAGAGAGTTATATACTCTATTAAATCTTTGTTTGTTGAAGAGTCATCTTATTCTATAGGGAAAATAGCATACATATCCTCTAAACTTTGGGTTATTTGCAAATAGATTCCTAAACTTTAAAATCATTGTAATTAGTATATAAACTATAACAATTACACAAATTAATCATTCTATCTACTTTTCATCTATTTTAAATTGAATAAAAAAAGATTTGAAGTGAATGAAAAATGGATGAAATGGTTAATTTATATAATTATTATAATTTTAAGTACTAATTAGAACGATTTTAATGTTCAAGCATCTATTTATAAATGACTCAAAGTTTAAGAGGGTCTATATGCTCTTTTTCCTATTTTATATGTTAAATTCAATAAGGATAATAAATGTAATTTTGAAAATTAATAAGGATATGACAGAAAAAAAAATTAATGCCTATATTCATAGAGCATGAAATCTCCATCCACCTCTTTGAGAGGAAATAAATTCTATGTTCTATTGATGGTTTTGTGAAATGGATTTGACGGATTCTAAGTTTCTTTTTGCTAACAAATGCATGAATTGTTCATTTCATTATTATTTTTGCGTACTAAACATCACATAATTAAGAATGGAATATAGAATTCATTCTTTTTAACAAACATAAGATTAAAATTTCAGGCCATAAGGAATGAGATTTAATCATTGTTTTTATATACTTTCATTAACTTCATAAAATGAAAATTATTATTCTTATTAAATTTAGCTTATTAAAATTTTATGGGTAAAATAAAATGCTATCAGTTTTAAATAATAGACACAATAATTAAAAGTTTAATAATTATATTGTATATTTATTTCAATGATAATTAACACCCGTGTAATATTCGGAATCATAGACAAATAAATTAAATTAAATTTATCAAATAATATAATAAAAAAAATTATAAGACTATTTTTATATGCAAGTAAAATTATCTTTTTTCAAACATCTTGTTATACTTGGCAATCAAAATGTCACATGGCATCATCTCTTGGACTCTCTTTATATTATTATTATTATTATTATTATTATTATTATTATTATTATTAAAAGTAATTACATCTAATTTTTCATATTAGGAGCAATCTAATTACGTCCATTACATTTAGTACATATTAATTGTATTCAAATATTTTAATATTAAGAACAATTTCAATTGCAGTAATCTCAACATTTTTTTTCATTATTTTTTCATTAGACTTTCTCTTTTTATTATTATTATTATTATTATTATTATTATTATTATTATTATGCATTTAATTTTTTTCTATACTGAGAGCAATCTCATATTCTCATTACATCAAATTACATTTAGTACAAATTGATTATATTCAAAAAAAAATTCATATTAAAGAACAAACTCAACTACAACAAGGGACACATGAATACATGATGGAATTTTCAGAATTCCATGTTGCATCTTTTTCATTCCATCATTCTTTCATTACTCTCTTTGCAAAATTTCTGATTATTCGTATATTAAAATCATTATTATTTCTTAATTATTTTATTATTAATCAATAACTCTATCAATTAAATAATTTTTGTGATTATCAATATTTAATTATTTGTACGATAAGTAATAACACTATCAATTGCATAATTTAGAGATTTGTTTATCTGTATAATTTGAAAAGTGATTTATTCTCACTTAACATTTAAATAATTTTCAAAATATCCATTTCATATGTGTTATCACCATAAATTGTCACATGGCATCATGTCCTTTCAGCATTTTATAAGTATTTTTATATATTATATAAATATGGATTCTTATTCCATCATCATTTAATAAAATCATCATTTTATATATCAAATATTTTGTTAAAGAATAAAAGAAAATGAGGCCAAGGTGGGTTTAGGGCCGAAGTGTTTTTTTTATTTTTTTTGGCAATGGGCTAAGTGTGAGGGTAATGATAATGTACCAAGAGGTTTAGGACTTAGGTCAAGTAAAAATAAATATTTTTACATCTTTTTTTATTTTTTATTAAAAATATAAACATTTTTTGTTCATTATCTTCAAATTTGACTTGAACAAAAGTGGGTGCTGACAACTATAAAATACATATTCGCACATGAATATAAAACAGAAGGTATAACTACTTCTAAACTTCTTTAAAATGTGCCAATCATGACATATCTATTTAAATTTTTAGCTTAGGTTTCTTTTCAATGCTACGTTGATTTTTTATTATTTAAATTCTTATTTGATCACCCTCTTGATGTCAATATATGAATGATAAAACGGGTAAAGCATCAAAGTTTAAATTATTCAGACATTACAGAAATTTTGCAACAACTCTCAATAACCGGGACTCTCTAAACTGAAATGCCCCTCCTTGAAAAAGACAAAGATAAAAGAGATATCAAACAATACAAATTCAATTTTTAATGAACATATTAGCATAATCATAAAGGTCATACATCAAAACATAATAAGAAAATCATCTAGAACAACAATATAGATTATAGAAACCCAAAATAAAAAATACAAATTCTGTGTGTCATTGAAGTTTTCCTCTTCCTCTTCAGCCTCTTTCTATCCCTTCAATCTCCCCTTCTTCTTCCTCTGCCTG
Organism: Castanospermum australe; assembly: GCA_019955255.1. Classification (NCBI taxonomy): domain Eukaryota; kingdom Viridiplantae; phylum Streptophyta; class Magnoliopsida; order Fabales; family Fabaceae; genus Castanospermum; species Castanospermum australe. Next base: position 14,662 of record NSJW01000162.1, read on the forward strand.
AAACTCTTCTAGTTCATCAATGTAAATGCGTTTAATGTGCGATATTTTCGACCAATACTGTCCGACTTGTGGCTGGCATTTTCTACATAGATCAGGACAACCTCTAATTTCCAAATATTCAAGGGACGTGAGGAGATGCATGTCATTTGGGAGAGACAACAACTTTGGACAATATCTAATACTCAGTACTTTGAGACAAATCAAAGTTGACAGCCACTCAGGAAGCACCTCAAGATTATAACAGTCTAAAATTGACAAGGACTGTAATGTGTTTGCAGATCCTTGAAGCCATTGAGGCAAAGTCACCAACTGTGGCAAAGAATCAAAATATAGAAGTTTTAACCTCAACATGGGGTTTTTATGGTCACAAGCCTTTGACAACTCCAACTTATCACAATTCTTAATGAACAAAGACTCTAACTCAGGAAAATGTGTGATATCAAGTGGACAAGACTTTAGACTACCACAAGAATTAACAGCCAATGCTTTAAGAGTAGGAAGTTGCATCCCCTTGAACAAAGACTCCAAATTGTCACATAATTCGATACACAAATTTTGAAGACAAGTCAAACTTGCGATCTCTGTTTCTGGAAAAACAGATTGCTTTGGTGGTAGTCTCCAAATGTCGAAGGCTTATCAAGTTTTGTAATCCTTTAGGCAACGTTTTTAGCTCTGTGCATCCGTCGAGCATCAAAACTTGCAAATTTTGGAGCTTGCACACGGAATCAGGGAGACTCGTGATTTTTGTATTATTTGTAAGACGGAGATATCTTAAATGTTTCAACTTACCAATGGAACGAGGCAAATTCTCATAGTTCGAATAACCTAAATCCAGAAACCGCAAGTATTTGTACCTTAACAACCATGTATTCAAGAAAGTTTCGCTCTGGGCTCCCACTCCCTCAATAGGAAATAGTATGGTTCTCACACTTGTGGGAATGGAGACTTGGCCAAGAAAAGCATTTCCAACAAACGACAAATGTCGAACATTCTCATATATATTCTGAAAATGAGTATCTACCAGAAGAAAGTCACCTTTTGCAATATACACATAGCAAGATCATGCACCAAATCGTGTATTTTGAAAACATAAGCAGTACCTAGGTCGACAACATCTTGAAGAAAAGAGATTGAGGACAGCTCATTCAAATATCGATAGGCAACATCTTCGAATGTTTTATTTTTGTCTGGTGATGGAAGAAGACCAAGTGCCCCCCAAAGCGGACTAACATGAAAACTATTGAACTCATAGTCCTTTGGGAAAAGGGAAAAGAATGCAAAACATTGCTTCAAATAGGATGGCATTTGATCATAGCTTAATTTGAGTGCAGGCAAAATGTCATCTTTCTTTTGTTTTATATCCCAGATCTCATTGTCTCTCACAGATTCCCAGTCAACAATATCAACTTTTGAAAACAGTGAACTCCCTAATGTTCTCAATGCCAAGGGAAGCCCTCCACATTTTTTCACAAGTTGTTGTCCAATCTCGAGCAACTCGGGATGTCTCTTCTCTTCTCCTTTTTTGAAAAACCCATTTGACAAACAGAGACATGGAATCCTCATGAGAAAGACCTTGTAAAATGTAGGAGGGAATGGTGCCCATCATGGAAGCAATTGAGTGACTTCGTGTAGTCACTAGGATTTTGCTTCCTTCATCACCTACTTGAATTAAATTCCTTAACTCAACCCATTTAACAAGATCCTCATTCCATACATCGTCTAAGACGAGTAGGAACTTTTGACCAGCAAGTCTATTTTTAATATGACTTTGTAGTTGCTCCATATCTAAGTTGTTAAAGCTCTCTTGTTGATCTGGTGTAGGAGCAGAACTAACAATAGCAGAATTGAGGATTTTAATTATCACCTGCTTAATGTCAAAGTCATCAGACACACAAACCCACATCTTCAATGGGAAAGTCTCATCTATAATCTTATCATTGAACACCAACTTCGCAAGTGTAGTCTTTCCCAAACCTCCAATGCCCACAATAGGGATAACAGAGAGACTTTTATCATCAACACCACTATGATGCGAAATCAAAAGTTTTATGATTTTTTCTTTATCATGTTCCCTTCCTATCACATCTGAAGCAATTACATGGGAATAAGTGATTTCCCTCCTATGCACAACACGTTTATCAACATCATTCCTTTCAAGAATAAATTTATTCTTATCAGCTGCAACCTTATCCAATCTCTTTTTGATTTTTTTGATCTGATGAGCCATCCTATGACGAAAAATAAGTGGATTAGAACTTGAGAAGAAGCGTGATACCTTGGTTTTGGTGGTACCATAAGTGTTGACCACTTTCTTCCGTAATGCTTCACACTCGAATTCATCCACAACGTCTTCGGCATCGGAGAATACAAGCTTAATCTGCCTCAGCCATACACGCAGCTCTTCGTTTTGCTCCTGCTTTTGTTCAGCGTCCAACAGCACAGCTTTGATGATTGACAAAGTGTCTTTAATCTCTCTCAGATCATCATATACACCCAACACCAGAGAAGCTTGTTCATAAGCAGGAAGAAGCAAGCTTCCCAATGAGTGACTCTGCGAGGTTGAAGAGAAATGATTCAAGCATGATGAAAGAGCACAGATAGGAATACAATGCACTTTGAGAACACGGTGGGGATTGGTTGTTAAGTGAAATTTTAATAAGTCGTCGAACATGGCGTCTAGTTGCAGTATGAGCTGGACTAAATTGTCGTTATTGTAGCAAGTTGTAAATAAATTACACACATTTTGTAACAACAGTATATTATATTATGTCATTTATACTATTTTCTTCGTTTACTTTTAACTGTAATTTAAAATTTTTATATAAAAATTAAAAAAATTATTTTATTAAAAAATAGAATTTAATATTATAAAATTATTATTTCTTTTATTTTATTAATATTTTTTCTTTAATTTTATTAATTTTTTATTAAAAAATAAAAATAAAATTTAAAAAATTAATAAATAATTTTTTAATATTTTCAAATAATAAATATTTTTAAATAAAATGTTTTTTTATACGACATATAAAAATAAGCAAACAAAATTTGTCTATTTCAATAGCCAGTATCAGGTTGTCTTAACCCCACCAGTATATTAAGCTGTGAATATGTCATCAAACATTTTATTGTCTTTCTTTTTTAACACCATTTAATATGCTCTGAAAGTGTTATTTATTTCTGTTTTATAATCTTTCAAACAAAAAATTTTATTTATAAATTAAATTAATTTTTAAAATTTATAGTTCTAAATATACTTTAACTAAAAGTTGGGTGTGAATATTGGATCCATGCATAATCTAATAATTAGTATATATGATCTGTTTGTGACGATAACAGGATACATATTATTTGGATTTGAATCCTAAAGTTACTATTTTAGGAAAGACTTTACTTAACTATCATCTCTGATCCAAAGTGTTAGTCTCACAAGTATCCCTAGTCAAAGCCAAAAAATATGTAGTTCCAAACAAAAGATTTCATTTATAAATTAAATCAATCTTTAAAATTTATAACTTCAAACATACCCTAATCGAAAGCTTGGTGTGAATGCTAGATTCATACATAATCCGATAACTAGTATATATAATTTGTGTGTGAAGGTAAAGAGATTCATATTATTTGGATTTAAATCTTAGAGTGGGTATTTTAGAAAGAACATTATTTAACCACTACCCCCAACTCAAAAGATTAATCTCGTAACTATCCTTAGTTAAAAGACCAAAAAATATTATTTAAATCTGTCGTTCTCTACATTGTATATTAAATATGTTATGGAAATATCTAAATATTTCTTTTTATAAAAAATTATTGAAATCGATAGATTGTTCCCCAACACAATTCTAGCAATTATCGTTAACTTAAAACTCTCTTTTTTGAATTGTTCATTAACAAACTAGCATTTAATTAATTTGATTTGCAACTCTCTTGTCATTGATGCTAATTTCGTCTTGTTTAGGTAATAAGCAAGGCCATTACAATTTTATCATAAATGTTTATACTATTTTAATATAAAAAAGACACATCTATTGTAATACATTCACTGTCAATTCTACAGTTTCTACTTGTCTATTGGCTTTTTTGTAAATAACTTTTATTAAATTTTTTTAAACACATTTTATTAAATGGATCAGTGATTTGGCCAAGATTTTGAGGAATAATTATTGCCTTTTTTTTATTAATCTTTGTCTTTTTATTTTTTTTATGTTAATGTATGTTAATATAAACTTTTTCTTCCTTAAAAAATTTTTTCAAAAAAGCATTTAGTATTTGATGCCTCAAAATTTCAGGATGTTTTAGGTTTATTTTAGAAATATATTGCTTGTAACCTAACACCAAAATAACAGAGCGATTAACACCTCAAGAATTGGGTGATGGTCATTTCAAAAGCTGCATTAATTTTATTTCTCAGCCTCTATTTTATTTTTTTCTGCAACAATAATAATATATAATCAGTGACTTTTTTTTTTTGGGGTATTGGGAATTGGTTGTTAAGTGAAATCTTAATAAGTCATCGAACAAGGTGTCTATCACATTATGACTATTGCATCAAGTTGCAAATAAATTACATATATTTAATTTCGTCATAATAATATATAATCAATCATTTTTTTATTGTCGGTTGTTAAGTGAAATTTTAATAAGTCGTCGAACATGGTGTCTAGCGCAGTATGAGCTGGACTAAATTGTCGTTATTGTAGCAAGTTGTAAATAAATTACACACATTTTGTCACAACAGTATATTATGTGATTTATATTATTCTTTTCGTTTACTTTTAATTTTTTATGTAAAATTTTTATACAAAAATTAAGAAAATTATTTTATTTAAAAATAAAGTTTAATATTATAAAATTATCATTTTTTTATTTTATTAATATTTTTTTCTTTAATCTTATTTATTCTACTATTTTTTTATTAAAAGATATAAATAAAATTAAAAAAATTAATTATAATTTTTTAATATTTTAAAATAACAAATATTTTTAAATAAAAAAAATTTATACGATAGATAAAAATAAATGAAAAAAAAATCTGTCTGTTTCAGTAGCCAGTATCAAGTTGTCTCAACCGCACCAATCAGTATATCAAGCTGTGAATATGTCATGAAACATTTTTATGCCTTTCTTTTTTAACACCATTTAATATGCTCTGAAAGTGTTATTTATTTGTCTATGGTGATAATTTAGATGACAATAAACCATGCTGGTGATGATGTACGTAGGAATTCATTAAGAGGTGTGCTCTATTTTTGTTGTGGAATAATTATCTACTTAAAATTTCAAGTACCAAAAACTAAAATCAATAATGATGGATAAATAAGTGTGAATTTTTAATTTGTATGTGTAAAATTTTATTTATGAAGCATTGCCCTGTTTAAGCATGCCGACAGGATCCTTTTAAAATAAGCCTTTCATTTCCCTCTATTCTCCTCTAATACAAACATGCACTAAAAATTCATTTGATATCAGGGAAGGAAAAGGAATAAAATGAGAATGAAAAGTTTTTTATACTTTGATATTAGAGATTTTAAATTCGTTTGAATAAACTTATGAAAAAAAGTACTTTTTATATATTTATTTTTAGTAAAAAAAATTTTAAAAAGTAATTTTGTATTTGGGTACAATATTTAAGAAGTACTTTCAAATAATAAAAGGACTTTTAAGTTTATTTGGATAAAAAAGAACAAAAACACAATATTTATATCAAAATTATTGAAAAAGATATCCAAATGTATGATATGACGAGTTAATATATGTAAAATATGATTAAATTGACTAGCCTAATAGTAACGGTATAATTTTTAGATATATCATGGTAATAGTATCATAAAAAAACAAGACGTGAGATAATAAAAACATATCTAATTATATATCGAAAGGCTTAACAACATGTTACTAATATTATTCTATTTTACTTTCTTTAAGTGGTATGGTCAATGAAGTTAGAATTCATTTTAAGGTATTAAGGTACAATGGTTAAAAGTTACGTTGTTTAAAATGCAATTCATAGAACTACCTAAAGAGAATATGAAATGTAATTTTTTATAAAGGTAAAGGATATTTTTGTCATAAAATTATATTAAAAATCACATCTCCTTTCACTTTTTTTAGAAGCTAGAGATCACTAGCTTCTAAAAAAAGTGATAAATGAGCTTTTCTTTTAACTTCTCCTTCTTTAAAAATTACATCCAAACATACTTAAAAATGTATAGAAGTAATTTTTTAAAAAAAATAGAAGTGCTTTTTTAAAAAAATAAGTGTATCCAAACACACTCTTTATAATATTCATTCCATTCTATTACTTTTTTTTACATAACAACAAACATGCTCTAAGGGAGTTGAAAGTCCATATCTAGGGAAGGAGTAACAGGAAAAGATGTTGGTGGGCAAAAGAAATTAAGATGTTGAGGAAACGAAAAGACACATGTGCTATATAAGTAGTATCAATTCTTTGCTAAGATGAGAGCTAATCTTTTGATACTTTTCTGAAAGTAAGCTTCATGAAGACATGAACTGCATATCTCTCACACTTGGTTTCATTTCATCATTTTCCCATTTAATAAATACTCTTATCTTTATTGGAAAACAGAAGTTGACTTATTGCTCAGCACCTTGCATAAATTTTTTGTTTATTAATTTTAATACTATTTTAATTTATTATTAAAATAGAAACACCGAGTAAAAGTCTGAGCTCATTGTTTGAGGGCTCCAGATTTATACTAACAGATAACCATCTTCAGCTTCCTGCAACAATTCTGAGTACTGATTTAAAGGTTGGTTTTGGGAAGTGTCTCTTTGAGGGACTTGCAGAAATATGGTGATGAAACTCATGTCTATGTTAATTATTTTGATATGAAGTGGGAGTATTTTTACGGTGTTCGATCTATTCAAATCGCTCATGAGCCTAATATCTCTGTATCTATAGTGATAAACGGTATGATCCTTTTCATATATGCGATTTTTAAAAATCAAATTACAGTTCTTTAAGTTGGAGATATAATTCACTACTATTATGCGTGCCAATACCTTGTGGACTTAACTACAGTACAAAATTCATAAATTTACCATGGATTGTTCTTCTGTAGAGTTATAGAACAGCAAGGATTTCCTAACCTTCAAAATTTGTTTTAAATTTGGATTAAAAGAAACATAATTTTCCCGATTCCGAACTATAACATAGTGAGATAAAGCCAATTCATTATATATATCCAAGTCATCGAACCCATGATGTCAATGAAATTTGATGTTGCAGTAACTTGCAAGTAAAGTATACGTTTGATGTAAGAATAACTTGCTCTTACGTCAATGTTTTGAATAAATGGACAGTAGAAAAAAACAGAAAGAGTGAGAAGAAAATGGACCTGTTGTAACTTGCATAGAAGAAGATCAGGTCAGACATGCATTGATTTTCAATAATGAAAAACTAAAATTTTTAAACCTCACAAACCATTGACTTTTTTTTTTTTTTTGCTTTAGGTAATGAACGTATTATGAAACATCTATATTCAATCACTTTTTTGAATTGTTCATAAACTAACCAGCACTTAGTATATGCTTTGAAAGCCTTATTTATTGTTCATTAATGGTGTATATTTAGTCTTGTTGTTTAGATGATAAAACCACCCAGCAGGCAATTCACCGAAAAAAAAAAAAACCACTCAGCAGGCCATCACAATTTTTATCAATTATAAATTTGTGTACTTTTTTAATAATCTTAATTTCTTGTAACATATTACAAGAAAAATATGCATATAAAAACTTTCTAGGGTTTTGTTGATTACTAACTTGAATGGGGCGCAATTTAAAACAGACAAGCTATAATCTTCATTCACCAGAATATGAATAGTACTCCAGAAATTTAAGTTAGGACTTGTATGCTTGATTCCTAATTCAAGGAATAATGCAATATGAGCAAAATGCATTCTCCATTAATGAAGAAAAAGAGAAGCTCCTCATATCATCTTAGAGAAAAATCTCATAGTGTGATAGAAGAGAATTGCAGAGAGAAAAGTAATTTTTTTTTTCATTCATCTGTTAACTCGATACAATGGAACTTTATATACACAGAACACGTAAGATTGATTAACAACTTCTAACAGAACTTCTAATATATTGCTAACTTCCTTAACTGACTAAGATAACCATCATACTTGAGAAAGTTGACAGTGCGGCGGTCATAGACAAAGAGATGTGTACAATTCTCTTTATAGAGTTTAGTTTGAATTTTAGAGTATAGCAATTGAAACTATAAACTTTAGATCATATATGGTTGTAGTTTTTTTAGAATAGTTTTGGCTTTGTACAATTGTAACAAACCAATGTTCATACTAATTATCTCTTTCACTTTTGTATATATTTTTGACTACCCGGTGAATACAAGAAATACAGTTTTCATTCTCCTCAGAACACTTTTATACTAAGTTGGCATTAGTGGTATGTCAATTTTTCACTGAGAAGGGGACCAAATAAAAGTAAAGATTGCCTTCATGTGCTGGTTTAATTGATCAGAGGTCCTCTTATTACAACTTGAACATAAGAGATTTACGCATATGAATATTAACACTTTGGAATGAGATTTGATATTTTAGGACACAATGCCATCAAATTAAAATCTAATGAACATTTTCTATACCAATAAGAAAGGGGAGGGTGGGTTTTGGGCCAAAGTATTATTATTATTATTATTGTTGTTGTTGTTGTTGTTGTTGTTGCCGTTGTTATTGCAATTGGGATATGTGTGATGGTTATGATAATGGACCAAGATCATAACCAACAAAATTGATATATATAAAATTATTGTAATAATTATGAAACAAATCACACAAATTTAATATTAAACTGTTTTTAAATTTGAAATTCTATGTACTCACATATGAGATTTCATATTTAATTACTTAATTTAATATTTAATTATATTTTATATATTATCTATTATAACAACTAAAAATTAAGAGCCTCTCCCAAAATTTATTTTTCATTCATGCAATCTATTTTCTCTACTCATGCATTTGTTACCTGCAAATTTCATGCAGATACTAATTAAGAAAATTTAAATTAATTAAATAAAATTGATGTACACAAATTATATATATAAATTAATGTAACAATTTGGAAAACAAATCACACAAATTTAATATTAAGCTACTTTTAAATTTGAGATTCTATAAATTCAAATTTTAAACCTCATATTTAATTACTTGATTTAATATTTAATTATATTTTGCCTATTATCTATTATAATAATTAAAACTAAGAGTTTCTCTCCAACTTTCTTTTTTTGCTTATGCAGTCTATTTTTTTTCGCTTATGCATTTACTACTTACAAATTTCATATAAACATAGATTAAGGAAATTTCAAATTAATCAAATAAAATTATTCTACACAAAGTTCCTACATAAATTAGTGTAATAATTTTAATATCAAACTAATTTTAAAATTAAAATTTTATGCACTCAAATTTTAAATTTCTTATTTAATTACTTGATTTCATATTTAATTATATTTTATCTATTATCTATTATAATAACTAGCACTCTCTCCCAAATATTTTTTTCTCTATGTTTCCTTTAAAATTTCACGCAAACACAAATTAAAATAAATTTAATTTTGATCAACTATTAGTGTAAAATTTTTTCACATTATCGTCCATTCACATGTTACTAAATGTTTGATGTTTTTAGGTAATTGTTAAATGAATTAATTTTTTAATGATTTGATAACCCATGAATGGATGATAGTGTAAAACTTTTTATACCAATAGTGGATCAAAATTAAACTCAATTAAAATTGATCAATTAAAAATAATCTACACAAATTACTTACATAAATTAATGTAATAATTTGGTAAATAAATCTATATTTATTATAATAACTAATAGTAAGGGTCTCTTCCAAAAATTTTCCATTCATTAAATTTGTTTCTTTCAAATTTCAAGTAGACGCAAATTAAAGAAAATTAAAATTGATCAATCAAAATTGATCTACATAAATCTATTATAATAATTAAAATTAAAAGCCTCTCGCAAAATTTTTTTCACTCATATATTTGTTTGCTACAAATTTCATGCAAACACAAATTAAAAAAAATTAAAATTAATCAATTAAAATTGATCTATACAAATTATCTGCATAAATTAGTTTAATAATTTGAGAAATAAATCTATTATAATAATTAAAAGTAAGAATCTTTCTAACCAAATTTTTCTTACTCATGCATTTATTTCCTACAAATTTCATGCAAATACAAATTAAGAAAAATTAAAATTGATCATTTAATTTCAAATACTTTTATTTATTTTCATCATTTGGATAATCCTCTACTATTAGATTAAAATAAAATTAAGGATTAGATATTAATGTAAGAGTAAAACTCTTATACTGGTATAAATTGATCCCTTTCCATGCACATATCAAATTATTTATTAACAGAATAATGTCGAATTACCTTTGATTTGACCAAAATGTTTTTCTTTTAAGAATTGGTTGACAATGAAATTTTTTATCAAGAATATGTTAAAATATAATTATTCTATGATTTTAATAAGTATAAATAATAAAGTTTTTTACCACCTGCAACATCTCAACCTCAAATCACAAGTGATTTCCTTCATTGCTATTTCAATACATTACAAAGCTATTTCAAGCCTGTTGGTGAGTTTATTTTGCCTTCATTTTTAATTTTTTGATTTTTCAATACTAAATTTTATTTTTATTTTAATAATGCTCTATTTTTTATTCATAGAATGATCCTACATCTTTAAATATTATGAAAATATGAATGATTTATACATTGATTACAAAAATATGTTCTGAATGTCATGACATTCTTTAAAATGAAATAATCCCAAGCTTTTTATAATAGGAATTCAAATTCATATTTTATTGGGTAAAAGAAAATCAAATTCTGTCACTAAAAAAAATCATATTGTCGCAATAAATTCATATTTTACTAATAAATACATTATTTAGTATTTTCTTTACATATCCCCATATTGATTGTTTTAGCAATTCATATTTAAGTGTCATTAGTATTCTTTTTGCTTATCATCTTATTAATTACCTTTTTGTATTTACATTATTATTACTTGTTTGCAAATCATCACCTAGTTGATTGCCAACAAATGTTAATGAGTTAATAATTTATAGTTGAATCATTTTGAAATAACTTAATCAATATTTTTAAGAGTTTTAACTTTTAAATATTATAATTTCATAAATAAGTATTATAAATTATTACCAATAAATAATATTTTTATTTATTTTTTCATAACAAATTCACCGTATATTGTACAAATACAAATCTAATTTCCTTTAAAACACAAAATAAATATTTTTACTTTTTATTTTTTATTACAAGAAGATAAATATTTTTTCTCTATCATCTTGAATTTTTGAAACGATCACTCACAGCTATAAAAGACATTTTCGCACATGAAAAATAAATAAAAAAATAAAAAGAAATCTACTTTTAAATTTATTTTGGATGTGCCTCCTTATGTTTCTATATAATGTGTTGCTTAGTTTCCTTTCAATGCTATGCTAAGTTTAGATTATTTAAACAATTATTTGATCACCTCTGGATGTCGATATATATGAAAGAAAAAATGGGCAAAACATCAAAGTTCAAATTATACAAAATTAACAGGAATTCTGCAACAGCTCTCACTATAAGTGGAATTCTCTAAATTGAAATGTCCATCCTTTACAAAGGGAAAGATAAAGTAGATATCAAACATTTCAAGTCCAATTTCTAATGAGTTGGCATAATCATAAAGGTCATACATCAAAATATATTAAGAAAGTTGTTTAGAACAACAAAGCACATTATCGAAACCCAAACAAATAGTGTACCTCAACTTTTTTCTATGTCATTAAAGCCTTTCTCTCCCTCTTGCTCTTCTTCAGTTCTTCATCCTTTATCTCGCCCTTTAATCAAACTTCATCTTCCTCTTCCTCTTCCTCAAGCTTTTTGGTTCATCAATGTCAGTGTGTTTGATGTGCGATATTTTCGGCCAATATTGTCCAACATGTGGCTGACATTTTCTACGTAATTCAGGACAATCTTTAATTTCCAAATATTCAAAGGAGGCGAGAAGATGCATATCATTTGGGAGAGACAACATTGGACAATTTCCAATAGAAAGTACTTTGAGACAAATCAAAGTTGGCAGCCACTCCGGAAGCATCTCAAGATTATAGCAATCTGAAATTGACAAGGAATGTAACGTGTTCGCAGATCCTTGAAGCCATTGAGGCAAAGTCACCAGCTGTGACTAAGAATTAAAATGTAGAAGCTTTAACCTCAACTTGGGGTTTTGCTTGTCACAGACCTTTGACAATTCCATCTTATCACAATTCTCAATCAACAAAGTCTCTAACTCAGGAAACTGTGTAATATGAAGTAGCGAAGACTTCAAACTACCACAAGAACTAACACCCAATAATTTAAGAGTAGGAAGTCCTATCCCTTCAAACAAAGACTCCAGACTGTCACAATATTTAATATTCAAAATTTGAAGAGAAGTTAAGTTTGCAATTTCTTTTTCCTAGAAAATAGATTGCTTTGTGGTTATCTCCAAACGTCGAAGGTTGATCAAGTTTCTTAATCCTTTGGGCAATGTTTTGAGCTCTGTGCATCCATCAAGCTTTAAAATTTGCAAACTTTGGAGCTTGCGCATGAAATCAGGGAGCCCCATGATTTTTTTATTATTTGAAAGATTGAGATACCTTAAATGTTTTAGCTACAAGGCAAATTCTCATAGTTAGAATCACTTAAATCCAAAAACGGCAAGTATTTGTACCTGGACAACCATGTACTGAAGAAAGTTTCGTCATTGACTCCTACTCCCTTAATAGGAAATTGTATGGTTCTCACACTTGTGGGAATGCACACTTTGCCAAGAAAAACATTTCCAACAAATAACCTGCCGAACATTCTTAGTTATAGTCTGACAATAGCTATGTGTCACAATATATTTAAAGGGTGCCACGACGAAAGGTAACTAAATTTATAAAAAATTTAAAAGTCACCATTAATTTTTATTTAAATGAAAAAATAATTGAAAAATAAGATCAAATTTGGGAGTTTGATATATATAAAAAAAGATAGAAATTTAATCCTGCTATACTCCTAATAAATTTATCATAAGACGGTTATCCTATAACTAGTTGTGCAAAAATAATTATGACCTCAAAATGTATTTAATTTATCCTAAAAATAAAGATTTCAAATAACAAATAATGATAAAAATAAACAAAAAATTAATTAAAAATATTCACAATTTTGGCTTGAATTGTGTTCTTACATATCTCCTTGTGTAATGAAAAATCAAAGCTAGCAATTTTTTTGTTAAAAATGATTGTGCATTAAAAAATTTTAATTAAAATTACAGATTTATTAAACGTAAAATTATTTGTATATTAATTAAATTTAAAATGCTTTGATGATGTTAATTAAATTAAAAATATTATATGAGGATTGATAAAAAAAAACAATGATAATTGATTAAGTAAAAAAAAATTATTGATTAATTATTTTTTAAAAGAAAATTATTAATATTTATATAAACCCATAATCAAAGAGGCGTCACATCTATATCGACTACTGGTTATTTTAATTGTTTTTGAAATGAAAAAGTCATCACAACAATAAAGCTCATAATTAGTTAAAATTGATTAAGAATTTGTATGATTTCTAAAAGGATTAATTATTAATTAAAATATATATCGCCTATGAGTCAAAGAATTACCACAATAATAATGATTATTGCTTATCTTAAATTATTTTCAAGATAGAAGAATCGTCACAACAACAATGTCTCTAATTGAATAATAATTTTAAATTAATTTAAATATAATAATTTTCAAAAGATGATTAATTAAAATTAAAATTTATATCACTTATGAGTCAAAGAGTTGCCACTACAAAAATTATCCTTAATGATCTTAAAATATTTTCGGGACGAAAGAATCCACAATACAACGTCCCTAATTGATTAATAATTTTAAATTAATTTAAATTTAATGATTTCTAAATAATGATTAATTAAAATTAAAATTTATACCACTTACGAGTCAAAGAATTATTACGTCAATAATAACCCTTAGAGATCTTAAAATATTTTTGGAACAGAAGAGTCATCACGGCAACATCGTTCCTAAATGATTAATAATTTTAAATTAATTTTTGATAAATAATTAATAATTAATTAAAAATTTATATCACTTAAAAATTAAAGAATCGTCATGACAATAATGATTGTTAATAATCTTAAAATATTTTTTGGACAAAAGGGTTATCATGATAACATCATCTCCAGTTGATTAATAAATTTTAAATTAATGGTTAAAGAGTTTAAAATAATTTTTAATTTAATTTTAGAACTGAAACATCATCACAACAACAATGTCTCTAATTAATTAATGATTTTAAATTATTTTTAATAAGTGACTAATAATTAATTAAAAACCTATATCATAAAGTCAAAGAGTCGTCACAATAATAATGACTATTGGTGATCCTAAAATATTTTATAAACAGAAGAGTTGTCACGACAATAATATCCTTAATTGATTGATACTATTAAATTATTTGATTAAAGGGTTTTGAAGTAATTTTTAATTAATTTTGAAACTGAAGTGTTATCACAACAAGAAGACTTCGATTTAATTATTTTTCAAATCAACAAGTTATCACAATTCAAATAACTCAAATAAATAATTTAATTATATTTATTATTATTTATCTATAATTATCTATTTTATTTTTATTATTACTATCACTTATATTTTTATTTTATCTTTTTATATTTTTTATTTTGATGAACTAATAAAACTTAAGCTCGAAAGAAAACTCTAGGCTCATTAAAAATCATAAATCAAATTTAATTATGGTCCCAACTATTAGGCTTAATTAAATCTTATAAGACACAATCAATTAATCCTAAAACACATTAATTATTTTTGGTCTAATTAGTTAAAATTGATTAAAAATTTGTATGTTTTCTAAAAGAATTAGTTATTAATTAAAATCTATATCGCCTATAAGTTAAAGAGTCATCACGATAACAATGATTATTGTTGATCCTAAATTATTTTCAGAACGAAAGAGTCATCACGATAATAATATTTTTAATTAATTAATAATTTTAAATTAATTTAAATTTAATTATTTCTAAATGATGATTAATTAAAATTAAAATTTATATAACTTACGAGTCAAAGAGTCATCATTACAACAATGACCCTTAATGATCCTAAAATTTTCGGAACAAAAGAATCGTCACGATAACAACGTTCTAATTGATTATTAATTTTAAATTAATTTAAATATAATGATTTGTAAAAGACGATTAATTAAAATTGAAATTTATATCATTTACAAGTCAAATGGTCATTACAACAACAATTACCATCAATGATCTTAAAATAATTTTAGGACAGAAGAGTCATCATGATAACATTGTCCTTAATTAATTAATAATTTAGATTAATAACTTCTAATAAGTAATTAATAAGTAATTATAACTTTATATTACTTAAAAGTTAAAGAGTCGTCACGATAATAATGATTGTTAGTAATCTTAAAATATTTTATCGATAAAAGAGTTATCACGACAACATTATCCTTAGTTGATTTTAAATTAACAGTTAAAGAGTTTGAAATAGTTTTTAATTTAATTTTGGAACCGAACGTCGTCACTACAATAATGTCTCTAATTGATTAATAATTTTAAATTATTCCTAATAAGTAGCTAATAATTCATTAAAAACCTATATCATCTTAAAGTCAAAGAATTGTTACAACAATAATGACTATTGGTGATCTTAAAATATTTTTAGCTAATAATTAATTAAAAACCTATATCACCTTAAAGTCAAAGAATCGTCGTAACAATAATGACTATTGGTAATCCTAAAATATTTTAGAAACAAAAGAGTCATTACGACAATAACATCCCTAATTGATTAATACTTTTAAATTATTTGATTAAAGGGTTTTAAAGTAATTTTTAATTAATTTTGAAACCAAAGCGTTATCATGACAACAAGATTTTAATTTAATCATTTTTTAAATCAACAAATTATCATAATTCAGATGATTCAGATAAATTATTTAATTATATTTATTATTATTTGCCTGTAATTATCTATTTTATTTTTATTATTGCGATCACTTATATTTTTATTTTATCTTTTTATATTTTTTTTCTTTTTATATTTTAGGAGCTTAATGTATGCAGATTTGTACAAGATCATATATCAGTTAGGGAACTTGTGAGTGCAGATGTGTGGTGCGGATGTGAGAGTGATCTGTTTTAGGGAGGAGAAAACCGGGGTTAGTGCTCTGTGCAGGGGTTCTGGATGAACATGAAAGTGAAGGGTGCTGCTTGTGGGGATGGAACCGTGAGTGATGTGTCGATGGCGAGGCTGGGTCTGTGGGTGAGGTGCTGGGCATGTGCTCAAGTGAATGAAATGCAGAGTGCGGTGTAGCGAGGTGAGTGCAGGGGAGTGATGGGAATGAAGTGCTTTGTGGTGGTGAAAGGATAAAAACAGGGGTGCTTGGCCGGTGTCGTGCGGATCCGTGAGGGAGTGTGTAAATGGGAAGGCTGTGCCGTGGAATGGGACTCCATGAGTGTGTGAGCCGTGAGTGAGGTGCAGAATGTGTGGCTTGTAAGTGTGTGATCCGTAAGTAATCGTTGAATGACCCTGTTTCTGGATGTGAGCTGTGGCATGGTGGTGGTGCGGAGGTGTATATTGTGCTGTAGTGCAGTAAGGGTGAGTGGAGCTGTGAAGGTGCGGCTAGTGGCGGAGATGGAAGTGGTTCTATGAAGGAGAGAAAAAATGATCAAAGAAGAAACCAAAACCAGAATAAATTCCAAGAAATCCATGGGAGAAGAAGGGTAGAAACCCTCACCAACAGTGATCCCAAACCTTCTCAGCTGCCTCTCCTTTCTCCCCCTTCTTCCCTGCGTGGGTCTGTGCTGCCCTTCTTTTCCCAGATTTTCTCCCTTTTCTCTCTTATGGAGTTGCAGAAAGAATTTCAAAGCCGCAGACTCTCCCTCTGCTCTCTTTTCCTTTTTCCTTTTCCCAGATGCAAATTCCAAAGAAATTTTCTCCGTTATTCTCTCTTTGCCCACCCTTGTTCTCTCTTTTTAATGCTTCTTTTTTGCTCTCTTCTCTCTTCCTCTCTGTTTTTGTGCTTGTGAGTGTGTGCAGAGGAGAAAATGTGGGGGCTGTTATGGTGTGGAGAGTGAGAAAGTGCAGAGTGTGTGTGGGGGAAAAAAATGCAGAACCGTGAGTGGAAGTGCAAAGGCTGAAAATGATTGAATATCCAGGGAGTAATGGCTATGTGTGCCATGATGAAAGTGGTGGAATCTTCTGGAAGTAGAGAGCATATGGAATGAAATGAAAAATAAAATAAAAACATAAATGATAAAATAAAATAAAATAATTGAAAATGAGTTGATGGATCTTGGGTTAAAATTTGTGAACTATATTTATGAATTATGGATCAACAAAAATAAGATTAAGTGGCCCAAGATTGGGATAGGATTTAATTTTTGCCTCAGCCATACACGCAGCTCATGGTTCTGCTCCTGCTTTTGCTCAGCATCTGACAGCGCAGCTTTAATGAATGACAAAGTATCTTTAATCTCTAGAAGCGAGCTTACCTATGAGTGAATCCGCGACGCTGAAGAGGAATGATTGGGCCATGATTTTGAGAGAAGAAGCAGTAGCAGACATAGGAATGCAATGTACGTACTTCTTGGAATATTTATATCTAACAATTTTCAGACATCATGTCCATTGCAGCATCAGCTGGAGAAAATGGTCGTTGGGAACCTCGCTGACGTAATAATCAAAGTCTTAAATAAATAGACAAGAGAAAAAGCCAGATAGAGCGATAGTAAAATGTGATTCTTGCGAATATTGTAACAAACTATATAATATACTGCCGTATTATCATCTTGACAGGTATTATATAGGATGCATATATAGTTATCTTTTTTCCATTCTGCAAAAGATAATAAAAAGCCAAATAAATAACTTTAAAATTTTAAATATGTTTTTGTTCAAAAATAACTTTATATGTGTTTGTATTTAGATATTAGAAACAATTGTTTTCCTTTTGAAACACGCATTGATATGCATTAATAGTGTTTTCATGTAAAAAAATAAAAGAGAAATTTTAATATTTTAAAATAATTAGTCACTAATATTTTAATAAGATTTTTTTTGTATAAATTAAAAATATCTCTACAAGACTCAACTCATTTTAACTATTCCATACACTTAATTTTTTCTATGTCAAGAGTAATAATAATATAACACTCTTTATAAAATATAATTCTAAAAAATTGAGCAGCAGTTACCAATACCTCTTTGGGTATATTTTAACGAGACAACGAGATTATGATTATAGCTGTCTAAAATTGACAAGGAATAAACGTAATGTATGGAATTTACTAAACACGTTGCCTATTGGTGCATGTTAGCTTAAATGACATTCCAAACTTAATTCTAACAATGGGAAATAAATTATCACAACAGTTATTTGGTTGTTTGGCCGAGATTTCTAAAATAAATTCCTATTGTAAGAATCAATTTTGAAGAAAATGACTCGAGGATAAATGTTGTGGTACGTGAACAAAATTTATTTTGAGTTAAGTAAAAAAAAAATTCTACAACATTATAAATTAATTTTGAAAGTGAGATTCAATTGCATGTTTTCCAAAAAACATTCCTTCAGGTATACATAAAAATAATTACCCTTTGTAACACTAAAATAAATTAAATTTTAAAATTAAGTCTTCAAACATCAATTTTTTTTATTTGATTATTTTGGCATTAATTCTCTTTTACAATTTTTCCCGCAAAACAGACAATTTTTCTTTTTTTTTTTTGGATATATCACAAAACAGACAATCGGTTTGATGTATAAAATGCATATAATATTGTGTCAATGGGGAATGGTTCACCCAGTCAATCTGCTCGTACCTCGTCTTAACTTGGGTTAGATTATTATAATTTTTTATTAGTGAGTTATCTGTAAGTACTCCTTTAAGTGCACAATAAGTCCAGAAGTATACCTTAACTTTATAATAGAATGAGTCTTCCCCTCAACTTAAATATTATTACATAAAAAAAGAAATGTATGCAATATTGTGATGCGTGAAACTTAGAACAAGCGGCATAATTCGTTTTGTTGCCATCTACCCAATCAGGATTGAAGCTTCCATATTGCTTCGCATAGGTTATAACTAAATATAAGAAGTTTCAAGATATGGTGATACTTTCTATGTAACATGTAATGTATGGAATTTACTAAAAGCCTGACTAGTCGCATAGGTCATAACTAAATAGTGAAAACTTGTATCAAAATATCGATGGGACTTGTATTGTTTTTTACAATAATGAAAAACTAAAACTGACAAACCAATATAATATCATATTTTTTGTGCTTTATAAGATCTGTCGTCTGTGATTATAGATTAATTTCAACAAAATGATGATAAAAATAATTTACTCAAAAACCATGGATCATGAAGTTATAGTGGCATGCTTTATAATCACTCTCTATTAAGTGTTATATAATGTTACATTTGATGCAAATAATGAATTTTTTTTGAAATAATTAAAAATAGAAATAAAAATGACAATCAATAAATTAGAATGAGAATCTTATTCTGATTTATAATAAACAATATTTAAGATTAATTTTTCAACTTGATAACAAAATTTTTGATAATATTTTTGTTCTCTTCATCAATTTTACGAGTACAACAACAACAAACTCATTCTTAATATCACTATTATTCATATTCTTCTTTAAACTAATTAAATTATACTAGGGAAATCATTATTATTTTTATAAATTAATGAAGAGCAATAGGTAAAAATTGTGGATTCCTACTCCACAAAAATATAGAATCTCAATCCTACCTATTTTGGGGGGAATGAGATTATACCAATTTGTGAAACAGAATTCATAGTAGGAATGTCATTATATATATTTTTTGCACTAACAAACATATAGGAATTTTCTGATTCTAAGATTAAATGTGAAATGACATTCTATTTCTTCACACAAAACAGATAACATAAGAGTTAAAGTGCAAGTAAAGTGGAGTATTTAAGATTTGATCCCAATATTAAGTAATTATCAAAAAAAATTTGTGCCATTTAAAATAAGACTCTTAGACATATAATAATATCTTAAAAAGGTGTCTAACCAGGTGAAACTTAGTATTCCCCGTCATTTCACATAAAAATATATTGATCCACTAATTAATTAATCACTTTACAACGTTACTAATTAACTACCGTATAACTTGTTTGTAAATTGGGTCATAGATAATAGATCTCGTTATGGTTAGTCATTGTGAAGCCCATATTTAAAAAAAAAAGTATTGAAATATGAATAAAATCCTGAAAATAGACAACAAATATACATATATATTTGTCCGATTGTATATATGAATTTGTATAAAGAAAATATTATAATATGATACTATACAGATATAAAGGTAACTGCATATTTGGTCTTGATTAATTTTTAAGAAAAAGTTGTTTTTTTCCAAAACTTTCTTAATAAAATTTTGATTATAAGTCGTTTTGATTGCAAAACAAATTAATTCAAATATACACTAAATGCATGTTTAGTAACAGCTTTTTCAAGGAAAAAATTGATTTTTTTTAAAAAGCTTTCTATTAAAATTTTAATTATAAGTTATTTTCACTATAAAATAAGTTAATATAAACATATACTAAGTTTATTAATTCAAAAGTTTTTACATGTGTAAAATATTACCTTCATTTTTTCCAATAACGCGGATTGGATCCTCTCATGACACAATAGTTATGTAAAATTCTCAAGATTTTGTGATGTCTCCTGATGTCATATATAAATTCATGGGACTGGAAATTAAACCCTCAAGATGCTATAGAGAGCATTCATAAAAAATACATTTATCCTGCGGTAAATTGATGATTCAATTCATACTTCTAGTATTATTAGGAAAAGAAGACCAAACATCAACACTCTTGCTCGACAAAATTTACTCCAAACCTAAGGTTTTGATTCACCAACACGCCATCCAAGTAAGTACAACATCTTTTCTTTGTTTTTCCACGCAACATCCTTGATTTCCCATCTAGGCTTTTCTTTGTATGCAATTTTCATTTGTTTTGAATCTAAATAGATCATCAAATTCGTGATAGTTGTTGGGGACAATTCTTTCTTAATATAGATTTAATTTGGCTTCCTCGCTCTTGATTGCTGTAAGTATTAATCTATGAAGCTTGGATACCTAATAAAAAAAGCCCTTAGAAAATATGGCTATCCATATGACTGGCAATTTCTCTCTCCGATTCCCATTCTTTTTCACTTGTAATCCATCTATTGGATTTTTTTAGTTTTATGAAGTGTTTGGTATGGAGGTAAAACTATGCTAAAAAAATTTATAGATAAATTTTTTGTGAAAAATTGTATTAAAAAAAGTTATATGGATGAGTTTTTATACAATTTATGGATGAGCTTATTGTATTATTAGAAATTGTATACAAAATCCATCCATGAAATTTTCACCCCATATCAAACATACACTGAGTGGTAAATGTGTCCTAATTGAAGACTTGAGAAGGGGGATTAAATCAAGTCTTTTTGCCCATATGAAAGTTTCTGCAAAATTTAGAAAAATAAAACCTGTACAAAAATCAGTTGGCTCAAGTTAACAAAGAGTTGGCTCATAAATGTGCAGAAAACAAAACCAGAAAACAGTGCAAGACTATGCAAGCAGTAAAATCACTCAAGCAACAAAAATAATCATGAAATCAAGCAAGAAATATAAAAAAGAAGGGTTAAGATAAGATTGCACAAGAAGATTTATCCTAATTTAGTGCCAATGTAGAACCTACATCTAGTCCCCAACCATTGCAAAAAAAGCACTAAATTGTGGCCTTTTTTTTTTTTAATTTTGCTATAGTTTTTGACCTCTGTTAATTGAATTGCAACCTTTTCAAAAAATGGTACATTTACATATGCCGCAATCATCTTGTGGTGGTTTTCCTTAGCCCCATGCTCATTGACTTCAAATTATTTCCGTTGCCAATTATTACTCAATCACTGTAAAAATTATAAGTTCTCATTGTACCATTTAAACTGAGTGAAGCATTAGAAGGAAAACAAATTGATAAATACAGAGATCACAATCCCCATATTCAAGATAAACACCAGCATATACCCACACGACTAGCCATACTAGCAACTACAACTCACATGGCCAGCCGCACTACCCACACTCCATAATAAAAAGAATAAAGGGATAACTCACAGAATGGATGAGCCATGACTATGGTCTGTGGTTTGCGTCTTTGAAGGAATAATGAACAGAATCAAGCTAACGGATAACTGAATCATCGCGGCTTCTCTTGAGGAATGGAAAACAGAAGTAGAAGGAAGGAAGAGAGGAGAGGAGTGTGCGATGCTAGGGCTTGGAATCTGAAAGGAGGAAGAGTATTAAAAACTGCAGACACCTTACATGGTATAGGGCTTTTTCTTTCATGGAGAATCCAATGGCTTCCGTAACCGTAGCTTCGTCAAATTAGTAGCGTTTTGTACTACAAACATTTTCCAATCCTGTATCATTTAAGCTATATAAGAGCAATTTCATGCCATGGAAGCAGCAGGCTGAGGCTACAACTTTTGAAACTGAGACAGAAGCCTTGTTAATGGCATAAGAGAAGAGGTATTGTTAGCATAGTGGTATGTCAATTTTTCATTGGGAAGGTGACCTAGTAAAAGTAAAGAAGACCTTCATGTGCTGGGCTAATTGATTAAAGGTCCTCCTTTTACAACTTGGACATAAGACATTTACGCATATGAGTATTAACACTTTGGATGACATTTGCGAACAAATTAAGATCTAATGAACATTTTCTATACCAATAAGAGAGTGCAGGCAAAGGCTTTGAGCCAAAATGTTATTTGTTTTTAGCAATTGGGATAGGTGTGATGGTTATTATCATGGACCAAAATGTTTGGGACTTGGGTCAAGTAAATTTATTTCAAGCTATTTTTTAAAAACACAAAATAAATATTTTGCTAAAGTCCTACTTTGGTCCCTAATGTTTAATAGAAATTTCAATTTAGTCTCAAAAATTGTTTTGTTCCAATTTAGTCCCACACATTACAAAATCGTATCAATGTAGTCCTTTTGACTGATGGCATCCATTTTAACAACAGCACGTGACGACATGGATCCAACATGGCTAACTAGAATCACATGTTGATTAGATGTAGCCTATTACATTTTCCACCAAAAACCAATAAAGGAATATGAAGGGAATTCACCCCAAAACATTACTCTGTGACGCCTTAAATTTATTTTCCCCCTAGAATCCAGTGCTCTTGTCCTCAAGAATCTGGTGTAAGGGAAAAAATTTTCCAATTCATGGTTGGTGGACATAGGGGAAAAACTTTTTGGGGAGATTGTGCTATTAGGATTCAAAATTCTTATCCCCAAAGTTGTTGAGATATGCATATCCATTCCCTTCGTTTCATAAATGATGCTATTGAGTGTTTCTCCTCTATTGTGGGTATATTTCGTGGGCAAGTGTGATTGTAGGGTTGGTATTTTATAGGGTCGTTGTTTTGTGGCTTTATATTAGTTTGCATATGTGAATGTTTTGTCGTCCCATATCCTATTTGCTTTTCTTTTTGTCTCCATGTGATTTCATGTTTTACATTTGTGTATTGTGTTTATATTTGTACATTTTCTAGCATAAATGGGATATGAAATATTTTTTTGTCAAAGTCCACCATGGTAGAGGCTTTGACTCGGTAGATGGTGCTTTTGAATATACTGGTGGGACTGTAAATTTTATTAATAACTGTAACATTGGTAAATGGAGTTATTGGGAGGTTTTAGACTATGTAGAGAAATTGGATATATGGATATTAGGGATTTGTGGTATAAAGATCCTTTGGATAGTGTTACAGAATGAGTTGAAGATTTTAATAAGAGATAATGAGGCAATAGATATGACCATCGTTGGGATTACAAATGATCATGCAGATCTGTATATAGTGCACAGGATAAGTGTTAATACTCTTTACTCTTTAAAGTGAAACCCTTATTTTAGAGGAGCCAAATCCAAGGTTCTGATATTCTACATTCTCCTCTTTTCCTCCAGAGGTACGCCTTAGTAACTAAAGGCTTCCTAACAATATGATACACATATATCATTTTTGACGTTTGCAGCATATACCAATAAAGTCACAGTGGATCATTTTTCGTTCAGCCATGGATAACTAACGAAGGCATTCCAAAATTCAGATATAGAGAATTTGAGATAGCTAGATGCACTATAGGGTGTGTGATATAAAAATAAAGTATATACTGTTACTGTAAGAAATTGACAATTTATGTTGTACTGTAACACGTTTGGGACTTTTTAGGTCAGACAACCTTATTTTTTGTGAATGATGTTGATGATTCTGCAAGTGCATGGATCGTACAAGTAGTAAATAATGATCGTTCCTACGAGAATCGGGATTGAGTATTGAATTAAAGAAATTTTAATTATCTAGACTTCAAAATCAGTAAGGAATTTGAAAGAAATTATTGAAACTAGACTAATGACTATAAAGCAATCAAATAACAAAATTCAACAAAATCAATGACAAAAGATTTTAGGAAAAAGGTTTCACTAATCCGATTGCAATGGAAGATCAAGACTTTCTTTATCATAGTTGATCAAGTTCTTAAGGTAAATTATCTTAATTTATCCTTGACCATCTCTCAAGACCTAAATGAATATTTTAATTAAATTAATCTCATTCTCATAACCATTAACTCAGTTAAAACCTATTAAGTTATTTGATAATTCATGGTTCCTCGTAGGATTAATCCTATCTTAAGGCATTAATTCCTAAGTTCAATTAATAGAGTTCTGACATTCGACTTAATCTCTCAATCTTCACTCAAATGTGTCAGATCATGTATACATTGGTACTAACATGCAATAAGCATTAAGAATATTATTAATGAATCAAGAAACATCAATCTACCATTGATAAAGAGAAGAATCAAATCTATAACAAAGAGGAGAAGTTACATTCCTATCCTAGAAGGAACAATTCTAGCCACTTGTGTTCCCAATATAATCCAAATCAATCAAAGAAACAAGGGAAAACATAGAATCTAATCTAAAACAAAGTGAAGAAGATAGAGAATCCAGTAAACTCTTGTGAAGAAAAGTTTCTTAGCCTCTTTCTTGAATCTTCTATCTAATCCTCTAACTTTTGCCTTTGAATCCTTGTATTTCTTGTGTTTGACGGCTTCTCCTATATGTTTTCTAAGCCTAGACCTCTTATACTTCTCTCAAAATAGGTCTTTTTGGCCATTGAAGTCTTTCTTCTCCTTTAGAATTATGATTTAAAATGTATTTCGCATATCAAGAAAATCAACGTTACACAATCATGTTTGCTACACGGCCTCAGGCTATGTAGTTCTCTGTTTCAATATTTTGCGAGCAGCAACGTCACATGGCCATGTAATGAACATGGCCTTAAGCCGTGTAGTTCTCTAACTTGAGAAATTTGAATTTGTAAGCACTCCAATTTGACATGACCATGTGGATTACATGGGCAAAGGGCATGTAATGCTTTGTTTTGCCATTTTCTTCAATTTCTTGCATACGCAAGTCATGTAATGTATTAAAAACTCTAAATAATCAATTTAAATTCTTGAAATTGCATTAAAACACAAAGAAAACCCATAGAACATAAGAGGAAGATTAATTATTAAAAATCTAATGAAAAGTCATTGATAAAATGAAAAACTAAACTAAAAACCAATTAAAGCAAGTCTAAGATGTGTGCAATTTATTCACACGTCAAATGATAAAATTAAGGTCCTCAAAGGCTGTCAAAGA
Source organism: Castanospermum australe (assembly GCA_019955255.1). Lineage (NCBI taxonomy): Eukaryota > Viridiplantae > Streptophyta > Magnoliopsida > Fabales > Fabaceae > Castanospermum > Castanospermum australe. Next base: position 40,598 of record NSJW01000162.1, read on the forward strand.
CTGTCTGAAGGTAAGTGGTCTTAGTTTTCATAAACATTTCTATGTTTATGCTTGTATCCTTTTGTACTTTATCTGCATGTTTCAGAATTTTGTTACTAAAATTTCCCCCGTGTCAAACCCTTTGGTGAAATAGCATGCTATTTATCTAAAGGTTTTGAAGAACCAAGGGCAGTTGAAGCTGAAATATTGCAACCTCCAGCAGAATCAATAATTAAATCTCCTACTCCATATGCATTGGAGAGAAGATAGTGAACAACAAAGACAGTTTCGTGTTGAAACTTGAAGCTGACTCTTCTGCTGCAAGCAAGAAGCAGCAGCAAGAGATAGTTCACCACACACACAGTGTGTGGCTATTTCAGCCAGAGAAACAAGCCTTTTGGTTAAGAGAAGAAAAGAAAAGGGGAAAAGGGGAAAAGAAAAAGAAGGGGACAATATGCAAGAAAAACGGTAACTATCATTTTAAGACTCAACAATCTGAACTACTTTTGAAATCAGAAGAATGAGTTGCAAATAGGACTTAGACTCAACAAACTGAACCAGTAAAAGTAGGGCATTCTGCATACATACATGCAACCCAAGTGAAGAAAATTTTAATATCTCAAATTTAATATCAAAACAGGAGCAGGACATTCAAGAAAATTTAAGACATGAAGTTGAAGATAAACTTACCTCAATCCAGAGAACCGTTGCAATTGCAAAGGGAGAGCTCAATATGCACTCTTTACCTGAGAGCGGTGTCTTCACTTTCTTTTGTGTCTCAAGCTAAGCCATCGCTAACTAAATGGGGACCAATATTTATTAGGAAGACGCACATAAAGAGAACATAGAACAATGATCTTTTCTTCAGAATAAGAAATTTACTGGGAGGTAAGCACCATCAATAATTGATATAGTAGATGTCATAAGGGCTTTTCTCTCCCTTCCCTAGATTAATTGATATAGTAATGGCTTTCCTTTTGAATTGGATTCAACCAATTATATCATAATGGCTTTCCGTCTCCCTTCCTTGGAAGCCAGCAACTATTAGGAATTCCATATTCTTGTTTGGCTTAATCGCCTAGTTTGAATTCAAAAGTAGAGCTGTTGGACAAATAAACTAGAGATCATGGTTTTCAAAGTTTGTTTTAGAGAAGTTTTACCTTTGTAAAGTTCTAACAAGATGAAAAAATAATCATAAGAATTGACTTTAATAACTTACAAGTTGTAATAAACATTGATTTACTATTTTAGAAGTATCTTTATAAGATTCAACTCATTTGAACTGTTCTATGATCGTAATCTTTTTAAATTTAGATTGATAATGCTGGAAACCACTGCCTTTTTTGGGAAAAAAAGGTTCAAATTAAAATAGGGATTAGAATTAGATACTGCAACTTTTGGTAATAGAATCTCAGAAAACCGAAAAACTTTTTTGTAATGAAATCTCAGAGAATATTTTATTTTTCAACTTGTAAGTTATAATGTCTAAGATTTTATTGTTCTATATAAGCCACCGTTTCAACCCAATCACAAGACGACATTGTGTTTTTCATGAATCTATCGCTTGTTTTTAGGAAAATGTATACTATGTTTAGATGGATGCGGTGGGGCGGTTAGTAAGAGTGATTAAAAGGGTTTAATTCATTGTTTGAAAGTTTATAATATAATGAAGTGAAGTGGTTAAGAAAGGGAACTTAAACCATTCCATATCACTCAACCCCTTAATTTTTCATATCCCAAATTTGGCCAGTTTAAAATGGAGTATTTCCTTTTTTTTTAAATAATCATTTTACCATTTTAACCTTCAAAACTTTAAAATTTATTTACACACATTTTCTTCATTTTTCTTCTCGATTGTCGACTGTGTTCCTAGGAGCTTTGAAAATTTTCTTTTCCTACATAGGTAATTCTTCTTTTCTTATTGTCATCTATCAGTACATCCTATCATCCTACATTGCCATCACTTTTCCTAGGTAGTAGTTGTTAATTTCAGCATTACTATTTAATTCTAATTGTTTATAATTTCAATTAGTGCAGCTGAATTAATCAAGTATAATCAAGATTGTCCTATATCAGAAAGTGAAGTTTGGGCTCTTTTAAAAGAGTTGGGTTTTGACGATAATTTGTTTCATAGTGTATATTATTTCCTGATTCGCAATGGTGATGCCCAAAGAGCTTTGAAAAGATGTCCACCTAATGAGCACAAGGATCTGCTACAGTTTCTTATGGCTACCAATGACTTTCCACCAAATAATTAGTTTTTATGGCTACTTTTTTTAATTCTAATGCCACTACCGTCTTCGAAGGGAGTAGCAATGGAAATGGCAGGAAAATTAATAAAAAAAATAAAGTCATCACTAATTTTTATTTATTAGGAAAAGCAATTGAAAAAAATCCTTTAAAAGAGAACGAGCCTTAAAACTAGATTAGATTCGGGAGTCTGTATATGCATAAGAAAGGACAAAAACTTAATCCTACTATACCTCTGATACATCAATCCTAAGATGGTTATCCAAAATTAATTATGTAAATTATTAACAACCTTAATAATATTTAATTTATCCCTGAAAATTAAATAGTTAAATTGAAAACTAAATTAAAACATTTATCTACAAATTAGAGAAAGAATTAGCTATATATTTACAATAAATTTGATTAAAAATATTTTAAACTTTGATTAATAGAGAAAAAAAGAGTTTATTTAGGTTAAACTTGTTAAAAGTGCCTAAGTATCTCCCAAGTGAGGATTCAAAACCCACATAATTTGTCTAGAAAATAATTATAGGTTGATGGGTTTTAATAAAAATAATTGATTAAGTAGATATATAAAAAAATTATTATTAAAGTGCTGTTGTGGCATCATTGATGTTAAGATTTTAAATTTTCTCTCATGATTTAAGAGTAGTCATAGTAACATTTATCCTAATTAATTATTTTTTATATATAATTAAAATTTTAATATAGGACTAAAGAGCCGTCACTGCAACATTAATCCTAATTAGAGTATTTCCCAAATCAAATAAACTGTCACAACTAAAATGACTCAAATTATTAAAATAAATTATGAATTTTTATTTTATCAAATACAATCAAATAGATAGGATAAGACAAATCAAAAGATCTAAGGTATATCATATTAACAAATATTTAAATTATCATAATTAAAATTTATTTTAAAATTAAAAAGCCATCACGATAATATTAATCCTAATAAAATTATTTTTCAAATCAAATAAGTTATCACAGCTAAAATAATTCAGAGATAATAATTAATATGATTTTAACCATCAAATAAGAACATTGAACCATTAAATTATATAAATTTACATTCAGGTTAATTTCATAACAGAAGAAGATAATATAATGAGTATCAAAGAAGGCAAATAAACATATAATACTATCAACCAAAATATAAAGCAAATTCACATGCATATATGTACACACAGATAATTCAAAAATAAAAGGATTCATGCCATGATTTGTTGATGAGATTGTTCCGTAGGTTCTTTTTCTTTTCAAAAGGAATTTCAAAACAATGTCAATAGACATTATCGAAGAACATTCAATGAACCAATACCAAGAGTCCTACCACACCAAAGTCTTAGTATAAAAATAGAACCACATATATTTGCAAACCCTTTGACTTTTGGCATTCTAATCATAAAATGAAGAAAGAGATATTTATTTTTAACTATACACAATACAAACATACATGCATTTAGGTTTGGCCGTGATCTTTAAATGCCATACGTGAGAAATGATATTGTAATTGTGTATGAATATATCATAGTGCAAGCATGTACTATCCTAGAGTGCAAATGGTCCAATTATCCGTGGGCATGAGTTGATGAATGCAAGTGGTTGAATTGTTGAATTGCTGTGCAGGACGTGATCCCAATTATATGGGTGGGTGGTATGCCGTGGGGAAGTGCATGATTAGTGATAGAGAATAGGCATGATGCATGCGTGAGTCATCGGACCAGCTTTCGAATTGAGGAAGTTAAAACTCTTTCCCTTTCTCCTCTCGTGTCAATGTAATCCTCTATATATGAGCGGTCCCTTCCTTTTTATTTTTGTTTTTGTCCTCTTCCCTTTCTTCATTGGCTTCCTTATTGTAGGTGCTTTCTCTCTCTTTAATAGAACCTATCCAAATTTAGATAAGATTCTATCTTAAGAAGGAGATATCATTCAGCCTCTTATCTCCATTCAAGTTAAATACTTTATCCTATCTTTTATAACCCCTCATAACTAACTATAGCCTATCTTTGACTATTTTATTATTATTTTATTATTTTTTAATTATTATTATTAGGAACTAGAAACTAAATCATTTTTTTAATTAATTATTATTAAAAGGACACACCAATATGGTGTTTACATCTAAGGTTTAAAATGTGTGTGATTGGTTATGATGAAAATTACATTTTATGGTACTATATATGTCATTAACTATATTTCATGTTGTTACATTTTTTTAATCTAAGATTTTAAAGATGTGGTATGAATGATGATTATCTTTTTTTTTTCATTGTAAATGTATGTACTGAAAACTTCATTCAAATTACTATTCATTCATACTGTAACATTCTTTGCATTACAGCAGCATTTTTTTTTTTTTTAGTAAAATGATTCTTTTTAAAAAGCGAATCAGAACAAAAAAGAAAGAGGTACTGAAATAAAAAAAAATTATGTCCTAGTTATTATAATAATGTATTAAAATTGAAAGAGGTAATATTAAAAGTTAAATTTGTAATCCATTCCAATCCATTACTTACATTGTAATTTCTAAATAAAGGAGAGAAATTCTATTCCATTCCCTCATTAAAACTTTCAAACAATAGAATGGTTTGCTTTTACATTTTCAACTCTGCTCTATCTTTATCAAAACTTCCCAAACATACTTGTAAAGTCCCACAAGGCCATGGAGGAATCTAAATAACTAAGCAAAAGGAGGAGAATCTAAATAACTGATGTTTGGTGCGCGTGAAAAGCTATGCTTGTTCTATGGAATGGTGGATTTTTATGTATGTTAGTAAAAATAAGAATGAAATGAAATCTCTTTGTTATGCCTCGTTCCAAAAGCTAATATCACATTTGGTATACGGAATGATTATTTTGTGAAATCGGAATAAAATGAAAATACAATAGAACGAAATGGAACAGAATGATTAATGCCTAATCTACAGTTTGATATCTTTTTAATGAAATATCTTTTTAAGTCATTCTTATTATTTGTTATATATAATTCATGTGGAAAGAAATCAAAATTAATGTACATGACATAAATATTTCTTATATAAAAAGTTTGAATGTCTTTTTATGAGATTTTAAATAATAATTATGTTTCACTAAATTATTATATTTTTTTATTTGTATGAAATTTTGGATATAATTACAAAAATATAACAAAAAAATTAATATTTGGTTCACATATAATTTTTTATAATTACATAATTATTTACACAAGTTTATAGATAAGAAACAAGAGGGCTACATACTCTATTAAATCTTTGTTTGTTGAAGTGTCATCTTATTCTATAGGAAAAAGAATATACATACTCTCTAAACTTTGAGTCATTTGTAAATAGATTTCTAAACTTTAAAATCATCCTAATTAGTAAATAAACTATAATAATTATATAAATCAATCCTTCTATCTACTTTTTATCTATTCTAAATTAAATAAAAAAAAGATTTGAAATGAATAAAAAATAGATGAAATGGTTGATTTATATAATTATTATAATTTAAATACTACTTAAAATAATTTTAAAGTTCAAGCATCTATTTACAAATAATTCAAAGTTTAAGAGGGTCTATAGGCTCTTTTTCCTATTTTATATGTTAAATTCAATAAGGATAATAAATGTAATTTTAAAAATTATTAAGGATATAATAGAAAAAAAAAATTAATGCCTATATTCATAGAGCATGAAATCTAAATCCACCTCTTTGAGAGAAAATAAATGTTATGCTCTATTGATGGTTTTGTGAAATGGATTTGACGGATTCTATGCTACTTTTTGCTAACAAACGCATGAATTGTTCATTTCATTATTATTTATGCATACCAAACATCACATAATTAAGAATGGAATATAGAATTCATTCTTTCTAAACAAACATAGGATTAAAATTTCAGGCCATAAGGAATGAGATTTAATCATTATTTTTTTAATATACTTTCATTGGCTTAATAAAATGATAATTATTATTCTTATTAAATTTAGCTTATTAAAATTTTATGGGTAAAATAAAATGCTATCAATTTTAAATAATAGACACAATAATTAAAAGTTTAATAATTATATTGTATATTTATTTCAATGATAACTAGATTAACACCCATGTAATATTCGGAATCATAGACAAATAAATTAAATTAAATTTGTCAAATAATATATAATAAAAAAATTATAAGACTATTTTAATATGCAAGTAAAATTATCTTTTTTCAAACATCTTGTTATACTTGGCAATCAAAATGTCACATGGCATCATCTCTTGGACTCTCTTTATATTATTATTATTATTATTATTGATTATTATTATTAAAAGTAATTTCATCTAATTTTTCATATTAGGAGCGATCTAATTACGTTCCATTACATTTAGTACATATTAATTGTATTCAAATATTTTAATATTAAGAACAATTTCAATTGCAGTAATCTCAACATTTTTTTCATTATTTTTTCATTAGACTTTCTCTTTATTATTATTATTATTATTATTATTATTATTATTATTATGCATTTAAATTTTTTTTCTATACTGAGAGCAATCTCATATTCTCATTACATCAAATTACATTTAGTACAAATTGATTATATTCAAAAAAAATTTTTTTCATATTAAGAACAACCTCAACTACAAAAAGGGACACATGAATAAATGATGGCATTTCAGAATTCCATGTTGCATCTTTTCATTCCATCATTCTTTCATTACTCTCTTTGAAAATTTCTGATTATTCGTATATTAAAATCATTATTATTTCTTAATTATTTTAATTATTAATCAATAACTCTATCAATTAAATAATTTTTGTGATTATCAATATTTAATTATTTGTATGATAAGTAATAACACTATCAATTGCATAATTTAGAGATTTGTTTATCTGTATAATTTGAAAAGTGATTTATTGTCACTTAATAAATATCCATTTCATATGTGTTATCACCAGAAATTGTCACATGGCATCATGTCCTTTCAACATTTTATAAGTATTTTTATATATTATATAAATATAGGATTCTTATTCCATCATCATTCAATAAAATCATCATTTTATATATCAAATATTGTGTTAAAGAATAAAAGAAAATGAGGCCAAGGTGGGTTTAGGGCCGAAGTGTTTTGTTTTTTTTGGCAATGGGCTAAGTGTGAGGGTACTGATAATGTACCAAGAGATTTAGGACTTAGATCAAGTAACAATAAATATTTTTACATCTATTTTATTTTTTATTAAAAATATAAATATTTTTTGTTCATTAACTTCAAATTTGACTTGAATAAAAGTGGGTGCTGACAGCTATAAAATACATATTCACACATGAGATATAAACAGAAGATGTTATACTTCTAAATTTCTTTAAAATATGCCGATTGTTGCATATCTATTTAAATTTTTAGCTAAGTTTCTTTTCAATGCTTTGTTGATTTTTTATTATTTAAATTCTTATTTTGATCACCCTCTTGATGTCAATATATGAATGAGAAAACGATAAAGCATCAAAGTTTAAATTATTCAGACTTTACTGAAATTTTGTAACAACTCTCAATAATTGGGATTCTCTAAACTGAAATGCCCCTCCTTGAAAAAGACAAAGATAAAAGAGATATCAAACAATACAAATTCAATTTCTAATGACTATATTAGCATAATCATAAAGGTCATACATCAAAACATAATAAGAAAATCATCTAGAACAACAATATAAATTATAGAAACCCAAATAAAAAATACACTTCAAATTTTCTGTGTGTCATTAAAGTTTTCCTCTTCCTCTTCACCCTCTTTCTCTCCCTTCAATCTCCCCTTTCTCTTCCTCTGCCTGCAAACTCTTCTAGTTCATCAATGTAAATGCGTTTAATGTGCGATATTTTCGACCAATACTGTCCGACTTGTGGCTGGCATTTTCTACATAGATCAGGACAACCTCTAATTTCCAAATATTTCAAGGGACGTGAGGAGATGCATGTCATTTGGGGAGAGACAACAACTTTGGACAATGATCTAATACTTAGTACTTTGAGACAAATCAAAGTTGACAGCCACTCAGGAAGCACCTCAAGATTATCACAGTCAAAAATTGACAAGGACTGTAATGTGTTTGCAGATCCTTGAAGCCAATTGAGGCAAAGTCACCAACTGTGGCAAAGAATCAAAACGTAGAAGTTTTAACCTCAACATGGGGTTTTTATGGTCACAAGCCTTTGACAACTCCAACTTATCACAATTCTCCAATGACCAAAGTCTCTAACTCAGGAAAATGTGTGATATCAAGTGGACAAGACGTTTAGACTACCACAAGATTGAACAGCCAATGCACTTTAAGAGTAGGAAGTTGCATCCCTTTGAACAAAGACTCCAAATTGTCACATAATTCGATACACAAATTTTGAAGACAAGTCAAACTTGCGATCTCTGTTTCTGGAAAAACAGATTGCTTTGTGGTAGTCTCCAAATGTCGAAGGCTGATCAAGTTTTTTAATCCTTTAGGCAACGTTTTTAGCTCTGTGCATCCATCGAGCATCAAAACTTGCAAATTTTGGAGCTTGCACACGGAATCAGGGAGACTCGTGATTTTTTTATTATTTGAAAGACGGAGATATCTTAAATGTTTCAACTTACCAATGGAACGAGGCAAATTCTCATAGTTCGAATAACCTAAATCCAACAACCGCAAATATTTGCACCTTAACAACCATGTATTCAAGAAAGTTTCGCTGTGGGTTGCCACTCCCTCAATAGGAAATAGTATGGTTCTCACACTTGTGGGAATGGAGACTTGGCCAAGAAAAGCATTTCCAACAAATGACAAATGTCGAACATTCTCATATATATTCTGACTAATGAGTATCTACCAGAAGAAAATCATCTTTTGCAATATACATTGCAAGATCATGTACCAAATCGTGTATTTTGAAAACATAAACAGTACCTCCGTAAAACAACATCTTGAAGAAAAGAGATTGAGGACAGCTCATTCAAATATCGATTGGCAACATCTTCAAATGTTTTATTTTTGTCAGGTGATGGAAGAAGACCATGTGCCCCCCAAAGCGTGCTAACATGAAAACTATTGAACTCATAGTCCTTTGGGTAAAGGGAGAAGAAAGCAAAAACATTGCTTCAAATAGGATGGCATTTGATCATAGCTTAATTTAAGTGCAGGCAAAATGTCATCCTTCTTTTGTTTTATATTCCAAATCTCATTGTCTCTCACAGATTCCCAGTCAACAATATCAACTTTTGAAAACAGTGAACTCCCTAATGTTCTCAATGCCAAGGGAAGCCCTCCACATTTTTTCACAAGTTGTTGTCCAATCTCGAGCAACTCGGGATGTCTCTTCTCTTCCCCTTTTTTAAAAGCCCATTTGACAAACAGAGACATGGAATCCTCATAAGAAAGACCTTGTAAAATGTAGGAGGGAATGGTGCCCATCATGGAAGCAATTGAGAGACTGCGGGTAGTCACTAGGATTTTGCTTCCTTCATCACCAGCTTGTATTAAATTCCTCAACTCAACCCATTTAACGAGATCCTCATTCCATACATCGTCTAAGACGAGTAGGAACTTTTGACCAGCAAGTCTATTTTTAATATGACTTTGTAGTTGCTCCATATCTAAGTTGTTAAAGCTCTCTTGTTGATCTGGTGTAGGAGCAGAACTAACAATAGCCGAATTGAGGATTTTAATGATCACCTGCTTAATGTCAAAGTCATCAGACACACAAACCCACATCTTCAATGGGAAAGTCTCATCTATAATCTTATCATTGAACACCAACTTCGCAAGTGTAGTCTTTCCCAAACCTCCAATACCCACAATGGGGATAACAGAGAAACTTCTATCATCAACACCACTATGATGCGAAATCAAAAGTTTTATGATTTTTTCTTTATCATGTTCCCTTCCTATGAAATCTGAAGCAATTAGATGGGAATAAGTGATTTCCCTCCTATGCACAACACGTTTATCAACATCATTCCTTTCAAGAATAAATTTATTCTTATCAGCTGCAACCTTATCTAATCTCTTTTTGATTTTTTTGATCTGATGAGCCATCCTATGACGAAAAATAAGTGGATTAGAACTTGAGAAGAAGCGTGATACCTTGGTTTGGGTGGTACCATAAGTGTTGACCACTTTCTTCCGTAATGCTTCACACTCGAATTCATCCACAACGTCTTCGGCATCGGAGAATACAAGCTTAATCTGCCTCAGCCATACACGCAGCTCTTCGTTTTGCTCCTGCTTTTTTTCAGCGTCCAACAGCACAGCTTTGATGATTGACAAAGTGTCTTTAATCTCTCTCAGATCATCATATACACCCAACACCAGAGAAGCTTCTTCATAAGCAGAAGAAGTAAGCTTCCCAATGAGTGACTCTGCGAGGTTGAAGAGAAATGATTCAAGCATGATGAAAGAGCACAGATAGGAATACAATGCACTTTTCAGAACACGGTGGATAACGTTGTTGCTACTCAATGCAATATATACAATGCAATATATGTACATGTATAAAGTCTACTCAATGGCCAACTATTAAGCAATTTTTTTTTTATGTCCAAGTCTTCGAACATGGTGTACATTGCAGAATGAGGTGGATAAGGTGTGGTGGGGGAACATCATTGGCTATTACAGAAACATGCAATAAAATAAAACTACTCATATGATTTAATAATCACTTACTATTATTAATGCAAAGTAATGAATAAATCAGTCATTACATCTTCCGTGAATGACGGATCACAGTCCAGCTTACATCTCCGGTGAAGCAGCTCAGTAACCTTAAGTTTGGAATCAATAAAAAAATAAATTTTATTTTATTTTATTTAAGTTTAAATAATTTAATTTAATTTAAAAATTATTTTTATGTTTAAAAATTAATATAAAATTAAATCAAATTCTATTTTTCATTATTTTTCTGCAACAATAATAATATGTAATCAATGATTTTTTTTTTGGGTATCGGGGATTGGTTGTTCAGTGAAATTTTAAAAAGTCATCGAACAAGGTATCCATCACGTTATGAGCTGGACTAAATTTGTCGTTTTTCTGGATAGGTAACCTCATTTGACTATTGCATAAGTTGCAAATAAATTACACATATTTAATTTTGTTATAATAATATATAATCAATCAGTTTGGTTGTTGAGTGAAATTTTAATAAGTCGTCGAACATGTGTCTAGTGCGGTATCAATAAATTGTCGTTATTGCAGCAAGCTGTAAATAAATTACACACATTTTGTAACAACAGAATATTATATTATGTGATTTATATTATTCTCTTCGTTTATTTCTAACTGTCATTTAAAATTTTTATAAAAAAATTTGGAAAATTATTTTATTAAAAAAATAAAGTTTAATATTATAAAATTATTATTTTTCTTATTTTATTAATATTTTTTCTTTAATTTTATTTATTCTATTAATTTTTTATTTAAAAATAAAAATAAAATTAAAAAATTAGTTAATAATTTTTTAATATTTTTAAATAATAGATATTTTTAAATAAAAAAGTTTTTTTATGCAATAGATGAAAATAACAAGGTTCTGAAAACCGGACCGGTCACTAAACCGGTCGAAGTACTAATTCAAAGGTCAATGGTCGAATCGTGGTTGAACCGTAGTCGAACCGGAATATAATTAAATATATATATAATTATTTATACACTAATAAAATAAATAAAAATTATAAAAATATAATATAAATCAATAATAAAATTATTTAAAACATAAAAAAATAATGTCATAAAGTAAAACAATGTTACATTCATATAAGAAACACAACAAAATAATGTCATAAAATAAAAAATTATTACATTTATATAAACAACATAAGTTTAACAATGTTTCATCAAAAGTAGTCACAAAAAAAATTCACAAATTATACAAGATCATCATAATCAGCATTAATTCGTTGAATATCTTCATCAAAAAAAATCATCTTCTTGTTCATCTCCACCATCATGATCATCATCCAATGAAGGCTGCATTATTGCTTCAGACATTCCAAATTCAATATCAATATCTCTGCCTTCAAACAAAATAAAAGACTTAGTTAATAATAATACTGTAATACATAATGTCAATACTTCTATATAGAACTATAAGAATAAGACTCACCAACATGATAAGAAGGAATGACATTGTCTTGATAGATTAAATTTTCAATCTCTTCATTATCAAACTCTGGCTCGGGATCTTCTTCCATCACCCAAAAGTCAACATTATCAATACTTTCATAATCAATTGGATCATAGGTCCTTTTCTTTCGATGCAACCTAGAACAAATAAACAAAGTATTATAATAATTTTTCAGTTTACTAACCTAAAGTTTTAAACATAATAAATGGCGTCATTAATATAGAATTATTAAATACTTAAATTATTAATATACCTGGAATTTAAGACGCAAGTTATAAGTCAACATATACAAGATCATTGAGTCTTTGATGCTATAGCTTATTCCTCTTTTTAGTATGGAATTTGTTTCAAAAAGACTCCAATTTCGCTCGCATCCTGAGAAAGAAGCTGTTTGACTAAGGACACGATATGCTATCTTTTTCAAATATGGAGTACTAGTACCAAACAATGTCCACCATTGATCTACATAGAAATGAATATAATTCTCAATATATCAACCATCAATTATATATTATAGGTTTCAAAATATTAAAATAAATCAGCATATAAAAATAAAATTACTTACTCGGTTGAAGCTCTTTGGAAGCTTTCAAAGCAGTTGGCCTTTCAAAACTTTCCTTGCCCTCCCGATACACCTGTATCTCCTTCAATGCTTTAATTGGATCACTACAAAGGCTTTTTATATCAAACAAGTTAAGTAAACCTTGCATGACCCTGTGCTTCTCAATGAATTTCTCATCATAAAAGAAAGCAGGATTTAAAAAGTAAGATGTTGCATGGAGATTCTGATGCAAGTGTTTATCCCATCGAGCCTTAATGATTTCTGTATAAGGCTTGTACAAGTTTTTTCCTATTCTTAAACATATGCTTGATAGCATTTTTAGCCCTTTGCATACCTTCATATACATATCCCAATGAAGGCATTTCATCAGCATCTACAATCCTCAACAATCTAATTAAAGGGCCTACAATCTTCACCACAGTAAAGCAATCATCCCAAAATTTATTATCCAAGATAATATCACTAACAAACTTTCCCACTAACACTTCTTCCTAGCTTGTGTCCAGTGAAATGCTTGTCTACAACCAAAGCTTGTAAGTCTTCCTTGTGTTCATAAATACTTTTTAAAGTAATAAACACAGTAGCAAAACGAGTAGCTCCTGGACGAACAACTTCCTTCCAACTTGGCCTTTTTCTAAGCCAAGACAAAAACACCATATGGTTGTAAACAAATATAGTTATCTTTGAAGCACGGGATGCAAGGTTAGCTATATGAGACATGCTGCCAATATCTTTCAAAATGAGATTCATGCAATGGGCAGCGCAAGGAGACCAAAAAATATGTTCATACTTATCATGAATAAGTCTACCAGCTGTCACATAATTGGCTGCATTGTCAGTCACCACATGCATAATATTACTGGGTCCAACCCATTCAATCACATCAACAAACAAGTTAAATAATGTTGTGGCATTTTTCACCATGTTTGAAACATCAACAGATTTCAAAAAGGACATACCAGCAGGACAATACACTAAAGAATTGATTAGAGTTCGTTGTCTTTGATCAGTCCAACCATCAACCATAAGTGTACAACCAGTTTCTTTCCATGAACTCCGATAACTATCAACAAATAGCTAACACTCATTCTTAACATCTCCCAACAAGTGAACCCTCATTTCATCGTAAGATGGACCTTTAAAACTAGGTCCAATAGCAGCAATACCATCCAATGCAGCTTAAAAATAAGGTGATTGAATTGCATTAAATGGAATGCCTGCATCAATCATCCATCTGGTTATTCCTAATTTAGCCTTATGTATGGCCTCGTTGCTAGCAAAAACACTTTTTAAACTTGGTTGGGCTCCTGGAGTTGTCCTTGGTGCAAAATAATTACCAATTGGCTGGGAAGCACTTGCATTTCTTTTGCCTTTGTCTCCAATACGTTGCATCTTAGTTGGTGGAGGTGGAGGAGTAATCTCTTGCTCTTCTTGTTCCTCTGCTTCATTATAATTATCACCGAAGCTCACTTTATCATCCTTATTTTTTTTTGTTTGTTCCAAATGTGCTAACATTTGGCACTTAAACATCATGAGGAACTTTTTTGCACAAAGCTATTTGTCCTTGTTTTCCTGCAAGATGCTGCTTCATCCTATTAATCCCTCCTCTTTTATATCGTATCAAACAAAATAAACATGTGTACACTGGCCTCCCATTTTCGTGAGCTAAAACTAACATGTTTCCATGCTGGATCACTTTTTCCACGACTAGAACTTGAGGAGGATTGCTGGTCAACAGTGTTACTTTCTACTGTCTGATTATTAGAATTATCCATATCTGAAAAAAGTAAAATTACAAAATCAAAGGGCTATAGACATCCATATGCAGTCATAGGTACAAAACAGAAGTCATCAAATCAAAATTTTTCATCATGTAGATTTTCTCTTCCAGTTTTTTAGTTTCCACTATCTTCTTCTAAATTGTCATTTTCGTTCTATTTGGGTCTCCCCCTTTTTCTGCTGTCTATTCCATCTTTTTCTTGGTTTTTCATTGATACAGCCTACAGCCTACACTACACATGCAAGCACCAATGAGAATTTAAAGCAATAGAGAATTTAAATTATGCAGGCAGCTGAAATAGAGAATTTAAAGCAAGAGAAGGTGAGACTGGTTGAAGAGAAAGAAGATAGGCTTGAAATTCGAAGCCAGAAACTTTCAGAAACTGCAACTGCAGTTGAACTGCAGCAACTACAGCAGTTGAACTCATAAACCTGGCTGAAGAAGTAACTAAACTTACATATAAAAAATGCAAAACTCACTGGTGATCTGCAGTCATAGGTACAAAACAGAAGTCATCAAATCAAAATTTTTCATCATGTAGATTTTCTCTTCCAGTTTTTTAGTTTCCACTATCTTCTTCTAAATTGTCATTTTCGTTCTATCTGGATCTCCCCCTTTTCTGCTGTCTATTCCATCTTTTTCTTGGTTTTTCATTGCTACAGCCTACAGCCTACACTACACATGCAAGCACCAACGAGAATTTTAAAGCAATAGAGAATTTAAATTATGCAGACAGCTCTACCTAGAACAATGTGGGAGCTGCGGGTGTGGAGGCGGACGCTGGCACTGCTGGCTGGGGTACGCCGGAGCAGCGGTGGGGAGGCGGAGCTGACTGCGGTGCTAGCTGCGATGCTGGCTGCAATGCTCGCTGGCTGTGATGCTGAGAGTCGGAGGCTGCGATGCTGCTATGTGGAACGAAAGCTAGCTACTGCCGAGGGTTTCAAATTTCGACCGCTTCAATGCGACGTCGTCGAGTAATTTTTTTTTTGTAAACTATGGAACGAAACGATGTCGTTTCAACTAATCTGCTCAAAAAAAAAAAGAACCGACAACCCGTACCGACCGGTACTGGGTTGACCGGTTTGACTGGTTTGGAACTAGTTCACCGGTTTTTGAACTCGCCGGTTTTGAGAGTCAACCGAACCGGCGATGGAATCAGTTCCTGGTCCGACCGGTTGAACCGGCCGGTCCGGTCCGGTTTTCAGAACATTGGAAAATAAACAAAAAAACTTTGTCTGTTTCAATAGCCAGTATCAAGTTGTCTCAATCCAGCCAATCAGTATATTAAGCTGTAAATATGTCATGAAAAATTTTAATGTCTTTCTTTTTTAACACCATTTAATATGCTCCGAAAGTGTTATTTATTTCTATTTTATAATCTTTCAAATAAAAAAATTTATTTATAAATTAAATTAATCATTAAAATTTGTAGTTCCAAACATACCCTAACCAAAAGTTGGGTGTGAATACTGGATCCATGCATAATCCAATAATTAATATATATGATTTGTCTATGACGATAGCGGGATTCATATCATTTGGATTTGAATCCTAAAATTGATACTTTGAGAAGGACTTTACTTAACCATCATCTTCATTCCGAAGTATTAGTCTCACAACTATCCCTAGTCAAAAGACCAAAAAATATGTAGTTCCAAACAAAAGATTTCACTTATAAATTAAATCAATCTTTAAAATTTATAACTCCAAACATATCCTAACTAAAAGCTGGGTGTGAATACTAGATCCATGCGTAATCCGATAACTAGTATATATTATTTGTCTGTGAAGCTAGCAGGATTCATATTATTTAGATCTAATTCCTAGAGTCGGCACTTTGGAGAGGGCATTACTTAACTACCACCCCCGACTCAAAAGGTTAATCTCACAACTATCCCTAGTTAAAAGACTAAAAAATATTATTTGGACATGCCATTCTCTACATTAGGTATATTAAATATGTTATGGAAATATCTAAATATTTCTTTTTATAAAATAATTATGAAATCGATAGATTGTTCCGCAACACATTTCTAGCAACTATCGTTAACTTAAAACTCTCTTTTTTGAATTGTTCATTAACAAACTAGCATTTAATTAATTTGATTTGCAACTCTTTTGTCATTGATGCTAATTTCGTCTTGTTTAGGTGATAAGCAAGGCCATTACAATTTTATCATCAATTTTTATACTATTTTAATATAAAAAAGCCACATCTATTGCAATACATTTACTGTCACTTTTACAGTTTCTACTTGTCCATTGACTTTTTTGTAAATAATTTTTTAAAATTTTTTTAAACACATTTTATTAAATGAATCAGATCTTTTTCTATTAATGAAATAATAAAAGAATATCCTATTAGAGAGAGAAAGATACAAAAAAAATTTAATATAAAAAGTGAGATTTATAACATATTATGATGAGTCTTAATATATTATAATTTGTATATATCTCTCTCTAACATAATAGTCTAATCATAGGAGAGGATCTAAATTCTTATTAAATAGTACTCCAATATATGCCCAAACTATTCAATTTATATTAATCATAAATATTAATTAGTTTTAATTTTATTTTTGTAATGTTTTAAAGTCCTAATTAATTTAATTAACATAAGAGGAATGATTCGGCCTAGATTTTGAGGAATGATTATTGCCTTTTTTTTTATTAATCTTTATCTTTTAATTTTTTTATGTTAATGTATGTTAATATAAACTTTTTCTTCCTTTAAAAAAGTTTTTCAAAAAAGCCTTTAGTATTTGATGCCTCAAAATTTCAGGATATTTTAGGTTTATTTTAGAAATAAATTGCTTGTAACCTAACAGCAAAATAATAATAGAGCGATTAACACCTCAAGAATTGGGTGATGATCATTTCAATTCCTGCATTAATTTTATTTCTCAGCCCCTGTTTTATTTTTCTGCAACAATAATAATATATATAATCTATGATTTTTTTTTTTTTAGGGGCATTGGGGATTGGGTGTTAAGTGAAATTTTAATAAGTCATCGAACAAGGTGTCTATCACGTTATGAGCTGGACTAAATTTGTCGTGGTTTTTGGTTAGGTAACCTCATTTGACTATTGCATCAAGTTGCAAATAAATTACACATATTTAATTTTGTTATAATAATATATAATCAATCATTTTTTTATTGTCGGTTGTTGAGTGAAATTTTAATAAGTCGTCGAACATGGCGTCTAGTGCAGTATGAGCTGGACTAAATTATCGTCATTGCAGCAAGTTGTAAATAAATTACACACATTTTGTAACAACAGTATATTATATTATGTGATTTATATTATTTTCTCTATTCATGGTGTCTAGTGCAGTATGAGCTGGATTAAATTGTCGTTATTACGGCAAGTTGTAAATAAATTACACACACTTTGTAACAACAGTATATTATGTGATTTATACTGTTTTTTCTATTCACTTTTAACTCTCATTTAAAATTTTTATATAAAAATTAAAAAAATTATTTTATTAAAAAAATAAATTTAATATTTTAAAATTATTATTTTTATTTTATTAATATTTTTTCTTTAATTTCACTTATTTTTGTTAATTTTTTTTATTAAAAGATAAAATTAAAATTAAAAAAATTAATTAATAATTTTTTAATATTTTGAAATGACACATATTTTTAAATAAATTTTTTTTTATACCATAGATAAAAATAAACAAAAAAAAATCTGTCTGTTTCAATAGCCAGTATCAAGTTGTCTCAACCCCACCAATCATTATATTAAGCGGTGAATATGTCATGAAACATTTTAATGTCTTTCTTTTTAAACACCGTTTAATATGCTCTGAAAGTGTTATTTATTTGTCTATAGTGATAATTTGGATGACAATAAACCATGCTGGTGATGATGTACGTAGGAATTCATTAAGAGGTGTGCTCTATTTTTGTTGTGGAATAATTATCTACTTAAAATTTCAAGTACCAAAAATAAAATCAATAATGTGGATAAATAAGTGTGAATTTTAATTTGTATGTGTAAAATTTTATTTATGAAGCATTGCCCTGTTTAGTCATGCCGACTCGATCCTCTTATCACATTATAGTTATCTTTTGAGAGAGACACATACAACAAAGCATTGAGGTTTGATCAAAGAAACAAGAAAATGATAGGCACGCAATTTGTATACATGTTTATACACACCACTCCAATACCTGTTACACATTGTAGTAATGTATTTATTTAAACATTAACGTGACCCACTTTAAATTTTTTTTGTACATCATTGCACAAAAAACATTTCGTCCAATAAATAATTAATGTTATATTTCTCTAATAACATATTATGAGTAGCTCTATTTAAATAGGTCAGCTTCACTCAATTGCTTGGATTAAATAGAACAGAAGGAAAGAGAAAGAAAAAGAAGGCTTATTTTAAACATTTTAAACTTTAAATTTTAAAATAAACCTTCTATTTTCTTTCCTTCTCCTCTAATACAAATATGCACTAAAGGTTCGTTTGATATCAAGGAAGGAAAAGGAATAAAATGGGAATGACAAGTTTTTTTTGTTTTGATCTTAAAGATTTTATAATATTCATTCCATTCTATTACTTTTTTTTACATCATAACAAACATGCTCTAAGGGAGTTGAAAGTCCATATCTAGGGAAGAAGTAACGGGAAAAGATGTTGGTGGGCAAAAGAAATTAAGATGTTGAGGAAACGAAAAAGACACATGTGCAATATAAGTAGTATCAATTCTTTGCCAAGATGAGAGCTAATCTTTTGAAACTTTTCTGAAAGTAAGCTTCATGAAGACATGAACTGCATATCTCTCACACTTGGTTTCATTTCATCATTTTCCCATTTAATAAATACTCTTATCTTTATTGGAAAACAGAAGTTGACTTATTGCGCAACACCTTGCATAAATTTTTTGTTTATTAATTTTTATGCTATTTTAATTTATTATTAAAATAGAAACACCGAGTAAAAGTCAGAGCTCATTGTTTGAGGGCTCCACATTTATACTGGAACAATTCTGAGTACTGATTTAAAGGTTGGCTTTGGGAAGTGTCAATTTGAGGGACTTGCAGGAATATGGTGATGAAACTCATGTCTATGTTAATTATTTTGATATGAATTGGGAGTATTTTTACGGCGTTTGATCCATTCAAATCACTCATGAGCCTAATCTCTCTGCATCTATAGTAATAAACAGTATGACCCTTCTTATAAATGCGATTTTTAAAAATCAAATTACAGTTCTTTAAGTTGGAGACATAACTCACTACTATTATGCGTGCCAATACCTTATGGAGTTAACTACAGTACAAAATTCATAAATTTACCATGGATTGTTCTTCTATAGAGTTATAGAATAGCAAGGATTTCCTAACCTTCAAAATTTGTTTTAAATTTGGACTAAAAGAAACATAATTTTCCGATTCTGAACTATAACACAGTGAGATAAAGCCAATTCATTATATATCTCCAAGTCATCGAACACATGATGTCAATGAAATTTGATGTTGCAGTAACTTGCAAGTAAATTTACGTCAATGTTTTGAAGAAAATGGACGTGTTATAACTTGCATAGAAGAAGATCAGGTCAGACATGCATTGTTTTTCAATAATGAAAAACTAAAATTTTTAAACCTGACAAACCAATGACATTTTTTTTTTTTTTTGCTTTATACAAATGTAACATCTGTAGGTGACGATAGCCGGATTGAGATTTATGGATCCGCCAGATAGTATATTAGGTAATGAACATATTATGAAACATCTATATTCAATCTCTTTTTTTGAATTGTTCATAAACTAACCAGCACTTAGTATATGCTTTGAAAGCCCTATTTATTTTTCATTAATGGTGTATATTTAGTCTTGTTGTTTAGATGATAAAACCACCCAGCAGGCAATTCACCGAAAAAAAAAAACACTCAGCCGGACATCACAATTTTTATCAATTATAAATTTGTGCACTTTTTTAATAATCTTAATTTCTTTTAACATATTACAAGAAAAATATGCATATAAAAACTTTCTAGGGTTTTGTGTGATTACTAACTTGAATGGAGCCCAATTTAAAACAGACAAGCTATAATCTTCCCTCACCAGAGTATGAATCGTACTCCAGAAATTTAAGTTAGGACCTGCATGCTTGATTCCTAACTCAAGGAATAATGCAATATGAGCAACATGCATTCTCCATTAATGGAGAAAAAGAGAAGCTCCTCATATCATCTTAGAGAAAAATCTCATAGTTCATTCATCTGTTAACTCGATACAATGGAACTTTATATACACAGAACACGTAAGATTGATTAACAACTTCTAACAGAACTTCTAATATATTGCTAACTACATTAACTGACTAAGATAACCATCCTACTTGAGAATGGACCAAGATCATAACCAAGAGGTTTAGGATATCTTGGGTCAAGCAAATTTATTTTCGGTTATCTATTATAATAACTAAAATTAAGAGTATTCTCAAAAATTTGTTTTCCCATTTGTGCCAGATATTTTCCTACTCATGCGTTTGATACCTACAAGTTTTATACAGATAAATTAGGGAAATTCAAAATTGATCCAACAAAATTGATATACATATATTAGTGTAATAATTATGAAACAAATCACACAAATTTAATATTAAGCTACTTTTAAATTTGAAATTTTATTTACTCACATCTTAATTTAATATTTAATTACTTAATTTAATATTTAATTATATTTTATCTATTATCTATTATAATAACTAAAAAATAAGAGCCTCCCCCAAAATTTATTTTTTTTCACTGATGCAGTCTATTTTTTTTACTCATATATTTGTTACATACAAATTTCATGCAGATACAGATTAAGAAAATTTAAAATTAATCAAATAAAATTGATCTATACAAATTACCAACATAAACTAATGTAATAATTTGAAAAATAAATCACACAAATTACCAACATAAACTAATGTAATAAATTTGAAAAATAAATCACACAAATTTAAGATTAACCTGCTTTTGAATTTGAGATTCTATAGATTCAAATTTTAAACCTCATATTTAATTACTTGATTTAATATTTAATTATATTTTATCTATTATCTATTATAATAACTAAAAGTAAGAGTTTCCCTCCAACTTTCTTTTCTCATTCATGCAGTTTATTTTTTTCACTTATGCATTTATAACTTACAAATTTCATATAGACATAGATTAAGGAAATTCAAAATTAATCGAATAAAATTAATTTACACAACTTACTTACAAAAATTAGTGTAATAATTTGAGAAACAAATCACATAAATTTAATATTAAACTAATTTTAAATTTGATAATCTATGGACTCAAATTTCATATTTAATTACTTGATTTCATATTTAATTATATTTTATCTATTATCTATTATAATAACTAACAGTCTCTCCCAAAAAAATTTTCTTGGTGTTTACTTTAAATTTTATGCAGACACAAATTAAAATAAATTTAATTTTGATCTACTATCAGTGTAAAATTTTTTTGCCATATCATCCAATCACATGTTACCAAATGTTTAATTTTTAGGTAATTATTAAATCAATCAATTTTTTAATGATTTGATAACTCATGAATGGATGATGTAAAAATTTTTACACTAGCTGTGGATCAAAACTAAACTCAATTAAAATTGATCAATCAAAATTAATTTACATAAATTACCAACATAAATTAGTATAATAATTTGGTAAATAAATCTATTATTTATTATAATAACTAATAGTAAGGGTCTCTTCGAAAATTTTTTTTCCACTCATGCAATTTGTTTCTTTCAAATTTCAAGTAGACAGAAATTAAAGAAAATTAAATTTGATCAATCAAAATTGATCTACACAAATCTATTACAATAATTAAAAGCAAGAGTCTCTCGTAAATTTTTTTTTTTCACTTATATATTTGTTTCCTACAAATTTCATACAAATTTAAATTAAGAAAAATTAAAATTAATCAATCAAAATTAATATACACAAAATATCTGCATAAATTAGTATAATAATTTGAGAAATAAATCTATTATAAAAATTAAAAGTAAGAATCTTTCTAAAATTTTTTTTCTCACTCATGCATTTATTTCCTACAAATTTTATACAAACACAAATTAAGAAAAATTAAAATTGATCATTTAATTTCATATACTTTTATTCTTTTTCTTCATTTGGGTAATCCTTTACCAATAGATTAAAATAAAATTAAGGGTTAGATGTTGGTGAAAGAGTGAAACTCTTATACTAGTGTAAATTGATCCCTCTCCATGCACATCTCGAATTATTTATTAACAAAATAATGTCAAATTACCTTTGATTTGATTAAAATATTTTTTTTTAAGAATTGATTGACAATGAAATTAGTTGTCAAGAATATGTCAAAATATAATTATTCTATCATTCTAATAATGATAAAGAATAAAGTTTTTTACCTCCTGCAATGTCTCAACCTCAAATCACAAGTGATTTCCTTCACTGCTATTTCAATACATTTCAAAGCTATTTCAAGCCTGCTAGTGAGTTTATTTTACTTTTATTTTTAATTTTTTTATTTTTTAATACTAAAATTTATCTTTATTTTAATATTACTCTATTTTTTATTCATAGAATGTTCATACATCTTTTAATATTATAAAAATATAAATAATTTATACATTGATTACAAAACATTTTTTGAATGTCATGACATTCGTTAAAATGAAATAATCCCAAGCTTTTTATAATAGGAATTCATATTCATATTTTATTGCGTAAAAGAGAATCAAATTCTGTCACTACAAAAAAAAAATCATATTTTGTCACAATACATTCATATTTCACCAATAAATACATTATTAGTTTTTTCTTTGCATATCACCATATTGATTATTTTAGTAATTCAAATTTAAGTGTCATTAGTATTCTTTTTGTTTATCATCTAAGTAATTACCTTTTTGTACTTACATTATTATTATCTTTTAACAAATCACACCTAATGAGTTAATAATTTATGGTTGAAATCATTTTGAAATAATTTAATAAATATTTTTAAGAGTTTTAAATTTTAAATATTATAATTTCATAAATAAGTATTATAAATTATTACTAATAAATAATATTTTCATTTATTTTTTATAATAAATTCACTGTGCATCATATAGATACAAATCTAATTTTCTTTAAAACACAAAATAAATATTTTTATTTTTTATTTTTTACTACAAGAAGATAAATAGTTTTTTCTCTATTATCTTGAATTTTTGAAACGATCACTGACAGCTGTAAAAGACATTTTCGCACATGAAATATAAATAAAAAATAAAAAGAAGTCTACTTTTAAATTTCTTTTGGATGTGCCTCCTTATGTTTCTATCTAATGTGTAGCTTAGTTTCCTTTCAATGCTATGCTAAGTTTAGATTATTTAAAAACAGGCAAAACATCAAAGTTCAAATTATACAAAATTAACAGAAATTTTGCAACAGCTCTCAATATAAGTGGAATTCTCCAAATTGAAATGCCCATCCTTTAAAAAGGGAAAGATAAAATAGATATCAAACATTTCAAGTCCAATTTCTAATGAGTTGGCATAATCATAAAGGTCATACATCAAAATATATTAAGAAAGTTGTTTAGAACAACAAAGCACATTATCGAAACCCAAACAAATAGTGTACCTCAACATTTTTCTATGTCATTAAAGCTTTTCTCTTCTTCTTGCTCTTCTTCCAGTTCTTCATCCTTTTTCTCGCCCTTTAATCAAACTTCATCTTCCTCTTCCTCAAGCTTTTTGGTTCATCAATACTGTCCAACATGTGGCTGGCATTTTCTACATAATTCAGGACAATCTTTAATTTCCAAACATTCAAAGGAGGCGAGAAGATGCATGTCATTTGGGAGAGACAACATTGGACAATTTCCAGTAGAAAGTACTTTGAGACAAATCAAAGCTGGCAGCCACTTGGGAAGCACCTCAAGATTATAGCAATCTGATATGGACAAGGAATGTAATGTGCTCGCTGATCCTTGAAGTCATTGAGGCAAAGTCACCAGCTGTGACAAAGAATTAAAACGCAGAAGCTTTAACCTCAACTTGGGGTTTTGCTTGTCACAGACCTTTGACAATTCCATCTTATCACAATTCTCAATCAACAAAGTCTCTAACTCAGGAAAATGTGTAATATGAAGTAGCGAAGACTTCAAACTACCACAAGAACTAACCCTCAATAATTTAAGTGTAGGAAATCTTATCCCTTCAAACAAAGACTCCAGATTGTCACAATATTTAATATTCAAAATTTGAAGAGAAGTCAAGTTTGCAATTTTCTTTTCCCTAGAAAATAGATTGCTTTGTGGTTATCTCCAAACGTCGAAGGCTGATCAAGTTTCTTAATCCTTTGGGCAATGTTTGGAGCTCTGTGCATCCATCAACCTTCAAAACTCGCAAACTTTGGAGTTTGCACATGAAATCAGGGAGCCTCATGATCTTTTTATTATTTGAAAGCCTGAGATACCTTAAATGTTTTAGCTTACCAATGGAACAAGGCAAATTCTCATAGTTAGAATCACTTAAATCCGAAAACCGCAAGTATTTGTACCTGGATAATCATGTATTGAAGAAAACTTCGTCATTGACTCCTACTCCGTTAATAGGAAATTGTATGGTTCTCACACTTTTCGGATTGCACACTTTGCCAAGAAAAACATTTCCAACAAATGAAACATGCGGAACATTCTCAGATATATTCTGACAATGGCTGTCTGTCACAACGTATCTGAAGAGTATCATGACTAGAGACAACTAAATTTATAAAAAATTTAGGAGTCGTCTTTAATTTTTATTTAAAGGAGAAAATAATTGAAAACAATCCTTTTATTAAGAAAATCGGTCTTTGAAAATAAGATTAGGATCGAGAGTCTGATATACACAGGAAAGAGTAGAAACTTAATCCTACTGTACTCTTGATAAATTCATCCTAAGACTGTTACCCTAAAGCTAGTTGTGCAAAAATGATTATAACCTCAAAATGTATTTAATTTACTCAAAAAAATAAAAATTTCAAATAACAAAGAATGATAAAAATAAATAGAGAATTAATTAAAAATATTTAAAATTTTGGCTTGATTTGTATGCCTACATATCGCCATGTGCAATGAAAATTCAAAGCCAACAGTTGTTGTAAAAAATGATTGTGCATTGGAGGATTTTAATTAAATTACAGATTGATTAAACGTAAAAATTTAAAATGCTTTGATGATGTTAATTAAATTAAAAATGTTATATGAGGATTGATTGATAAAAATAATAATGATAATTGATTAAGTAAGAAGAAATTATTGGTTAGTTATTTTTTTAAAGAAAATAATTAATATTTGTATCACCCCGAATAAAAAATGCATCACATCTTCATTGACTACTAGTGATTTTAATTGTTTGTGGAACGAAAAAGTCATTACGACAACAAGACTCCTAATTAGTTAAAAATGATTAAAAATTTACATGATTTCTAAAAAGATTAGCTATTAATTAAAATATATATTACCTATGAGTCAAAGAGTCGTCACAATAACAATGATTATTGCTTATCTTAAATTATTTTTGAGACAAAAAATTCATCACGACAACAATATCCCTAATTGATTAATAATTTTAAATTAATTTAAATTTAATGATTTCTAAAAGATAATTAATTAAAATTAAAATTTATATCACTTACGAATCAAAGAGTCATTACAATAATATCTCTAATTGATTAATACTTTTAAATTAATTTAAATTTAACGATTTCTAAAGAATGATTAATTAAAATTAAAATTTATATCACTTACGAGTCAAAGAATTGTCATGACAACAATAGCCTTTAGTAATCCTAAAATATTTTAGAGACAAAAGAGTCGTCACGATAATGTTGTCCCTAATTAATTAATAACTTTAAATTAATAATTTATAATAAGTAATTAATAATTAATTAAAAATTTATATCACTTAAAAGTCAAAGAGTCATCATGATAATAATGACTGTTAGTGATTCTAAAATATTTTCGGGATAGAAAAGTTATCACGATAACATTATCCCCAGTTAATTAATAAATTTTAAATTAATGGTTAGAGAGTTTCAAATAATTTTTAATTTAATTTTATAATCGAAGTGTCGTTAAGACAATAATGTCTTTAATTGATTAATAATTTTAAATTATTTCAAATAAGTGACTAATAATTAATTAAAAACCTATATCACTTTAAAGTCAAAAAGTCGTCATGATAATAATAACTATTGATACTCTTAAAATATTTTAAAAGCAGAAAAGTCGTCACGATAACAACATCACTGATTGGTTAATACTTTTAAATTATTTGATTAAAGGGTTTTGAAGTCATTTTTAATTAATTTTGAAATCGAAGCGTTATCACGCTAACAGAGCTCCGATTTAATCATTTTTCAAATCAATAAGTTGTCACAACTCAGATGAATCAGATAAATTATTTAATTATATTTATTATTATTTATCTATAATTATCTATTTTATTTTTATTATTACTACCACATATATTTTTATTTTATCTTTTTATATTTTTTATTTGGCCAACTAATAAAACTTAAACCCGAAAGAAAACTCTAGGCCCATTAAAAATTTTAAATCAAATTTAATTATGGTCTCAAACATTAGACTTAATTAAATCTTATGAGACACAATCAATTAATCTCAAAATTTTTAAGTAAAACAAACACATTAACAAGCCCAAATATTCAACTTAAATAACACTAAATTTTAATAAAATTTTCATCACACATGATACATGTCACAACAAGTGTCATACAAATAGAATTAAAAAAAATTAAAAAAAAAAAGAGAGTGCAGGTGCGTGCAGTGTAGTGCGTGAGGCTGAAGTGAGTGAAGTGTTAGTGCAGGGGTGCAGTCCGTGGTGTTGTGCTTTCGTGGGCGAGATGCAGAATCTGTGGTGAGAGCCTGAGAGGTGTTCGCTGTGAGTGGGTGGTCTGTTGCAGTGGTGTGGGTGCTGGTGCAGAGGTGATGTGCAAGTGTTTCTGCGGTGCTGTGTGCGTGAGAGTGGAAGGAACAGAGGCGAGGGAGAGTGCTGGGCGGGATGGGTGGTGGCTGGTGTGCAGATGAGATGCGTGAGGTGTGTGCTGCGGAGAGAGTGGCGTGGTGAAGGTCAGTGAGGGAACTTGTGAGTGCAGATGTGGCGCGGATGTGAGAGTGATCTGTTTTAGGGAGGAGAAAACAGGGGCTAGTGCTTTGTGGTGGTGAAAGGATAAAAAGGGCTAGCGTTTTAGGGGTGCTTGGCCGGTGTCGTGCGGACCTGTTAGGGAGTGTGAGCCGTGAGTGAGGTGCAGAATGTGTGGCTTGTAAGTGTGTGAACCGTAAGTAAGCGTTGAATGACCCTGTTTCTGGATGTGAGCTGTGCGCATGGTGGTGGTGCAGAGGTGTATATTGTGCGGTAGTGCAGTGAGTGTGCGTGGAGCCGTGAAGGTGCGGCTTGTGGTGGAGATGGAAATGGTTCTATGAAGGAGAGAAAAAATCATCAAAGAAGAAACCAAAACCAGAATAAATTCCAAGAAAATTCATGGGAGAAGAAGGTTAGAAACCCTCACCAACATTGATCCCAAACCTTCTCAGCTGCCTCTCCTTTCTCCCCTTTCTTCCCTGCGTGGGTCTGTGCTGCCCTTCCTTTTCCCAGATTTTCTCCCTTTTCTCTCTTATGGAGTTGCAGAAAGAATTTCAAAAGCCGCAGTCTCTCCCTCTGCTCTCTTTTCCTTTTTCCTGTTCTCTCTTTTTAATGCTTCTTTTTTGCTCTCTTCTCTCTTCCTCTCTGTTTTTGTGCTTGTGAGTGTGTGCAGAGGAGAGAATGTGGGGGCTGTTACGGTGTGGGAGAGTGAGAGTGTGCCGAGAGTGTGTGTGGGAAAAAAATGCAGAACCGAGTAATGGCTATGTGTGCCATGATGAAAGTGGTGGAATCTTCTGGAAGAAGAGAGCATATGGAATGAAATGAAAAATAAAATAAAAACATAAATGATAAAATAAAATAAAATAATTGAAAATGGGTTGATGAATCTTGGGTTAAAATTTGTAAGCTATATTTATGAATTATGGATCAACAAAAATAAGATCAAGTGGCCCAAGATTGGCATAGAATTTAATTTTTGTCTTTTATCTTAATTTTTATTGTTGTTATTATTTTTTATGATTTTTGTCCTTTTCTTAAAAATTATTAATTATTGAGTAAATTGACCTAAAAATGTTCCAAATTTTAATTTCCTGATTGGCTTATTTTCATTTTATGATTTTTAAAAATATTTGAGAAATTTTATATTAGGAGAGACAAAATATGGTGTATACACTATTTATTAGAAGAAACTCATCTTTCGCAACATACAGTGCAAGATCATGCACCAAATCGTGTATTTTAAAAATATAAACGGTACCTACATCGACAAGATCCTGAAGAAAAGAGATGTACAATAGCTCATTCAAATATTGATTAGCAACATCTTCGAATGTTTTATTTTTGCTTGGTAATCGAAGAAGGCCAAGTGCCTCGAATGTTTCATTCAAACCCACATCTTCAATGCGAAAGTCTCATCTACAATTTTGTCATTGAACACTAACGTTACTAATTAACTACCGTATAGACAACAAATGTACATAGATATTTGTTTGATTGTATATATGAATTTGTATAAAGAAAATATTATAATATGATACTATACAGATATAAAGGTAATTGCATATTTGGGCTTGATTAATTTTTAAGAGAAAAGTTTTTTTTTTCAAAACTTTCTTGATAAAATTTTGATTATAAGTTATTTTGATTACAAAACAAATTAATTCAAATATACACTAAATGCATGTTTGGTAACAGCTTTTTCAAGGAAAAAATTGATTTTTTTTCAAAAGTTTTCTATTAAAATTTTTAATGATAAGTTATTTTCACTGTAAAATAAGGTTAATATAAACATGTACTAAGTTTATTAATTCAAAAGTTTTTACATGTGTAAAATATTGCCTTCTTTTTTCCCAATAGTGCGGATTGGATCCTCTCATGACACGATAGTTATGTTAAATTCTCAAGCTTTTGTGATGTCTCCTCGATGTCTCATATAAATTCATGGGACTGGAAATTAAACCCTCAAGATGCTATAGAGAGCAGTCATACAAATACATTTATCCTGCAGTAAATTGATGATGCAATTCATACTTCTAGTATTATTAGGAAAAGAAGACCAAACATCAACACTCTTGCTCGCTAAAATTTACTCCAAACCTAAGGTTTTGATTCACCAACACGCCATTCAAGTAGGTACAACATCTTTTCTTTGTTTTTCCATGCAACATCCTTGATTTCCCATCTAGGCTTTTCTTTTTATGCAATTTTCATTTGTTTTGAATCTAAATAGAACATCAAATTCGTGATAGTTGTTGGGGACAATTCTTTCTTAATATAGATTTAATTTGGCTTCTGCTCTCTTGATTGCTGTAAGTATTAATCTATGAAGCTTGGATACCTGGAAAAAAAAGCCCTTAGAGAAAATGGCTATCCATATGACTTGGCAATTTCTCTCTCCGATTCCCATTCTTTTTCACTTGTAATCCATCTATTGGATTTTTTTAGTTTTATGAAGTGTTTGGTATGGAGGTAAAAACTAAGCAAAAAAAAATTTATAGATAAATTTTTATGTGAAAAATTGTATTAAAAAAAAGTTATATGGATGAGTTTTTATACAATTTATGGATGAACTTATTGTATTATTAGAAATTGTATACAAAATCCATCCATGAAATTTTCACCCCGTATCAAACATACATTGAGTGGTAAATGTGTCCTAATTGAAGACTTGAGAAGGGGGATTAAATCAAGTCTTTTGCCCATATGAAAGTTTCTGCAAAATTTAGAAAAACTAAACTTGTACAGAAATCAGTTGGCTCAAGTTAACAAAGAGCTAGCTCATAACAGTGTAGAAAACAAAACCAGAAAATAGAGCAAGGCTATGCAAGCAGTAAAATCACTCATGCAACAAAAATAATCATGCAATCCATCAAGAAACATAAAAGAGAAGGATTAAGAGAAGATTACACAGGGAGATTTATCCTGGTTTAGTCCCAATGTAGAACCTATATCTGGTTCCCAACCACTACAAAAAAAAGAACTAAATTACGGCAGTTTTTTTTTTTTTTTCATTTTGCTACAGTTTTTGACCTCTGCTAATTGAATTGTGACGTTTTCAAAAAATGCTGCATTTACATATGCTGTAATCATTTTGTGGTGGCTTTCCTTAACCCCATGCTCATTGACTTCAACTTATTTCCATTGCCAATTATTACTCAAGCACTGTAAAACTTATGAGTTCTCATTGTACCATTTAGATTGAGTGAAGCATTAGAAGGAAAACAAATTGATAAACACAAAGATCACAATCCCCATATTCAAGATAAACACCAGCATATACCCACACAGCTAGCCACACTAGCAACTACAACTCACATGGCTAGCCACACTACCCACACTCCATAATAGAAAGAAGAAAGGGATAACTCACAGAATGGAAGAGCCACGACTATGGTCTGTGGTCTGCATCTTTGAAGGAATAACGAACATAATCAAGCTACTGGAGAACGAAATCATCGCGGCTTCTCTTGAGGAACGGAAAACAGGAGTAGAAGGAAAAAGGAGAGGAGAGGACTGTGCGATGCTAAGGGTTAGAATCTGAAAGGAGGAAGAGTATTAAAACTGCAGATACCTTACATGGTACAGAGCTTTTTCTTTCATGGAGGATCCAATGGCTTCCGCAGCCTTAGCCTCATCAAATCAGTGGCATTTTGTATTACAAACATTTTCCAATCCTATATCATTTAAGCTAGATAAGAGCAATTTCATGCCATGGAAGCAGCAGGCCTAGGTTACAACTTCCAAAACTGAAACAAAAGCCTTGTTAATGGCATAAGAGAAGAGGTATTGTTGGCATAGTGGTATGTCAATTTTTCACTGGGAAGAGGACCTAGTAAAAGTAAAGAAGACCTTCTTGTGCTGGGTTAATTGATTAAAGGTCCTCCTTTTACAACTTGGACATATGACATTTACGCATATGAGTATTAATACTTTGGATGACATTTGCGATCAAATTAAGATCTAATGAACATTTTCTATACCAAGAAGAGAGTGTAGGCAAAGCCTTTGAGCCAAAGTGTTTTTTTTTTTTTGGCAATTGGGATAGGTGTGATGGTTATTATCATGGACCAAAATGTTTGGAACTTAGGTCAAGTAAATTTATTTCAGGCTGTTTTTTAAAAACACAAAATAAATATTTCACTAAAACCCTACTTTTGTCCCTAATGTTTAATAGAAATTTCAATTTAGTCCTAAAAATTGTTTTGTTCCAATTTAGTCCTACACATTACAAAATCATATCAATATAGTCCTTTTGACTGATGGCGTTCATTTTAGAAACAGCATGTGACAACATGGATCCAACATGGCTAACTAGGATCACATGTTGATTAGATGTAGCCTATTACATTTTCCACCAAAACTCAATAAAGGAATATGAAAAGAATTCACCCAAAAACATTACTCTATGACGTGTTAAATTCATTTCCCCCTAGAACCCAGTGATTTCATGTTTTACATTTGTGTATTGTGTTTATATTTGTGCATTTTCTAGCATAAATTGGATATGGAATATTTTTCTGTCAAAGTCCACCATGGTAGAGGCTTTGACTCGGTAGATGGTGTTTTTGAATATACTGGTGGAACTGTAAATTTTATTAATAACATTGGTAAATGGAGTTATTGGCAGGTTTTAGACTATGTAGAGAAATTGGATATATGGATATTGGGGATTTGTGGTACAAAGATCCTTTGGATAGTGTGCAGAATGAGTTGAAGATTTTAATAAGAGATAATGAGGCAATGGATATGGCCATCATTAGGACTACAAATGATCATGTAGATCTGTATGTAGTGCACAAGATAAGTGTTAATACTCCTTACTTTACTCTCTAAAGTGAACCCCTTACTTTAGAGGAGCTAAATCCAAGGTCATGATATTTCACATTCTCCTCTTTTCCTCCAAAGGTATGCCTTAGTAACTAAAGGCTTCCTAACAATATGATACACATACATCATTTTCGGCGTTTGCAGCATATACCAATAAAGTCACAGTGGATCATTTTTCCCTCAGCCATGGATAATTAACGAAGGCTTTCCAAAATTCAGATATAGAGAGTGTGAGATAGCTAGATGTACTTCAGGGTGTGTGAGATAAAAATAAAGTATATACTGTTACTGTAAGAAATTGATAATTTATGTTGCACTGTTACACATTTGAAACTTTTTAGGTCAGACCACCTTATTTTTCGTGAATGAAGTTGATGATTTTTCAAGTGCATGGATCGTACAAGTAGTAAATAACGATTGCTCCCACGAGAATTGGGATTGAATACTGAATTAAAGAGATTTTAATTATCTAGACATCGAAATTAGTAAGGAATTTTAAAGAAACTATTAAAACTAAACTAATGACTATAAAGCAATCAAATAACAAAATTACAAAAATCAATGACAAAAGATTTTAGGACAAAGGTTTCACTAATCCGATTGTAATAGAAGATCAAGACTTTCTTTATCATAGTTGATCAAGTTCTTGAAGGTGAATTATCCTAACTTATCCTTTACCTTCTCTCAAGAACTAAATGAGTATTTTAATTAAATTAATCTCATTCTCATGACCATTAACTCAATTAAAACCTATTAAGTTCTTTTATAATTCATGGTTCCTCGTAGGATTAATCCGATCTCTAGGTATTAATTCCTAAGTTCAATTAATAGAGTTCTGACATTTGGCTTAATCTCCCAATCTTCACTCAAATATATTAGATCATGTATACATTGGTACCAACATGCAACAAGCATTAAGAATATTATTAATGAATCAAGAAACATCAATCTACCATTGATTAAGAGAAGAATCAAATCAATCTATAACAAAAAAGAAATGTTACATTCCTATCCTAGAGGAAACAACTCTAGACACTCGTGTTCTCAATATAATCCAAATCAATCAAAGAAACAAGGGAAAACATAGAATCTAATCTAAAACAAAGAGAAGAAAATAGAGAATCCAGGTAAGCTCTTGTGAAGAAAAGTTTCCTAGCCTCCTTCTTGAATCTTCAATCTAATCCTCAAGCTTTTGCCTTTGAATCCTTGTATTTCTTGTGTTTGACGGCTTCTCCTGTATGTTTTCTAAGCCTAGACCTTTTATACTTCTCTCAAAATAGGTCTTTTGGGCCTTTGAAGTGTTTCTGTTGCTTTAGAATTATGATTTAAAACAGATTTTGCATATCAGAAAAATCAGCGTTACGCGGTCATGTTTGCTACACGGCCTCAGGTCATGTAGTTATCTGTTTCAATATTTTGCGAGTAGCAACATCACATGGCCGTGTAATGAACAGGGCCATAAGCTGTGTAATTCTCTGACTTGAGAAATTTGAATTTGTAAGCACTCCAATTTGACACATGTGGATTACATGGGCAAAGGCCATGTAATGCTCTATTTTGCCATTTTCTTCAATTTCTTGCATGCTCAAGTCATGTGATGTAATGAAAACTCCAAATAATCAATTTAAATTCCTGAAATTGCATCAAAACACAAAGAAAACCCATAAAACGTAAGAGGAAGATTAATTATTAAAAATCTAATGAAAAGGCATTGATAAGTTAAAAACTAAACTAAAAACCAATTAAAGCAAGCCTAAGATGTGTGGAATTTATTCACACATCAAATGATAAAATTAAGGTCCTAAAAGGCTGTCAAAGACTGTCTGAAGGTAAGTGGTCTTATGTATGCATATTTCAGAATTTTGTTACTAAAATTTCCCCCGTGTCAAACCCTTTGGTGAAATAGCATGCTATTTATCTAAAGATTTTGAAGAACCAAGGGCTGGTGA
Organism: Castanospermum australe; assembly: GCA_019955255.1. Lineage (NCBI taxonomy): Eukaryota > Viridiplantae > Streptophyta > Magnoliopsida > Fabales > Fabaceae > Castanospermum > Castanospermum australe. The sequence goes on from NSJW01000162.1 coordinate 75,238, forward strand.
AGCTGAAATATTGCAACCTCAAGCAGAATCAATAATTAAATCTCCTACTCCATATGCATTGGAGAGAAGATAGTGAACAACAAAGACAGTTTCGTGTTGAAACTTGAAGCCGACTCTTCTGCTGCGAACAAGAAGCAGCAGCAAGAGATAGTTCACCACACACACAGTGTGTGGCTATTTCAGCCAGAGAACAGGCCTTTTGGTTAAGAGAAGAGAAGAAAAGGGGAAAACGGGAAAAGAAAAAGAAGTAGACAATATGCAAGAAAAACGGTAACTATCATTTTAAGAATCAGCAATCTGAACTACTTTTGAAATCAGAAGAATGAGTCCCAAATAGGATTTAGACTCAACAAACTGAACCAGTAAAAGTAGGGCATTCTGCATATATACATGCAATCCAAGTGAAGAAAATTTTAATATCTCAAATTTAATATCAAAACAGGAGCAGGAAATTCAAGAAAATTTTAAGACATGAAGTTGAAGATAAACTTACCTCAATCCAGAGAACCGTTGCAATTGCAAAGGGGGAGCTCAATATGCACTCTTTACCTGAGAGCGGTGTCTTCACTTTCTTTAGTGTCTCAAGCTAAGCCATCGCTAACTAAATGAGGACCAATATTTATTAGGAAGACACACATATAGAGAACATAGAACAATGATCTTTTCTTCAGAATAAGAAATTTACTGGGAGGTAAGAACCATCAATAATTGATACAGTAGAAGTCATAAATTAATTGATATAGTAATGGCTTTCCTTTTGAATTGGATTCAACCAATTATATCATAAAGGCTTTCCGTCTCCCTTCCTTGGAAGCCATCAACTATTAGGAATTCCATATTCTTTTTTAGCTTAATCGTTTAGTTTGAATTCAAAAGTAGAGCTGTGGACTAATAAACTTGAGATCATGGTTTCCATAGTTTGTTTTAGAGAAGTTTTACCTTTGTATAGTTCTAACAAGATGAAAAAATAATCACACGAATTGACTTTAATAACTTGCAAGTTGTAAAAATATTGATTTATTATTTTAAAAATATCTTCACAAAATTCAACTCATTTAATTCGTTTTATGAGTCTAATCTTTTTAAATTTGGAGTGATAATAGTATGACACTCTTCATGAGATGTGACTCCCGTTAATGCAATTCAGGTCTATTTGATCTTTGATTATGAATCTATGATCTTTCACATATTGTTGCATCAAGTCAAGAGCACATATAATATGATCGATTGATAATGCTGGAAACCACTGCCTTTGCTAGGAAAAAAAAAAAAGGTTCAAATTAAAATAGGGATTAGAAGTAGATAGTGCAACTTTTGGTAATAAAATCTCAGAAAACAAAAAAACTTTTTGTAATGAAATCTAAGAGAATATTTTATTTTTCAACTTGTAAGTTATAATGTCTAAGATTTTATTGTGCTATATAAACCACCGTTTCAACACAATCACAACACATGACATTGTGTTTTTCATGAATCTATCGCTTGTTTTACCTCCCCGCCCCACCATGCATCGGTAGGCAATATGGTGTCTAAAACTTCAAATAGCAACAAAAAATATCTCCACATGTGAAATACATAAATAGGAGAAGATAAAAAATCTTTTTTTTAAAAATAAACCTTTACCTTTGGTGGTGATACTTGGGATTTTATCACAGTTGCTTTAGAACCTTACATTAGTGATGCGTAATCACTGTATCAAATAGGGTCTTATCCAAATTCATTAAAACTAAACCCCAAACAAATTGTTGATACTAATCTGCACTATATAATCATATCTGTTATGGAAGAAGAGGAGTGCTATTTGCTACGAATAGTTTCAACGAACGTTGGCTTCTTTTCTTTTGTGAGATACATAATAAAAAATAAATAAATAAATAAAGCATTTGACAAAGAAAATGGAAACAGAATAACATCAGTTCATTATTTCGCGTGTCGTTTCCCGAAACCAGTTTCGTGAGAAATAGTATTTTCCATAGAAGAAATCTAAATTTCTTATTCTGGAATTATAAATTTTGAGAATTGATTTAATTTATAAATAAAATTTTTCTTAAAAAATTATAAAATAAGAATTGATTTAGATTTAATAATGTATTTTAAACATAAAAATTAATTTTTAAATTAAATTAAATTAATTCAATTAAATTAAAATAATATTAATTCTATTTTTTAATGATTCCAAACATTTATAGATTCATAGCAACTTCCACTCAGTACTACACTGAATTCAAATATTGACTTCCAAATGTATTGACTTAATCTGAATATCATAGTGCACCAGTTCTACGATTTATACCAATGTTTACGTTGTGTCTAGAATTATTAAAAATAAAATTAATTTAATTTTATATGAGTTAATTTAATTTAATTTTATTTTAAAATTAATTTTTATGTTTGGTATTTCTTATAAAAAAAATAAGATTTAGTATAATTTAAAAATTAAATTTCGTATTTCAAACACTTCAAACATAATTGGAATTAATTTTGTTTTAATAATTTACCTTATTACCTTTACTTAGATTAAATAAGTGAATAAATTAATCAAGATAAAATTATCAATTAAACTAAAATCAAATCAAATTCACTCAAATCTAACTAAATTTGAGTGGATTTCTAAATATACATAGTTTAAATCTAATAGATTTCTGAATTAAATCAATTCCAATTTTATAACTTTCTAAACATAAAATTTCATTTACAATCAAATTAATTTTTAAAACTTATTATTCCAAATACACTCTTAATGGATTTGGATAAGACTCCAAATGTAAAAGCATGGAAATAGTTATAGGGTGTGTTTAAAATGATAAATTTTATAATTTGATTTCATTTGGAAATGAAATTCTTTATTTGAAAAATTATAAAATAATAATTAATATAATTTGGAAATCAAATGAATTTTATTTAGATTGGTTTAGAAATCTTCTTAAAAATGAGATTATTTAAGTGGATTTTGTATAAATTTACTATTCTACATTTAATAAAAATAGAATAATCATATTTTTATAAAGGTAAAAATGTATATTTTTTAAAAATAAAATCAATTCAATTCATTTTTATTGTATTTCAAATATCAATTTAAATTATAATTTTTATAATGAGATTCAAACATAAGAATTGACTTTTAATTTAGTTTAATTTAACTCAACTCAATTAAATTCAATTATAATTTTAATGATTCTAAACACAATGTTGAAAACTGAATGAATTAGAGTCTCCAGGAATTTGGAAGAAAAGAAATAAATCAAATAATTATAGAAATCTTCTTCTGGCTCTCTATTATGTAGAATCCTCTCTATCTTGCCTCTGGGCTTTCTTCCTCAAGCTTCAATTTTCAGCTGCCCATCGTGCTCTCCCTTTTGTTTATTCGCCTTTTCAGATGCTTCCCTTTCATTTCTTTCCCTCTAAATTCTCTTCTTCCCTTAAGCCAGCATCCTCTCCAAATGTCTTCTCTTCTCCCTCTATCTTCTCGCTCCTCGTTTTCCGCTCTCTGTCTCTCCTTTTCATTTTTTTCGCTGCATTTTTTTCTCTTCGGCTATCCCCTCTTCCTCCTTTTCAGAAATTTTTTCTCTCCCTCAAAATATTTTGCGCACCCCGACTGCCAACTGAATCCCCCTGCCGCAGTGAGAATCAAGGGGAAAAAAATCCCCAAAAGCATGCCCGCTGGAAAAATGTACTCTATGTTTAGATGGATACAGTGGGGTGGTTAGTAATAAAGTAGAGTGATTAAAAAGTTTTAATTTAGTGTTTGAGAGTTTATAATATAATGAACTGAAGTGATTAAAGAAGGGAACTTAAATCATTTCATACCACTCAACCTCTTAATTTTTCATACCCCAAATGTGGCCAGGTTGAAATGGAGTATTTCCTTTTTTTTTTAAATAATCATGTTACTATTTTAACCTTCAAAACTTTAAAATCTATTTACACACATTTTCTTCATTTTTCTTCACCATTGCCGGGGGACTGTGTTCCGAGGAGCTTTGAAATTTTTCTCTTCCAACATAGGTAATTCTTCTTTTCTTATTATCATCTATCAATACATCCTCTCATCCTACATTGCCGTCTCTTTTGCTAGGTAGTAGTTTTTAATTTCAGCATTATTATTTAATTCTAATTGTTTATAATTTCAATTAGTGCAGATAAATTAATCAAGTATAATCAAGATCGTCCCAATTTCAATGGTGATGCCCAAAGATCTTTGAAAATATGTCCACGTATTGAGCACAAGGATCTCCTACAGTTTCTTATGGCTACCAATGACTTTCCACCAAAGAATTAGTTTTATGGCTACTTTTTTTAATTCTAAGGTCATGACCGTCCTTGGAGGGAGTCGCAACATAAATGGAATGTAAAAATTAATAGAAAAATAGAGTCATAATTAATTTTTAATTATTAAAAAAAACAATTGAAAAAATCCTTTAAAAGAGAATGAGCTTTAAAACTATATTAGATTCAAGAGTCTGTTTATGTATAAGGAAGGATAGGAACTTAATTCTACTACACTCCTGATACATCAATTCTAAGATAGTTACCTAAAATTAATTATGTAAATTATTAATAACCTTAATAATATTTAATTTACCCCTAAAAATTAAATAGTTAAATTAAAACTAAATTAAAACATTTATTTACAAATTAGAGAAAGAATTAAATATATTTTTGCAATAAATTTGAATCAAAATATTTTAAACTTTGATTATGTGAGAAAAAAGAGTTTATTTAGGTTAAACTTGTTAAAATTGCCTAAGTATCCCCCAAGTGAGGATTTAAAACCCACGTAATTCGTCTAGAAAATAATTGTGGGTTAATGGGTTTTAATAAAAATAATTGATTGAGTAGATATATAAAAAAAATTATTATCAAAGAGCTGTCGTGGCATCATTAATGTTAAGATTTTAAATTTTCTCTCGTGATTCAAGAGTCGTTATGACAACATTTATCTTAATTAATTATTTTTTAAATATGATTAAAATTTTAATCTAGGACTAAAAAGCAGTCACAGTAATATTAATCCTAATTAGAGTATTTTCCAAGTCAAATAAGTTGTCACAACTAAAATGACTCAGATTATTAAAATAAATTATGAATTTTTTATTTTATCAAACACAATCAAATAGATAGGATATGACAAATAAAAGGATCTAAGGTATATTACATTAACAAATATTTAAATTATTATAATTCAAATTTATTTTAAGATTAAAAAGCTGTCATGACAACATTAATCCTAATAAAATTATTTTTCAAATCAAACAAGTTATCACAGGTAAAATGATTCAAAGATAATAATTAATATAATTTTAACCATCAAATAAAAACATTGAACCATTAAATTATTTAAATTTACATTCAGGTTAATTTCATAACAGAAGAAGATAATATAATGGGTATCAAAGAAAGCAAATAAACATATAATACTATCAACCAAAATATAAAGCAAATTCACATGCATATATGTAATTCAGAAATAAAAGAATTCATGCCATGATTTGTTGATGAGATTGTTCCGTAGGTTCTTTTTTCTTTCAAAAGGAATTTCAAAACAATGTCAATAGACATTATCGAAGAACATTCAATGAACCAATACCAAGAGTCCTACCACACCAAAGTCTTAATAAAAGAATAGAACCACATGTATTTGCAAACCCTTTGACTTTTGGCAGTCTAATCATAAAATGAAGAAAGAGATATTTATTTTTAACTATACACAATACAAACATATATGCATTTAGGTTTGGCCGTGATCTTTAAATGCCATACGTGAGAAATGATATTGTAATTGTGTATGAATATATCATAGTGCAAACATGTACTATTCTTCTGTCAATGCAATCCTTTGTATATGAGCAGCTCCCTTCCTCCTTTTTGGTTTTTGTTTTGTCCTCTCTCCTTTCTTTATTGCTCCCTTATTGTACGTGCATTCCCTCTTTTTAATAGAACCTACTCAAATCTAGATAAGATTCTATCTCAAGAAGGAGATATCATTCAACTTCTTATCTCCATTTCAGTTAAGTACTTTATCCTATCTTTATAACCTCTCATAGCTAAGTATAGCTTATTTTTGACTATTTTATTATTATTTTTTATTTTTTTATTATTATTATCAAGACTGACACTAAATTATTTTTAATTAATTATTATTAAAAGGTCACACAAATATAGTGTTTACATCTAAGATTTAAAATGTGTAATTGACTATGATCAAAATTACATTTTATGGTACTATATATGTCATTGACTGTATTTCATGTTGTTACATTTTTTTCAGTCTAAGATTTTAAATGTGTAGTATGAATGATGATTATCTTATTTTTTTTTGTTTGTAAATGTATGTACTGGACACTTCATTTAGATTACTATTCATTCAAACTGTAATATTCTTTGCATTATAGCAGTATTTTTTTTAGTAAAATGATTGTTTTTAAAAAGCGCTTCTGAACTAAAAAGAAAGAGGTACTGAAATAAAAAAAAAAATGATGTCCTGATTATTATAATAATGTATTAAAATTGAAAGGGTAATATTAAAAGTTAAATTTGTAATTCATTACATTCCATTATTTACTATTGTAACTTCCAAATAAGGGGGAGGAGTTCTATTCTATTCCCTCATTAAAACTTCCAAACAATAGAATAGTTTTCTTTTACCTTTTCACTCTACTCTATCTTTATCAAAATTCCCAAACATATTTGTAAAGTCCCACGAGGCCATGGAGGAATCTAAATAACTAAGCAAAAGGAGGAGAATCTAAATAACTGATGTTTGGCGCGCGTGAAAAGCTATGCTTGTTCTATGGAATGGTGGATTTTTATGTATGTTAGTAAAAATAAGAATGGAATGAAATCTCTATGTTATGCCTCATTCCAAAAGCTAATATCAAGTTTGATATATATTAATGATTATTCTATGAAATTAGAAAAAAATGTAAATATAATAGAACAAAATAGAATAGAATGATGATTGCCTAATTTACAGTTTGATATCTTTTTAATGAAATGTCGTTTTAAGTCATTCCATTATAATTTATGTGGAAGGAAATCAAAATTGATGTAGATGAGGTAAATATTCTTTCTATAAAAAGTTTGAATGTCCTTTTTTGAGATTTTAAATAATAATTATATTTCACTAAATTATTATATTTTTTTATTTGTATGAAATTTTGGATATAATTACAAAAATATAACAAAAAAATTAATATTTGTTCACATATAATTTTTTATAATTACATAATTATTTACACAAGTTTATAGATAAGAAACAAGAGGGTTACATACTCTATTGAATCTTAGTTTGTTGAAGAGTCATCGTATTTTATAGAGAAAAAAGCATACATACCCTCTAAACTTTAGATTATTTACAAATAGACCTCTAAACTTTAAAATTATCTTAATTAATATCTAAAACTATAACAATTACACAAATCAATTCTGCTATTCACTTTTCATCTATTCTAAATTAAATAAAAAAAGATTTGAAGTAAATGAAAAATGGATGGAATGATTAATTTATATAATTATTATAGTTTAGGTACTAATTAAAATGATTTAAAGTTCAAAAGTCTATTTACAAATGACTCAAAGTTTAAGGAGTCTGTATGCTCTTTTTCCTATTTTATATGTTAAATTCAATAAGGATAATAAATATAATTTTGAAAATTAATAAGGATATGATAGAAAAAAAAAATTAATGCCTATATTCATAAAGCATGAAATCTCAATCCACCTCTTTAAGAGGAAATAAATTCTATATTCTATTGATGGTTTTGTGAAATGGATTTGATGGATTCTAAGTTACTTTTCACTAACAAATGCATGAATTGTCTATTTCATTATCATTTATGCATACCAAACGTCAAATAATTAAGAATGAAATATAAAATTCATTCTTTCTAACAAATGTAGGATTAAAATTCCAAGACATAAAGACTGATATTTAATCATTTTTTTTCAATATACTTTCATTAGCTTCATAAAATGACAATTATTATCCTTATTAAATTTAACTCATTCAAATTTTATGGGTGAAATAAAATGCTATCAATTTTAAATAATAGACACAATAATTAAAAGTTTAATGATTATATTGTATATTTATTTCAATGATAACTAGATTAACATTCGTGTGATATCTGGAATCACAGAAAAATAAATTAAATCTAATTAATCAAATAATATAAAAAAAATTATAAGAATATTTTTATATGCAAGTAAAATTATCTTTTTTCAAACATCGTGCTATACTTGGCACATCAAAATGTCACATGACATCGTCTCTTGGACTCGTTTATATTATTATTATTATTATTATTATAAGTAATTACATCTAATTTTTCATATTAGGAGCGATCTAATTACATCCATTACATTTAGTACATATTAATTGTATTCAAATATTTTAATATTCAGAACAATTTCAATTACAGTAATCTCATTGTTTTTTTCATTATTTTTTCATTAGACTTTCTCTTTATTATTATTATTATTATTATTATTATTATTATTATTATTATTATTATTATTATTATCTTTATTATTATTATTATTATGCATTTAATTTTTTTTCTACACAGAAAGCAATCTCATATTCTCATTACATCAAATTACATTTAGTACAAATTGATTATATTCAAATTTTTTTCATATTAAGAAAAACCTCAACTACAACAAGGGACACATGAATACATGATGGCATTTCAGAATTCCATGTTGCATCTTTTCATTCCATCATTCTTTCATTACTCACTTTGAAAATTTCTGATTATTCGTATATTAAAATCATTATTATTTCTTAATTATTTTAATATTAATCAATAACTCTATCAATTAAATAATTTTTTGGATTATCAATATTTAATTATTTGTATGATAAGTAATAACACTATCAATTGCATAATTTAGAGATTTGTCTGTATAATTTGAAAAGTGATTTATTCTCACTTAACATTTAAATAATTTTAAAAATATCCATTTCATATGTGTTGTCACCATAAATTGTCACATGGCATCATGTCCTTTCAGCATTTTATAAGCATTTTTATATATTATATAAATATAGATTCTTATTCCATTATCATTCAATAAAATCATCATTTTATATATTAAATATTGTGTTAAAGAATAAAACAAAATGAGGCCAAGGTGGGTTTAGGGCCGAAGTGTTTTTTTTTTAATGATAATGCACCAAGAGGTTTAGGACTTAGGCCAAGTAAAAATAAATATTTTTACATCTTTTTTATTTTTTATTAAAAATATAAATATTTTTTGTTCATTATCTTCAAATTTGACTTGAACAAAAGTGGGTGGTGACAGCTATAAAATAATATTCGCACATGAGACATAAACAGAAGATATAACTACTTCTAAATTTCTTTAAAATGTGCCGATCACGGTATATCTATTTAATTTTTAGCTATGTTTCTTTTCAATAGTATGTTGATTTTTGATTATTTAAATTCTTATTTGATCACCCTCTTGATGTCAATATATGAATGAGAAAACGGGTAAAGCATCAAAGTTTAAATTATTCAGACATTACAGAAATTTTGCAACAACTCTCAATAACTGGGATTCTTTAAATTGAAATGCCCCTCCTTGAAAAAGACAAAGATAAAAAGAGATATCAAACAATACAAATTCAATTTCTAATGAACATATTAGCATAATCATAAAGGTCATACATCAAAACATAATAAGAAAATCATCTAGAACAACAATATAGATTATAGAAACCCAAATAAAAAATGCACTTCAACTTATCTGTGTTATTGAAGTTTTCCTCTTCCTCTTCAACCTCTTTCTATCCCCTCAATCTCCCCTTCCTCTTCCTCTGCCTGAAACTCTTCTAGTTCATCAATGTAAATGCGTTTAATGTGCGATATTTTCGACCAATACTGTCCAACTTGTGGCTGGCATTTTCTACATAGATCAGGACAACCTCTAATTTCCAAATATTCAAGGGACGTGCGGAGATGCATGTCATTTGGGAGAGACAACAACTTTGGACAATATCTAATACTCAGTACTTTGAGACAAATCAAAGTTGACAGCCACTCAGGAAGCGCCTCAAGATTATAACAGTCTGAAATTGACAAGGATTGTAATGTGCTTGCAGATCCTTGAAGCCATTGAGGCAAAGTCACCAACTGTGGCAAAGAATCAAAACCTAGAAGTTTTAACCTCAACATGGATTTTTTATGGTCACAAGCCTTTGACAACTCCAACTTATCACAATTCTCAATGATCAAAGTCTCTAACTCAGGAAAATGTGTGATATCAAGTGGACAAGACTTTAGACTACCACAAGATTGAACAGCCAATGCTTTAAGAGTAGGAAGTTGCATCCCTTTGAACAAAGACTCCAAATTGTCACATAATTCGATACACAAATTTTGAAGACAAGTCAAACTTGCGATCTCTGTTTCTGGAAAAATAGATTGCTTTGTGGTAGTCTCCAAATGTCGAAGGCTGATCAAGTTCTTTAACCCTTTAGGCAACCTTTTTAGCTCTGTGCATCCATCGAGCATCAAAACTTGCAAATTTTGGAGCTTGCACACGGAATCAGGGAGACTCGTGATTTTTGTATTATTTGTAAGACGGAGATATCTTAAATGTTTCAGCTTACCAATGGAACGAGGCAAATTCTCATAGTTCGAATAACCTAAATCCAGAAACCGCAAGTATTTGTACCTTAACAACCATGTATTCAAGAAAGTTTCGCTCTGGGCTCCCACTCCCTCAATAGGAAATAGTATGGTTCTCACACTTGTGGGAATGGAGACTTGGCCAAGAAAAGCATTTCCAACAAATGACAAATGTCGAACATTCTCATATATATTCTGAAAATGAGTATCTACCAGAAGAAACTCATCTTTTGCAATACACATAGCAAGATCATGCACCAAATCGTGTATTTTGAAAACATAAGCAGTACCTAGGTCGACAACATCTTGAAGAAAAGACATTGAGGACAGCTCATTCAAATATCGATAGGCAACATCTTCGAATGTTTTATTTTTGTCTGGTGATGGAAGAAGACCAAGTGCCCCCCAAAGCGGACTAACATGAAAAACTATTGAACTCATAGTCCTTTGGGAAAAGGGAAAAGAATGCAAAACATTGCTTCAAATAGGATGGCATTTGATCATAGCTTAATTTGAGTGCAGGCAAAATGTCATCTTTCTTTTGTTTTATATCCCAAATCTCATTGTCTCTCACAGATTCCCAGTCAACAATATCAACTTTTGAAAACAGTGAACTCCCTAATGTTCTCAATGCCAAGGGAAGCCCTCCACATTTTTTTCACAAGTTGTTGTCCAATCTCGAGCAACTCGGGATGTCTCTTCTCTTCTCCTTTTTTTAAAAGCCCATTTGACAAATAGAGACATGGAATCTTCTTGAGAAAGACCTTGTAAAATGTAGGAGGGACTGGTGCCCATCATGGAAGCAATTGAGTGACTGCGTGTAGTCACTAGGATTTTGCTTCCTTCATCATCTACTTGAATTAAATTCCTCAACTCAACCCATTTAACAAGATCCTCATTCCATACATCGTCTAAGACGAGTAGGAACTTTTGACCAGCCAGTCTATTTTTAATATGACTTTGTAGTTGCTCCATATCTAAGTTGTTAAAGCTCTCTTGTTGATCTGGTGTAGGAGCAGAACTAACAATAGCAGAATTGAGGATTTTAATTATCACCTGCTTAATGTCAAAGTCATCAGACACACAAACCCAAATCTTCAATGGGAAAGTCTCATCTATAATCTCATCATTGAACACCAACTTCGCAAGTGTAGTCTTTCCCAAACCTCCAATACCCACAATAGGGATAACAGAGAGACTTTTATCATCAACACCACTATGATGCGAAATCAAAAGTTTTATGATTTTTTCTTTATCATGTTCCCTTCCTATCACATCTGAAGCAATTACATGGGAATAAGTGATTTCCCTCCCGTGCACAACACGTTTATCAACATCATTCCTTTCAAGAATAAATTTATTCTTATCAGCTGCAACCTTATCTAATCTCTTTTTGATTTTTTTGATCTGATGAGCCATCCTATGACGAAAAATAAGTGGATTAGAACTTGAGAAAGAAGCGTGATACCTTGGTTTGGGTGGTACCATAAGTGTTGACCACTTTCTTCCGTAATGCTTCACACTCGAATTCATCCACAACGTCTTCGGCATCGGAGAATACAAGCTTAATCTGCCTCAGCCATACACGCAGCTCTTCGTTTTGCTCCTGCTTTTGTTCAGCGTCCAACAACACAGCTTTGATGATTGACAAAGTGTCTTTAATCTCTCTCAGATCATCATATACACCCAACACCTGAGAAGCTTCTTCATAAGCAGAAGAAGTAAGCTTCCCAATGAGTGACTCTGCGAGGTTGAAGAGAAATGATTCAAGCATGATGAAAGAGCAAAGATAGGAATACAATGCACTTTTGAGAACACGGTGGATAACGTTGTTGCTACAATAGCAAAATATACAATGCGATATATATATCCAATGGCCAACTATTAAGCAATTTTTTTTTTATATCCAAGTCTTCGAACATGATGTACATTGCAGCATGAGGTGAATAAAGTGTGGTGGGGGAACATCATTGACTATTACAGCAACTTGCAAATAAAATGAACTACTCATATGATTTAATAATCACATACTATTATTAATGCAAAGTAATGAATAAATCTGTCATTACATCTTCCGTGAACGACAGATCACAGTCCAGCTTACATCTTCGGTGAAGCAGCTCATTAACCTTAAGTTTGGAATCAATAAAAAAATAAATTTTATTTTATTTTATTTAAGTTTAAGTAATTTAATTTAATTTAAAAATTATTTTCATGTTTAAAAATTATTATAAAATTAAATCAATTTCTATTTTATAATCTTTCAAAAAAAATTTCATTTATAAATTAAATCAATCCTTAAAATTTGTAGTTTCAAACATACCCTAACCAAAAGCTGAGTGTGAATACTGGATCCATGCATAATCCAATAATTAGTATATATGATTTGTTTGTGACGATAGCGGGATTCATATTATTTAGATTTGAATCCTTAAGTTGTTACTTTGAGGAGGACTTTACTTAACCACCATTTCTGATTCGAAGTGTTAGTCTCACAAATATCCCTAATCAAAGACCCAAAAATATATTGTTCCAAACAAAAGATTTCATTTATAAATTAAATTAATCTTTAAAATTTGTAACTCCAAACATACTCTAACTGAAAGCTAGGTGTGAATACTGGATTCATGCATAATACGATAACTAGTATATATGATTTATCTATGAAGATAGCGAGATTTATATTATTTAGATCTAAGTCTTATAATCGACACTTTGGAGAGGGCATTACTTAACCATCATCCTCGACTCAAAGGATTAATTTCACAACTATTCCCAGTTAAAAGACCAAAAAATATTATTTGGATCTGTCATTCCCTACATTAGGTATATTAAATATGTTATGGAAATATTTAAATATTTGTTTTTATAAAAAAATTATGAAATCGATAGATTGTTCCGCAACACAATTCTAGCAATTATTGTTAACATAAAACTCTCTTTTTTGAATTGTTCATTAACAAACTAGCATTTAATTAGTTTGATTTGCAACTCTTTTGTCATTGATGCTAATTTCTTCTTGTTTAGGTGATAAGCAAGGCCATTACAATTTTATCATCAGTTTTTATACTATTTTAATATAAAAAAGACACATCTATTGCAATGCATTTACTGTCACTTCTACGGTTTCTACTTGTCTATTGACTTTTTTTGTAAATAATTTTTATTAAATTTTTTTAAAACACATTTTATCAAATAGATCAGGATCCTTTCCTATTAATGAAATAATAAAAGAATATCTTATTAGAGAGAGAAAATTACAAAAAATTTTAAATATAAAAAGTGAGATTTATAACTCATGGTGATAAATCTTAATATATTATAATTTATATATATCTCTCTCTAAAAAGATAGTCTAATCATAGGAGAGGATCCAAATTCTTATTAAATAGTGCTTCAATATATATCCAAACTATTCAATTTATATTAATTATAAATATTAATTAGTTTTAAATTTATATTTGTAATGTTTTAAAGTCTTAATTAATTTAATTAACACAAGAGGAATGATTCGGCCAAGATTTTGAGGAATAATTATTGCCTTTGTTTTATTAATCTTTATCTTTTTTATTTTTTTAATGTTAATGTATGTTAATATAAAATTTTTCTTCCTTTAAAAAAGTTTTTCAAAAAAGCATTTAGTATTTGATGACTCAAAATTTCAGGATGTTTTAGGTTTATTTTAGAAATATATTGCTTGTAACCTAACAGCAAAATAATAGAACGATTAACACCTCAAGAATTGGGTGATGATCATTTCAAAACCTGCATTAATTTTATTTCTCAGCCTCTATTTTATTTTTCTGCAACAATAATAATATATAATCAGTGATTTTTCTTTTTTGGGGTATTGGGAATTGGTTGTTAAGTGCAAATCTTAATAAGTCATCAAACAAGGTGTCTATCACATTATGAGCTGGACAAAATTTGTCGGTTTTTCTGGTTAGGTAACCTCATTTGACTATTGCATCAAGTTGCAAATAAATTACATATATTTAATTTTGTTATAATAATAAATAATCAATGATTTTTTTATTGTCGGTTGTTAAGTGAAATTTTAATAAGTCGTCGAACATGGTGTCTAGTGCAGTATGAACTGGACTAAATTGTCGTTATTGCAGCAAGTTGTAAATAAATTACACACAATTTGTAACAACAGTATATTATTTGATTTATACTATATTCTCTATTCATGGTGTCTAGTGCAGTATGAGCTGAACTAAATTGTCGCCATTGCAGCAAGTTGTAAATAAATTACGCACATTTTGTAATAACAGTATATTATGTGATTTATACTATTTTTTCTATTCACTATTAACTGTTATTTAAAATTTTTATATAAAAAATAAGAAAATTATTTTTTAAAAAAATAAAATTTAATTTTATAAAATTATTATCTTTTATTTTACTAATATTTTTTCTTTAATTTTATTTATTCTATTAATTTTTTTATTAAAAGATAAAAATAAAATTTAAAAATTAATTAATAATTTTTTAATATTTTTAAATAATTTTTTTTTATACAATAGATGAAAATAAACGAAAAAAATCTCTCTGTTTCAATAGCCAGTATCTGTTTAAATAGTGCTCCAATATATATCCAAACTATTCAATTTATATTAATTATAAATATTAATTAGTTTTAAATTTATTTTTGTAATGTTTTAAAGTCCTAATTAATTTAATTAACATAAGAGGAATGATTCGGCCAAGATTTTGAGGAATAATTATTGTTTTTTTATTAATCTTTATCTTTTTATTTTTTAAATGTTAATGTATGTTAATATAAACTTTTTCTTCCTTTAAAAAAGTTTTTCAAAAAAGCATTTAGTATTTGATGACTCAAAATTCAGGATGTTTTAGGTTTATTTTAGAAATATATTGCTTGTAACCTAACAGCAAAATAATAGAACGATTAACACCTCAAGAATTGGGTGATGATCATTTCAAAACCTGCATTAATTTTATTTCTCAGCCTCTATTTTATTTTTCTGCAACAATAATAATATATAATCAGTGATTTTTTTTTTTTGGGGTATTGGGAATTGGTTGTTAAGTGAAATCTTAAGAAGTCATCGAACAAGGTGTCTATCACATTATGAGCTGGACAAAGTTTGTCGTTTTTTCTGGTTAGGTAACCTCATTTGACTATTGCATCAAGTTGCAAATAAATTACATATATTTAATTTTGTTATAATAATATATAATCAATGATTTTTTTATTGTCGTTTGTTAAGTGAAATTTTAATAAGTCGTCGAACATGGTGTCTAGTGCAGTATGAACTGGACTAAATTGTCGTTATTGCAGCAAGTTGTAAATAAATTACGCACATTTTGTAATAACAGTATATTATGTGATTTATACTATTGACTCTGTTCACTTTTAACTGTGATTTAAAATTTTTATATAAAAATTAAGAAAGTTATTTTATTAGAAAAATAAAGTTTAATATTATAAAATTATTTTTTTTTTATTTTATTAATATTTTTTCTTTAATTTTATTTATTTTATTAATTTTTTTTAAAAGATAAAAATGAAATTAAAAAAATTAATTAATAATTTTTTAAAATTTTTAAATAACAAATATTTTTAAATAAAATATTTTTTTATACAACAAATGAAAATAAACAAAAAAAAAAAAGCTGTCTATTTCAATAGCCAGTATCAAGTAGTCTCAACCCCACCAATCAGTATATTAAGCTGTGAATATGTCATGAAAAATTTTAATGTCTTTCTTTTTTTTTAACACCATTTAATATGCTCTGAAAGTGTTATTTATTTGTCTACGCTGATAATTTAGATGACAATAAACCATGCTGGTGATGATGCACGTAGGAATTCATTAAGAGGCGTGCTCTATTTTTGTTGTGGAATAATTATCTACTTAAAATTTCAAGTACCAAAAAATAAAATCAATAATGATGGATAAATAAGTGTGAATTTTAATTTGTACGTGTAAAATTTTATCTATGAAGCATTGCCCCGTTTAAGTCATGCCGACTGGATACTCTCATCACATTATGGTTATCTTATGAGAGAGACACATACGAACAAAGCATTGAGGTTTGATCAAAGAAACAAGAAAATGATAGGCATGCAATTTGTATACATGTTTATACACACCACTCCAATACCTGTTACACATTGTAGCATTGTATTTACTTAAACATTAACGTGACCCACTTTAAATTTTTTTGTACATTATTGTACAAAAAACATTTCCCCCAATAAATAATTAATTTTATATTTCTCTAATAACATTATTATGAGTAGCTCTATTTAAATAGGTCAGCTTCACTTAATAGCTTGATTAAAGAGAATTGAAGGAAAGAGAAGAGAAAGAAGATGAAAGTTTATTTTAAACATTTTAACTTAAAATTTTAAAATAAGCCTTTCATTTCCCTCCATTCTTCTCTAATACAAACATGCACTAAAGATTCGTTTGATATCAGGGAAGGAAAAGGAATAAAATGAGAATAAAAAGTTTTTTATACTTTGATATTAGAAATTTTAGATTCGTTTGAATAAACTTATGTAAAAAAGTACCTTTTATATATTTACTTTTAGTAAAAAAAATTTAAAAAAGTAATTTTATATTTGGATACAATATTTAATAAGTACTTTTAAATAATAAAAGAACTTTTAAGTTTATTTGGATAAAAAAGAACAAAAGCACAATATTTATATCAAAATTATTGAAAAAGACATCCAAATGCAAAATATGACTAATGAATATATATAAGATATGATTAAATTGACTAGCCTAATAGTAACGGTATAGTTTTTAGATATATCATGGTAATAGTATCATAAAAAAACAAGACGTGAGATAATAAAAATATATCTAATTATGTATCGAAAGGTTTAACAACATATTACTAATATTATTCTATTTTACTTTTTTTAAGTGGTATGGTCATTGAGGTTAGAATTTGTTTTAAGGTATTAGGGCACAATGGTTGAAAGTTACGTTATTTAAAATACAATTCATAAAACTACCTAAAGAGAATATGAAATGTAATTTTTTATAAAGGTAAAGGATATTTTTGTCATAAAATTATATTAAAAATCACTTCTCCTTTCACTTTTTTTAGAAGCTAGAGATCACTAACTTCTAAAAAAAGTGATAAACGAGCTTTTCTTTTAACTTCTCCTTCTTTAAAAATTACATCCAAACATACTTAAAAATGTATAGAAGTACTTTTTTTAAAAAAATAGAAGTGCTTTTTAAAAAAAATAAGTGTATCCAAACATACTCTTTATAATATTCATTCCATTCCATTACTTTTTTTTACATAACAATAAACATGCTCTAAGGGAGTTGAAAGTCCATATCTAGGGAAGAAGTAACAGGAAAAGATGTTGGTGGGCAAAAGAAATTAAGATGTTGAGGAAACGAAAAGACTCATGTGCTATATATAAGTAGTATCAATTCTTTGCTAAGATGAGAGCTAATCTTTTGATACTTTTTCTGAAAGTAAGCTTCATGAAGACATGAACTGCATATCTCTCACACTTGGTTTCATTTCATCATTTTCCCATTTAATAAATACTCTTATCTTTATTGGAAAACAGAAGTTGACTTATTGCTCAGCACCTTGCATAAATTTTTTGTTTATTAATTTTTATACTATTTTAATTTATTATTAAAATAGAAACACCGAGTAAAAGTCTGAGCTCATTGTTTGAGGGCTCCAGATTTATACTAACAGAGAACCATCTTCAGCTTCATGCAACAATTCTGAGTACTGATTTGAAGGTTGGTTTTGGGAAGTGTCTCTTTGAGGGACTTACAGAAATATGGTGAGGAAACTCATGTCTATGTTAATTATTTTGATATGGATTGAGAGTATTTTTATGCTGTTCAATCTGTTTGAATTACTCATGAGCCTAATCTCTCTGCATCTATAGTGATAAATGATATGGTCCTTCTCATAAATGTGACTTTCAGAAATCGAATTGCAATTCTTTAAGCTGGAGACATAACTCATTATTATTATACGTGCCAATACCTTGTGGAGTTAACTACGGTACAAAATTCATAAATTTACCATGGATTGTTCTTCTACAGAGTTATAGAACAGCAAGGATTTCCTAACCTTCAAAATTTGTTTTAAATTGGATTAAAGGAAACATAATTTTCCGATTCTGAACTAAAACACAGTGAGATAAAGCCAATTCATTATATATATCCAAGTCATCGAACACATGATGCCAATGAAATTTGATGTTGGAGTAACTTGCAAGTAAATTATACGTTTGATGTAATAATAACTTGCTTTTACGTCAATGTTTTGAATAAATGGACAGTAGAAAAAGCCAGAAAGAGTGAGAAGAAAATGGACGTGTTATAACTCGCATAGAAGAAGATCAGGTCATACATGCATTGTTTTTCAATGATGAAAAACTAAAATTTTTAAACCTGACAAACCAATGACTTTTTTTTTTTTCTTTATACAAATATAACATGTGTCGGTGACAATAGCTGGATTGAGATTTATGGATCCGCCAGATAGTATATTAGGTAATGAACATATTATGAAACATCCATATCCAATCTCTTTTTTGAATTGTTCATAAACTAACCAGCACTTAGTATATGCTTTTGAAAGCCTTATTTATTTTTCAATAATGCTGTATATTTGGTCTTGTTGTTTAGATGGTAAAACCACCCAGCAGGCAATTCACTAAAATAAAAAAAACCACTCAGCAGGCCATCACAATTTTTATCAATTATAAATTTGTGTACTTTTTTAATAATCTTAACTTCTTTTAACATATTAAAAGAAAATATATGCATATAAAAACTTTCTAGGGTTTTGTGTGATTACTAACTTGAATGGAGCCCAATTTAAAACAGACAAGCTATAATCTTCATTCACCAGAGTATGAATAGTACTCCAGAAATTTAAGTTAGGACCTGCATGCTTGATTCCTAATTCAAGGAATAATGCAATATGAGCAAAATGCACTCCATTAATGGAGAAAAAGAGAAGCTCTTCATATCATCTTAGAGAAAAATCTCATAGTGTGATAGAAGAGAATTGCAGAGAGAAAAGTAAATTTTTTTTTTTTCATTCATCTGTTAACTCGATACAATGGAACTTTATATACACAGAACACGTAAGATTGATTAACAACTTCTAACAGAACTTCTAATATATTGCTAACTACATTAAACTGACTAAGATAACCATCATACTTGAGAAAGTTGACGAGTGCGGCAGTCATAGACAAAGAGATGTGTACAATTCTCTTTATAGAGTTTAGTTTGAATTTTAGAGTATAGCATTTGAAACTATAAACTTTAGATCATGCATGGTTGTAGTTTTTTTAGAATAGTTTTGGCTTTGTACAATTGTAACAAATCAATATTCATACTAATTATCTCTTTCACTTTTGTATATATTTTTGACTACCCGGTGAATACAAGAAATACAGTTTTCATTCTCCTCAGAACTCTTTTACATAGTTGGCATTAGTGGTAAGTCAATTTTTCACTGAGAAGGGGGACCAAATTAAAGTAAAGATTGCCTTCATGTGCTGGTTTAATTGATCAGAGGTCCTCTTTATTACAACTTGAAGATAAGAGATTTACGCATATGAATATTAACATTTTGAATGAGATTTGATATTTTTAGGACACAATGCCATCAAATTAAAATCTAATGAACATTTTCTATACCAATAAAGAAGGGGAGGGTGGGTTTTGGGCCAAAGTATTATTATTATTATTATTATTATTATTATTATTATTATTATTTATTATTATTATTATTGCAATTGGGATATGTGTGATGGTTATGATAATGGACCAAGATCATAACCAAGACGTCTGGGATATTTTGGGTCAAGCAAATTTATTTGGGTTATCTATTATAATAACTAAAATTAAGAGTCTTCTCAAAAATTTCTTTTTCCATTTATGCAAGATATTTTTCCTATTCATGCATTTGTTACCTACAAGTTTTATGTAGATAAATTAGGGAAATTCAAAATTGATCCAACAAAATTGATGTACATAAATTAATGTAATAATTATGAAAAGAATCACCCAAATTTAATATTAAGCTGCTTTTAAATTTAAAATTCTATGTACTCACATCTGAAATTTCATATTTAATTACTTAATATTAATATTTAATTATTTTATTTATTATCTTTTATAATAATTAAAAAATAAGAGTCTGCTTCAAAATTTATTTTTTTACTCATGCAGTCTATTTTTTTTACTCATGCATTTGTTACATACAAATTTCATGCAGATACAGATTAAGAAAATTCAAAATTAATCAAATAAAATTTATATACATAAATTACATGCATAAATTAATGTAATAAGTTAAAAAATAAATCACATAAATTTAATATTAAGTTGCTTTTAAATTTGAAATTCTATAGATTCAAATTTTAAATCTCATATTTACTTAATTTTATTCCCTCTAACTTTTTTTTCTCGTTCATGCAGTCTATTTTTTTTCGTTTATGCATTTATTACTTTCAAATTTCATGTAAACATAGATTAAGGAAATTCAAAATTAATCGAATAAAATTAATCCATACAAATTACCTATATAAATTAGCATAATAATTTTAATATTAAGCCGATTTTAAATTTGAGATTCTATGCACTTAAATTTCAAATTTCATATTTAATTATTTGATTTCATATTTAATTATATTTTATCTATTATATATTATAATAACTAACAGTCTCTCCCAAAAAATTTTCTTTATGTTTCCTTTAAATTTCATGCAAACACAAATTGAAATAAATTTAATTTTGATTCATTATCGGTGTAAAGGTTTTTTACAGTATCGTCCAATCACATATTACCAAATATTTTATTTTTTAGGTAATTGTTAAATTAATCAATTTTTCAATGATTTGATAACCCATGAATAGATAATAGTGTAAGACTTTTTACATCAACAGTGGACAAAATTAAACTCAATTAAATTTGATCAATCAAAATTAATCTACACAAATTACTTACATAAATTAGTATAATAATTTGGTAAATAAATCTATATTTATTATAATAATTAATAGTAAGGGACTCTTCCAAAAAAAATTTTCCACTTATGCAATTTCTTTCTTTCAAATTTCAAGTAGACACAAATTAAAGAAAATTAAAATTGATCAATCAAAATTAATCTACATAAACTATTACAATAATTAAAAGTAAGAGTCTCTCACAAAAAATTTTTTCACTCATATATTTGTTTCATACAAATTTCATGCAAATACAAATTAAAAAAATTAAAATTAATCAATCAAAATTGATCTACACAAATTACTTTCATAAATTAGTATAATAATTTGGGAAATAAATCTATTATAATAATTGAAAGTAAGAATCTTCCTAAAAAAATTTTTCTCACTGATATATTTATTTTCTACAGATTTCATACAAACACAAATTAAGAAAAATTAAAATTGATCATTTATCTTTATACACTTTTATTCTTTTTCTTAATTGGAATAATCTTCTACCATTAGATTAAAATAAAATTAAGGGTTAGATGTTCGTATAAGAGTAAAACTCTTATCTTGGTATAAATTGATCCTTCTCCATGCACATCTCAAATTATTTATTAATAGAATAATGTCAAATTACTTTTGATTTGATTGAAATGTTTTCCTTTTAAGAATTTGTTGACAATGAAATTAGGTATCAAGAATATGTCAAAATATAATTATTCTATGATTATAATAATAATAAAGAATAAAGTTCTTTACCTCCTGCAATGTCTCAACCTCAAATCACAAGTGATTTCCGTCACTGCTATTTCAATACCTTTCAAAGCTATTTCAAGCCTGTTAGTGAGTTTATTTTACTTTTATTTTTTATTTTTTATTTTTTAATACTAAATTTTATCTTTATTTTAATATTGCTCTATTTTTTATTCGAAGAATCTTCATACATCTTTTAATATTATAAAAATATAAATAATTTATACATCGATTACAAAAACATTTTTTGAATGCCATGACATTCTTTAAAATGAAATAATCCCAAGCTTTTTATAATAGGATCAAATTCATATTTTATTGTGTAAAAGAGAATCAAATTCTGTCACTAAAAAAAATATCATATTTTGTCACAATAAATTCATATTTCACCAATAAATACATTATTAATATTTTCTTTGCATATCACCATATTGATTATTTTAGTAATTCAAATTTCAGTGTCATTAGTATTCTTTTTGTTTATCATCTAATTAATTACCTTTTTGTATTTACATTATTATCATCTTTTAACAAATCATCACCTGATTGATTGCCAATGAAATGTTAATGAGTTAATAATTTATGGTTGACATCATTTTGAAATAATTTAATAAATATTTTTAAGAGTTTTAACTTTTAAATATTATAATTTTATAAATAAGTATTATAAATTATTACTGATAAATAATATTTTAATTTATTTTTTATAACAAATTCACCGTGTATCATACGGATACAAATCTAATTTTCTTTAAAACACAAAATAAATATTTTTATTTTTTATTTTATATTACAAGATGATAAATATTTTTTCTCTATTATCTTGAATTTTTGAAATGATCACTGACAGCTATAAAAGGCATTTTCGCACATGAAATATAAACAAAATATAAAAAGAAGTCTACTTTTAAATTTCTTTTGGATGTGCCTCCTTATGATTCTATATAATGTGTAGCTTAGTTTCCTTTCAATGCTATGCTAACTTTAGATTATTTAAAAACTTATTTGATCACCTCTGGATGTCGATATATATAAAAGAAACAACGGGCAAAACATCAAAGTTCAAATTATACAAAATTAACAGAAATTTTGCAACAGCTCTCAATATAAATGGAGTTCTCTAAATTGAAATGCCCATCCTTTAAAAAGGGAAAGATAAAATAGATATCAAACATTTCAAGTCCAATTTCTAATGAGTTGGCACAATCATAAAGGTCATACATCAAAATATATTAAGAAAGTTGTTTAGAACAACAAAGCACATTATCGAAACCCAAACAAATAGTGTACCTCAACATTTTTCCATGTCATTAAAGCTTTTCTCTTCCTCTTGCTCTTCTTCTAGTTCTTCATCCTTTTTCTCGCCCTTTAATCAAACTTCATCTTCCTCTTCCTCAAGCTTTGTGGTTCATCAGTGTCAATGTGTTTGATGTGCGATATTTTGGGCCAATACTGTCCAACATGTGGCTGGCATTTTCTACATAATTCAGCACAATCTTTAATTTCCAAATATTCAAAGGAGGCGAGAAGATGCATGTCCATTTGGGAGAGACAACATTGGACAATTTCTAATAGAAAGAAAGTACTTTGAGATAAATCAAAGTTGGCAGCCACTCGTGAAGCACCTCAAGATTATAGCAATCTGAAATTGACAAGGAATGTAATGTGTTCGCAGATCCTTGAAGCCATTGAGCAAAGTCACCAGCTGTGACAGAGAATTAAAACGTAGAAGCTTTAACCTCAACTTGAGGTTTTGCTTGTCACAGACTTTGACAATTCCATCTTATCACAATTCTCAATCAACAAAGTCTCTAACTCAGGAAACTGTGTAATATGAAGTAGCAAAGACTTCAAACTACCACAAGAACTAACACCAATAATTTAAGAGTAGGAAGTCCTATCCTTCAAACAAAGACTCCAGATTGTCACAATATTTAATATTCAAAATTTGAAGAGAAGTCAAGTTTGCAATTTCTTTTTCCTAGAAAATAGATTGCTTTGTGGTTTATTCCAAACGTCGAAGGTTGATCAAGTCTCTTAATCCTTTGGGCAATGTTTTGAGATCTGTCCATCCATCAAGCTTCAAAATTTGCAAACTTTGGAGCTTGCACATGAAAATCGGGGAGCCTCATGATTTTTTTATTATTTGAAAGACTGAGATACCTTAAATGTTTTAGCTTACCAATGGAACAAGGCAAATTCTCATAGTTAGAATCACTTAAATCCAAAAACCGCAAGTATTTGTACCTGGACAACCATGAAGAAAGCTTCGTCATTGACTCGTACTCCCTTGATAGGAAATTTTATGGTTCTCACACTTGTGGGAATGCACACTATGCCAAGAAAAACATTTCCAACAAATGAAACATGCCGAACATTCCCAGATATATTCTGACAATAGTTGTTTGTCACAACGTATTTAAAGAATGTCATGGCGAGGGATAACTAAATTTATAAAAAATTTAAAAATTATCTTTAATTTTTATTTAAATAAGAAAATAATTCAAGTTCAATGTTATACAAAACAAGTAAGTCCTATGAAAGTCTAAATTAGCTTAACACATTTCTACCCCTATTAGTAATCTATGAAGATTGGATACCTGGAAAAAGTCCTTAGCAAATATGGGTATGCATATGACTATTGGTAATTTCTCTCCTTGATTCCCGTTTTTTTCACGTGTGAATCCATCCATTGGATTTTTTTTATTATATGGTATGTTTGATATGAAAATAAAAATAAAGTTAAAAATTTATAAATAAATTTTACGTGAAAAATTGTATGAAACAAAAGTTATATGGATGAGTTTTTATACAATTTATGAATGACCTTTTTGTATCCTTAGAAATTGTATATAAAATCCATTTATGAAATTTTCACCCTATACTAAACATACACTTAGAGGTAAATGTATCCTTATGTCCTCTCTGTCAATATATTTAATCATGTATGCGACATCACATTAGTCTTCTATCACATTACATTATAGAGCTAATGATATATGCAATATTACATTAATTTATTTATAAATATATCCAATTTATTTGTCAATATCAATTTATGCTATTAAATTAATCTTTAGAATAACATCAAATTGATCTTAAAAATAACAAAATTGATGGCATTAAATATTATTAAAAAATTAATTTGATATTACAGATATATAAATAAAGAACTAATGTAATGTCATGTATATTTGTTAAAGACCAAAATCATCATTTATTCAAAAATTCTCACAAAATTTTACATATATGACATTATCAGTATAGCTTATCAGCTTTTTGCTTTTTAGATGTTTTTTTGGGAGTACTGTTACGATACCTTAGATTTTTTTAAAAGTATTAGTACTTTAGATTATTTATTAAATATTTATTCATCATTATTTTTCATAATAAATACTTACAGTTTATAAAATAAAACTAATGCTTAATAAATATTTGATAAATAATCAAAATATCAACACTTTAAAAAAATATCAGCATCAAAATAATGTCCTTTTCCTTTCTATTTGTTTTAACTTTTGATTTTTCTTTTTTCTTTTTTTTTTGGTATGCTGTTATACTTTTAGGCTTTACATAATGCAAGTGGGTTGTTTTAAATTATTATTGCATATATTTTGTAAGAAAATAAAAGAAAACGGAAATTAATTAATTAATTAATTAAAGATTAAAAAAGAATGGAAGGTGGAATAACAGGTTTATGAGAAATTCTTAATCAGATAATATTAGAATTACTGTTCTTACACTATTGCAAAGTTCTGTTGGTACATCAGCTAGGCCAGTTAACAGCTTAGCATTATCAGGAATATAATGATCATACATAAAAATTATCAATCTCTTTAATTATGTGTTAGATCCCGTGCGAAACTTGTTACCTGCACGTACAAATAATAATGTAACAAATGCTTAAAAGATAGAGAAATCTTTAAGATGGTAATGTCTGCATTTCTTTTAATAATTAATATATATATATATATATATATATATATATATATAATTTGTTGAATTATATTATAAATATAAATTATTTTTTATAAAATTAATAATATATATTAATTATTAAATAAAATGTTTAAAATAAATATTATTTATTTAAAAATTTCTCTCAAAAGTAATCTAATCAAGTAATATTAGGTCAACACTCAACATACACATCTCCCATAATGGAAAATAACTAAATAATTAGGGACCTCGAGGATTCAAAAGGCAAGCAACGGAGTTTCATTTGGTGCACTTACGCTGATCTAAGTGGAAATAAACTAAGCTAGGTTAGACTTTTTTTAAGTAAATTTGATTTATTTTATAAAATATTAGTTCTGAATTTAACTTATTACTTAATATAGACTTTTTATTTTAAATTTGACTTGACTTTCTTATGAAAGTAAAAAAACTTAACTTAATCTGTAAACTTATGTAATTAAAACTTATATTACATGAAAATTTTAATTTAGATTAACAAATTTATATTTTAAAAATTTTAAATAACTTGTATCTTTAATTAAAATTATTAAATTATATTTAAAATTAATAAATTGTACAAATATATAATAATAAATAGATAAATATTATAATTTTTTAATTTAATATATATAAATAGATCAACTTATTAGATTAAATAAATATTTTTTATGCTTAAATTTAACTTATATAATAAATAATTCAAATTTATTTAAGTCAAAAATAAACTACACCATAAACATATGATATGCCACTTGACCTATTCTCACATCAGAAAAGCCCATAAAAACTCGAGCTTAAAATTATTGCAATTGGGAGACGAACAGACACGCTAAGCACCTCGATTGGTGTTCTCTTAACACGGACTTCTTATGCCTGTTGCTAATCATCATTATGCATGTTGCATCCAAGTCCCAACCTGAAACCTATATAAATTTATGCCAGTAACTTTCTGCACCTCACTCTTGGTTCAAACCTCTCTGGAGGGTGGAGCCCTTTCTAGCTAGTTTCGGAGAATTAACCAAGTACATGCATGCCTGCGTTTCCCCTCTCTTTGTTTAGTGTTCATTATATTTCTATGTAGAGGTTCCGCTCCTACGGGTCTTTGTAATGGCTCTGCTTCTGTAACTCACACCTCACATTTTGTTGGTGAAGGAATTTGAAAGGAAAGAAAAGAAAGAGTTAATTTTTTATTTTTTAAATTAAGATAATTATAAAATATTTATAAAAATAAAAAATAAAAGATATGAAGATAATCTTTTATTTTTTTTATTTTAAAAACTTTTAAATAAAAGAATTTTTAATCAAAATAAAAAATTTATCTTTATTTTCCTTTCCCTTTAAATTCTTTCGTCCATACTTACCCTAATTTCTAGCCGTTAATATGCTTTTCTCTATCATGTAAATGCCGCTATTGGGTTTTCCTTTTTGTGTGGAATATTCTTCATAGCTACCAAGAGAAGCTTTTTCTTTTTTTTCTTCCTGAACGATTGACTGATATGGGTATGAATTTGCTTTTCTGTTTCTTCTGTTTTACCTTTTTCTTTCCCTGGATTTCTTCCTAATGGCCACTTTGAAGAATCACCAAAGCCATCAAACCTCGAGAAAACAGTCATTATAGGAAAGGACTCTCTTCCAGAATGGGACATAAGTGGATTGCTGGAGTACATTTCTGGAGGACCCCAACCATGTGGTTCCTTCTACGCTGTCCCTCGTGGGTTACATGCAGAGAAGCTTGGCAACGAGGCTTCGATTTCTCAATATAGAAATATTACTTTTATACCTTAATTCTACACCTCTCTTCGTAGAATTACCTTTATTAGTAATAAAAAGAAGAAAAAGATTTGATTTTATTTTTACCTTGAGTATTACTATTTACTAAAAATTTTCTCTACAAAAACTTACAAATGACGTGGCATAAGGCAATTGAAACAGTTTTGAGATAACAAATTCAGTTTGGAACAGAAATCAGGGGAGAATGGGAAATGCAACGGATAATATTTTTTCGTAATTCATTTTGTAAAAATCTCATGGTGAGATTTATCATTTCCTTTTTTACCATTTCCTTTACTATGTTTTTTTTTACCATAAAAGGTAGATTTATGAAAAAGATGTAAAATTAAAATATAAAAGTAACAGTTGTCCCATATTTGATGTGATATGATTCCACCAATGAATGTTTAAAAGAAAAACAAGAAGTAAATTTGAAGTATTGTGATAAAATTATGCAATTTTATTTATTATTTGTTCTGTATGTTAGTTACTGTGAAAAAATGAGTTAGGCACATTAATTTAAGATAAAAATTTCATTGATTATGATATTTCAGTAATATTTTCATTCTCATTTTAATCTTTTACACATTAATTTTTGCAATTTAATCTCGTGCTTATCAAAATTCATCTCAATATAGTCTAAATGTGATCAAAACTTGTCTTATGACAAATTAAATTGGTACCAATTTTGATTAATAAGACACTCAATAGTAAAAATTGATATATAAAGGTCTAAATTGAGACTGAACATATTAGCAAAGTTTTTGTAAATCAAAAACAGGAAACACATGTCGACAGAAAGAGCATTATCCAGTTCCAAATTCCAATCAATAATACTCACATAACTAAGCATTACAGACAGTATAGATGTTTTACACTATCTCAGCATTCGTCCTGTTTTACTGGAGTTCTTTAAGATAAACTTTAAGAAAAATGCTATTCAACGAAGGATAGAGAGAAATGTGGTGTAAAACGAGAGGTTTAAAAATGTAATGTATGAATTATACTATCGTTTAAACAAATGGAGTTAGGAACAATTAAATGAAAAGGAATGGCAACCAAAAAAATAGAAAGGAAAACAGTAGAACTCATAATTCAGACTAAGTACATATATTGATATATATACACACGCGCGCGCACACACACACACACACACACACACATATATATATATGTGTGTGTGTATGTATGTATGTATGTATATAATTTAGAGAAAGTTATGACATTTTAGTATATATTTAAGAGTTTTTCTACTGAAAAGAGTAATGTATTGATAACTCATTTGCAATTATTGCCAACTAAATTATTAACTTTTGATCAAGTTTTGCAAACAATTCTTGTAACTTCTTTATGAAACGTAAGTAATTTTACATTTTTATATAAAATTGATTTAATTTTGATCCAATATTATATAAAAAAAAATTTATACTATCATTTAATTATATATTATTATGCCATTCAATGATTTTAATTATGACAACAATTATTTAAAAAATAAAATTATTTTAAAGATGTATCAATACATGTTTTAACTTTTGATTAGGGTGAGTTTTTCTCTCAACTTAAATTTTTTAAAAAATAAATAAATAAATGCATAAAAACCTTTATACTTATAATAAATAAAAAATAAACTCTTAAAAATAAGTAGACTCACAATTGTTATACTCCAAAATTATAAATTTGTACACTCGCCACTAACAGCCAAAATTACATGATATTAAAAAATTACACGAATTTATATAAAAAAAATAAAAAATTAAATTTTTTTAATAAATACTGTAAATAGTATACTGGTATACACTTTTACAAATTTATAATGTAGTAATTATTAACTAAGCCCCTAAATTTAAAATTTTATTTCTCTGTTAGATATATACATATATATATATATATATATTAATAAAGAGAATTTTCATACATATTTAAATTTATTTTCTCAAATTTTCATAAATATCCTTATTCACTTGGTTTGAATAAAAAAATATTATAAAGATCATTAATAAAAAATTATAATTTAAATAATAAAACTGCTACTCCTGCTACGTACTTTTTCCATTTGTTTGCTTTTAGGCAGGGTTTTCTTTTTAATTACTGTATTAACTTCCAACTTCGAAGTTTTTAATAATCGTGATCCCGTCAACCAAAATAATAATAATAAATAACAATAATAATCGTGATCCTGGGTAAAACTTATCGAAATTGGACCACTAGATTCATGGCAGGCCTCCTTTGCTGCCCCCTTATTTCCTTTCTATTTATATCTGGTTTCTTAATTGTAAATTCGAAAGGTAAGACAGAAAAGGAAGAGATTTAAGTTATCTTAAGATTTTTATATACTTATTATCTATTTATTTTATAAATTTAATGGTCTAATTTGTTTTGCGCAGTAGGAATCAATTCTTTCTCTATAGATTTTACTGTACAGGACAAATTTTAATTATTCAATTCACAAAAGAGATATAAACAAGGTGTTTAATTTTGATGTTAAATAAAAAAGTTTCATATTATCATCTAATTATAATTTATTAAATTATTAAAAATTTTGATTAAGATAATAATTACTAAAGTACTCATTTAGATGTGCTTCTTTTAATAAAAAAAATTTTTTAAAAAATATTTTTCTTATCTTTTAATATGTTTGGATGAGTTTTGTTAAAAAAAAACTAAAGTACTAAAAAAGCACAAAAAAAATATTTTTTGTTTTTTTTAGAAGCTAGATTTTATATTTTTAAAAAAGATTTTTTTTATAACATAAAAAAGTTATTAAAACTAAAAAAAAATCTTTTTAAATATCATATCTAAACACAAAATAAATTTTATTATTTTAAAAAGATCTTTTGAAAAAACTAATGAAAAAATATCTTTTTTTAAAAGTTCATTCAAATGAACACAGAAAATCAAATACTTGATAACATGTAATTAGATAATAATGTAAAAAAAATTTATACTAATAGTAAATCAAAATTAAATTTATAAAAAAATTTATATAAAAATTCCTCATAAACTAAATTTCATAGTATTGTGTGATACATTCCGTAATTGTACAAAAAGGATTTCCTCTCTTAGTAGTGAATTTAAGAAGACAGGCGGCAGAATCATCAGTTAATGCGCGCGCGCGCACCCAGAAGTTATCCATTTAACATTTTCAATATATTCTCTCACTTTACATATATAGGACACAGTACGAATGTCGAAAATAGCAAGAGCTGAACCAAGATGTTTCAAAGGCTAGCTATTGAGTTCTATACTATATATGGACACCATAAACCTCTAGCATTCAACATATGATGACTACATAATAATTGGATCACCAAAATTTCCCTATGGACTACAGGGATATATATACCTGAATCTGCACAGATAGATTTATCCGTGTTCATGTATGTAATCCGCTACTTTCTAGCTTACCTGCTTATGACAACTTTATTCAGTTATTCGTCAAACAAAAAACAGAAAAAAATGAGGTGAAATCCTCCAGCTAGAGAAAGATTCATGAATTATAAATGAGTAATTGGTGAATTATAAATGTGTATACCGTGTAAACATAGGGATCATGACGCCCTCCTGAGCCTGATCTTCTCACTGCATCCACCCTCAGCAACCTGCACATAATTCTTGGTTTTCTCAGACGCGCATTGCATTCATTCCAGTTAGATTCATTCCCATATAGAGAGTTTAATTCATCTTCGGTGATAGTTCATGCCAAGTAGAATATCCCAAAGAAAAGATAATTATAGGGTGCAGCGTGCTTGTTTTTACTGCGACACTCACTACTCACAAGTCAAAACCAAGCGTGAGTTGGTTTTGAACCCAGTTTTATAAATAACCAAAGTGTTCCTCCATTTTTGGTGAAAACAAAATAGCCTGTTGGATTAAATAACGTATGGATAAATGTTCATGCTGCATGCCACGATGCGTGAGAGACAGAGAGAGAAAGAGAGAGATCACATTCGGAGAGCTTTGCTAGTGTCGGGGCTGTCACCGAGCAGTTGACGGATCCTCACTTCAGAAGTACCTCCGAGAGATAGCAACTTCAAAATGGCTTCGGCTCGGCGGCGCAGGTGCGGCGAGCCGACAACGTGCTTTCCGTGATGCGGCTCGCGTCCCATCCCGAGCACTCTCGCATCTCTCGCTCTCTGAACGTAGCGCAAGCTTCGCGCGCTAGAGATCCCGCTCGAGCCGCTTGACAAACAGGAGGAAGCCTCGGCGGAGACGGAGCCAGGGGACACCTTTGACGCCACGCCGGTGTTTAGTTTCCGGTCGCCGGAGGAGGTGGAGGAGGAGGAGGTCCACATGATCTTCGAGCGAATCTTCCTCACAATCTTTGATTATTCAAATGTTCTCAGTGCACGCAGATATTAAAATATTGTAAATTAAATGCTTCAAAACTTTTCCGAAATTCAAAAAACAAATTCTAATAATCAAATGTTCATCTCTGCTCCTTTAACATCAAATTGGCTGAGATTCAATTGAATATCATCCAATCCAATCAAACAGTAGAAAGTTTTTCCAGGAAACAACAAGGAATCAACGAACTAAAATTAATCCAAACCGTAAAAAAAATCGATCTAAAGCTCACAACGACTATTCGATAAGTTGATAATTTAAAAACCAGATCATTCCAGAAAACTGTTCTGCTTCATCATTCTAACAGAAGAACGGATCCGAACAGAGAACGAAGCAGAAAAATAAGAGAGGAAATCTGAGAGAACTACAGAAGCGACCTTGAACTTCATCTGACGGTAACGAGCGATGGCAGAGAAGTACTTGATCCTACGCGATTTGGTCTCCTCCGAGGAATCACCATCGTCGTTGTTGAGCGACGAAGAGGAAGACTTGGAACCGCTCGACAGTGAGCTCTCTCTGCAGCTCTTGCCAGTGCTTCTCTCTGGAATCGAATCTTCGGGATCAGAATCGAAGCTACAGAGGAAGAAAAATACAAAAAAAAACAGAGTGAAGATCAGAACGAAGACGCGAACAAGAAGGAATGAATTGAAATGGAGAAGTGAGATGCGCAGCAGGTTCATTACCTTGAAGGAGAAAGCGAAGGAGAGGGAGAGGGAGGATTGGTGCCGAGAAGAAGCAGAGACGATGCCACTGTTCGTTCTTGGGAACTCGGGAACGATGACATTGTTGGTTACAGAAGCTCGCTCTCTCTCTTCGCTCTCTACTTTCAAACTTTCGCGGGTTTATTTCAGTCTTTTCAAAATCACTCTCTTTCTGTGTGTGCCGTGTGTGTCTTCGTGGCTTTTTTGTAAAAAAAATTTAGTAACATTTTTCATATGATTACATTTTAAAATATGATTATTAAAAAAACAAAAATTATGTAATAATACTAAGTATGTGTTTGGATTAGAGTTTACAAACTTAATTTTAGATGAACTTGATTTTACAAATTTGATTTTTGGTTAGAAATAAATTTAAGTAAAGTGATTTATATTTAATAAAAAATTACGTTTAACTCAAAAGTAATAAATAATTACTTCAAACTAAATAAATTTTTGAGATTATAATTATGTTTGAGAAATGATATAAATATCAAAATAAACAAGATAAAAAATAAATAAAACTAGTTTGAATTTTCAAAAGTCAAACACCTACCCAAACACATCCAAATGGGCTAATTGGGTAAGCATAGAGCTATCAAAAGTAGTTCTAACCTAGTTGAATTGCTTAAAATGTAATTTTTTAAAAAAGGAAAAAATACATACAAATTTTCTCAACTTTAAATAGTTTACAAATAACCACCATTAACTATGAAATATTTATATTAGATTCCTAAATTTAATTATTTGTTAAAATAGATTCTCTCATTCAATTTTCATTAAAATTCTAATAGTGAATCTAAATTAATAAATTTTTTAAATCTTTTTTATTTTTTTATTTTTATTTTAACAAAATTTAATAAAACTAAAGAAAAAAATCCACTTTCATAAACATATTAGAACCCCAAGTCCCAACCCAATTGATGAAACAGATCTGAATATGTTTCTAAAAGTTATTTTTTCTTTAGTTTTATTAAAATTTGAAAAAATAAAAATAAAGAAATAGAAAACTATTTTAAAATTATTAATTTGTTGTTAGAATTTTGACAGGAATTGGATAGAAAGATTTATTTTAATAAATAATTGAATTTAATGACCTAATAGAAAAAATTTTAAAGTTAAAATTGATTATTTACAAACTATTCAAAGTTAAAGGAGTTTGTATGTATTTTTTTTATAAAAAAAAAGAAGCCATTTTGACTTAGCTCTTAAGTAGAAATTTGAATCCTGTTAACTCATAAGTTAAGTGGGTTACTTAAAATTTAAAAAATTTTGTTATTTTTTCTTGTTAAATTTAGGATTTATAGATTTGTCCTTATGTAAATTGATAATTTTAACTTATGAATTTTGATGTAACTTAAGTTTGATTATTATTACATGCTCTTAGACATTTTTCAATTAAGGTTTGATGATTATTTTATAATTTTTAAATTTATTTTAATGTTTTTTCTTTTTTTTCTAAATTTTTATTTCAATTTTTTGATAGGTGTCAAGCTGATAATTTTTTAATCCACTTTCCAATGAGCTAACCTAGATAAACTAAATTGACCTGTTTTAATAGCTCTTAGTAAGCATTAGATAGAGCTTACTTATTATTTATGGGGCTATATGTAGTCATTCTCTCTCTCTCTCTCTCTCTCTCTCTCTCTCTCTCTCTCTCTCTCTCTCTCTCTCTCTCTCTCTCTATATATATATATATATATATATATATATGTCCATTTTAATCAATTTTGTTAGCATAAAATATTATACATTATCATTTTATGAAATAGACTGAATTGACTTGTTTTGATAGCTCTTAGTAAGCATTAGATAGAGCTTACTTATTATTTATTGAGTTATATATAGTCGTTTCACTCTCTCTCTCTCTCTCTCTCTATATATATATATATATATATGCCTCTTTTAGTAAATTTTGTCAGCATAAAATCTTATACAGTATCATTTTATTAAATTCAAATGATGATTAACAAATTTCTATGAAATTTTGGATAACTTCAATGGTAAAATATTCAAATGATACAAGCACAAGTTTTGTAAGCTGTGCTATATAAAATAATGTGAATAAGGAGTAACATATTTTCTACAAAAAAAAAAAGAGTGACATATTGATATTAATTCAAATCCCACGAGACAAACTGAATTTAAAAAAAAAAAAGGAGGCTCGTTTAAGTTTGCAAAAGCATTACTTACATCATTATTGAATCTAAGAATACAACAGTGTAAAACACAATTTCTCAAAGATCATTTCTATATAGAATAGTGTGAATAAAAAGTGATGCATTAATTGATATCAACTCAAATCTCAGGAAGCAAATTAAAGTATAGGAGTCACTTAACTTACACCTTTAAATTTATTTTGTATCACATAACTGTGCTTTCTAATGTTTGAATTGAAGGAAAGCCTTCTAATGTTACCATAAACTCAAATAGAATAGGGAACAAATGAAATTAGATTCAAGAGTTACCAATATGATCGAAGGGTGCTGCAATGAAGGAGAACCAAAACTGAATATGGCAATTATGAATCCCCCAAATAATCTACCCTTTCTCTTTCTCATAAATGAAAATCTCTAAAACTGAAGCCGTGGCAGGAATGACGACAATGACGCATAGGGGTTCGACGATGTGAAGAGCACGAAGAAATGGTGGCGATGACGGCATAAGAGTTCGACGGTATGAAGAGCACGAAAGAACGGAGGCGACGACGCATTGGAGAACGAAGGAGCACAAAGACCACGATGGTGTGAACTGCTTGGAGAAGGAAGTGTGTGCTTTTTGTGTTTTTAATTTTTAATTATATAATTATTTTCTTAAAAGGATCTGAAGTGGATTCATTAAATAAGGTGGATTCATCTCTACCGTCCATTATTTTCAAAGGTTAGGATGTGTGTACTTTACTTTTTAAAGTGCAAGCTGTACTTTCAAGGAGCCAAATCCTCCATAGGTATATGTCTATCCTCTAAGTTAATCAATTCATCTATCCAATTGAATGAAATTAAACATATGCTACTTAATATATGGCTTAAACTTAAATTTCTTTTGTTAAGTTCAATTTGAGTTTTTCTAATCAATCTAATTGATGATAAGGTAATTGAAGCATTATGATCAAGATTGGATAAACAATTCAAATAACATTGAAATAAAAAAGAAAGAAATCAAATTAAAGATCCAAACTACATATGAGTTTAATTGTAATTCTTGAAAAAAGGAAATTAGTTCAAGCTATATAAAATAAAACACAATTAAAAGGAGTTCCACTATCATGAACAAAACAAAACACAAAAATAAAAGAAGAAAAGCCAAAGATCTTCAATCTTCAAGTCCAATCAATTCTCTTGCTTGGATGCTTGATAGTTTCTTTTTAGTAGCATGTCTTTAGACATTATTTCTTCAAAAGCTTAGGTGCAATTCATGTCTAAAACTCATCATTGGCCAATTACACAGCCGCCACATCTCCCAAGCAAGCCCGTGCAATTTCCTTTGATTACATGGCCATGCATATCACACGACCAATGCCATGCGATACTCTTCAATTACACGCCCATGAGCGATGCATTACACGACTAGGGCTGCGTGATCTTCCCTTAGGTCGTGTAGCTCTGTGGAAGCAAAATTGGATTTCACCT
Organism: Castanospermum australe; assembly: GCA_019955255.1. NCBI lineage: Eukaryota > Viridiplantae > Streptophyta > Magnoliopsida > Fabales > Fabaceae > Castanospermum > Castanospermum australe. The sequence continues at coordinate 112,014 of NSJW01000162.1, forward strand.
TTATCACGAAAGTTGTAATCTTATGTCTTATTTAACTATAAATTTTGAAATCATATGATTTTGACCATTGTAACTCAAGATATCATCAAATTACTTTGTAAATATCAAAAAACATGAGATCAATAATTTAAAACTTGACTCCTAACCTATCTAACTATCTAATCTTCAAAAGAATTGCTTCAAAATATTTCTAAACCCTGAAAAGCAAAAAAAAGAACTAAATAGTATGTTAGGAAAAAACAATTAACAAATCCAACTAAAAGGACTAAAATTAATCAGACTTAAGATCAAATCACTATAAACATAAATTTTAAATACATAACATTTCTCACTACAACACAAGACATAATAAAAGGCTAAAAAAATAGAAAAAACTTCCTTGAGGTCAAACTTCTAAGTTGTACAGCTTTCTTTATCTTGCCAAAGCTATGTTCTTTAATTGCATGTTTACGCTTCTGCTTATATGAGCTTGGCAGAGGAAAACGCAAGCATAATAAGAAATAATCCTCGTAGTAAGTCATAACATTAACAACTCCTGAGAGATGGTCCCTATGACTAAATGACTCATATTGCCGTCATATATTGCAGACATAACATAAGTACATAACATTTCATTTGAAATTTAAATAATTCAATTCAAACATCACATTTTGATATATAGAATAGTAATTTTATAAAATGAGAGTAGAATAAAATGAGTTCAAATGTAAATATCACATCTGACATAAGAAATAGTAATTTTTTTTTTGTTACATAAACCTGGGTGATTGAATATCTAACATCAGTATACTTTAATTGTAGATATTGACATCAGTACCAATTGAGCTACAAATAAGGTTATTCAAAGATGGATGAAGTTAGTGTTTAGATTAGCCTATTTTATAATAATTTATAATTAAATTTTTATTAATTTTTTTTTAAAAAAACATAATTTTTTCTTAAAAATTAATCAAAATCAAACATGCATAAATTCTGAACAAATTCATGAAATTTGTTCATTGATAAAATCCAAATCCAAAATAAATACCAATTTCATCTTGCATTATATATCATTTTTACACTTTTCTTTTCTATGCTAAACATTCAAAACCTGTGGATTTCGCACCTTTTGCTGTGTATCATTGAAAATTTATCTTGAAGTCTATAGTTTGGAAACTTTCAATAAAAAACCATTCCATTATTCACAAACATTAACGCCCGTAATACTAATCAATTACATTATAATTGACAGAAGCAACTCACCCAAAAATGGATGAATTATGGACAAATTCATTAAATTTGTTCATTGTTGAAATCCAAATTAATCCAAAATAAATACCATTTTCATCTTGCAGGTATATCGTTTTTGCATCTTCTTTTCTATGTAGTAAACGTTCAAAATCCATGGATTTTTCTTGTCACGCACCTTTTGCACTTCTTTTGAAATTTACTGCACATGGAAAAGCATTAATTAATTCGAAAGAGACTCGTTAACCACACATGCAGTTTGAAAGAAACCATCAAAAGTGGGTACCAAGTATAACTGGCTTTCCATGCAAGTCATCTACTTTGGGAAGAATGGATCCAGAGGTAGATGATTAGAAGATAATTCGAACTTCGGTATCAGCAGAAGAACCAGAGTAACCAACACAACACTGCAAGTTCCACCTGTCATTGGTAATATTATATTTATTATAATTCATCCAATAATGTGAAGTATTACCTAATGAGTCCAACACCAAACCAACAAACCATATATAAATAAATAATATAATATATATAATAATGTGAAGTATCACCTAATGAGTCCAACACCAAACCATGAAACCATATATACACATATTAACATGTTTTTTCTTTAATTTTCTTTTTTTTATATATATGATGAATACTAACCTACACTCATCCATGCCTACATTTTTATATTTTGACAAAAATATTTTTGTATTTTTTTAATTTAAATTAAATGACTATATCTATTTTAATAATTGATAATGTTATAACTAATCTCATCAAAGAATAAATATTTATCTATTTTATTAATTATTAATTTTATAATTTTTTTTTTATAATAAATATTAACTTTATAAATTAGTCATATGAGATTGTTAATAATTATAATAGATATTATCATTTAAATTGGTTAGAAAAAAAAATATATTATTTGTCAAAATAAAAAAAAAATCGTAAGATGGTAAGTACATATAAAATTAACGTGTAGAGCAGAAAAAAGATAAGATGTTAGAGAACGAGACGGAGATTCCCACTCCACCAAACTACTTGCAGTTGTATTCAAGCCTAAGGAACCGACACCCTCAATCATACCTGTCGGCAACCACAAGCTTAGAGGAGAGAGTTAAGAGAGTTGCCAGCAAGAGAAAAGGACCCGGTGCTGCTGTGTGCTGTTCCTGTGAGCGTGAGCTTGTGTGCACTGTTCCAAGTGGTTTCAGTTTTGGTTCGTGCTCGCAGAGGAAGATAGAGTGTGACCCAAGAGTTGAATTGATTCAGCTCAAGTCAAGCTTGGACTGAGAAGGGATTCGAATCCAACACTGGTTTGGGGGTGCAACAGTGATTCACCCCCATTTTGGGATTCAATGTTGGTCCAAGACCGTTCAACTCCCAAATCTCCTAAACCCCAGGTGAGAACCATACCCACTCTTCCCACGAATCGCTTCTCCGAGACGAAGAACCTCGATTTCTCCACATGGGTATCCGAAAATCTCTACAAAATCGTCGCAATCTTGCTCCTGATTGCCACGGTTGCGGCCCTATTCTTCCTCCGCAACGTCGGCGACACCGCCGCGCTGCTCTGCTTCGAAAAGCAGGCCAAGGACCTCGAGAAGATCGAATTTCCTCGTATTAACTGGAACTCGATCGCTCCCATCTCGGATAAGACCTCCAGGTATGCAAACTTTCGGTCGGAACGGTGGATCGTCGTCTCAGTGTCGAACTATCCTACAGATTCACTCCGCAATCTCGTGAAGATTAAGGGCTGGCAAGTGCTGGCAATCGGCAACATGAGAACACCTTCGGATTGGAGCTTGAAAGGTGCAATCTTTTTGTCCTTAGAGCAACAAGCTAATTTGGGGTTTCGGGTTGTTGATTACCTTCCTTATGATTCATATGTTAGGAAAACTGTTGGGTATCTGTTTGCGATTCAGCATGGAGCTAAAAAGATCTTTGATGCTGATGATAGGGGAGATGTAATTGATGGGGATTTAGGTAAGCATTTTGATGTAGAATTGATTGGGGAGGGTGCTAGGCAAGAGGTTATATTGCAATACAGTCATGACAATCCAAATCGAACTGTTACAAACCCGTATATTCATTTTGGGCAGCGTTCGGTTTGGCCTAGAGGGCTGCCATTGGAAAATGTAGGTGAAATTGGACATGAAGAATTTTACACAGAAGTCTTTGGTGGGAAGCAATTTATACAGCAGGGGCTTTCAAATGGCCTTCCTGATGTTGATTCGGTGTTTTATTTTACACGCAAATCAGGTTTAGAAGCTTTCGATATTAGATTCGATGAGCATGCCCGAAAAGTGGCATTGCCACAAGGTATGATGGTACCTGTTAATTCCTTTAATACAATGTACCATTCTCCTGCATTTTGGGCTTTGATGCTTCCAGTATCTGTTAGCACAATGGCTTCTGATGTGTTGAGAGGTTACTGGGGACAGAGACTTCTTTGGGAAGTTGGTGGTTACATTGTAGTTTATCCGCCTACTGTCCATAGATATGACAGGGTTGAGGCCTATCCATTTTCAGAAGAAAAAGATCTTCATGTGAATGTTGGTCGTTTAATTAAGTACTTGATTTCATGGAGATCAAGTAAGCATAGATTATTTGAAAAGATTTTGGAGTTAAGCTATGCAATGGCAGAGGAGGGCTTTTGGACTGAGAAGGATGTGAAATTTACTGCTGCTTGGCTACAGGACTTGCTAGCTGTTGGCTATCAGCAGCCAAGATTGATGTCATTAGAACTGGGACGTCCAAGAGCAAACATTGGTCAAGGTGATCGAAGGGAGTTTATCCCACAAAAGTTGCCATCTGTTCATCTTGGGGTTGAAGAGACGGGAACAGTAAATTATGAGATTGCTAATTTGATCCGATGGAGGAAAACATTTGGGAATGTTGTGCTTATCATGCATTGCAGTGGGCCAGTGGAACGTACAGCCCTTGAATGGAGGTTGCTTTATGGGAGAATATTCAGAACTGTAGTTATTTTGTCAGAAAAGAAGGACATGGATCTTGCCGTCGGGGAGGGCCATTTGGACCAAGCATTCAAGTAAGTCCAGCTATATTTTACATTTTCCTATCTTACCAAGTCAAATGATTGTTATTTTATGACTATGCTGGTTTAGCATGTATTTATATTGCTGAGTTGCATTCTTTCTTCTTTCTTTTGATTAGATTTGGAATTAGGAGGAAAAGTTAAGAAGATGGCGGGCTCTATGATATAATAATTCTCTGATTTATTGTGTTAACTGCAAGAAACTGTCTCTGTTGGCATAGGCTTTTCAGTTTTGCTTGGTTGGAGAGAGAAAGGACAGGTGGATAATGACAATATATGTCGACTTGTGTTGAAATACATTGCTATGTTCTGTCTGTCCATTTTCACTCCAAGCAACAATAGCTTCTAACTCTGAAAACTACATCAATTATTTGAACAGTGGAAATATGTTGAATGTTGGATGTCTAATCCAGATATGCTTATAAATGGTTGCTTCAATTTTACCTGAATATATTTCAATACTGAATGCTGGCTTTTTCTGCAGTTACATGAGATGGTTTTATTTCGTCATTAAAGTAAGAAGGAGAAATACTTCTCATGTAATTGTGTTGGGCCATTGGCCGTCTGATGAAGTAACATACAGATAAATTGCTTATGTATTAAGCTGTTGTCAGTTATGCTTGGACAACGCAAAGGATACAACTCCCATTACTTAAAGCATGCTATTATTACCATACGAGATCTAAGATCTTATGTGACATGAGTCACTTACTCCAATGGAAATTTTGGAAGATTAATATTAGAAATATTACTTGTTTTTTCCCGTGAAGAATTTATTTCTATCTCCATAGACTTTTTAGTTAATCCTAGGAGGATATGGAAAAGAAACTGATAGTTGAGTCTGTGTCAAATATGAAAGGGGTGGATTCTAGATGAATACTGATTGGGAATTGGTCAGAAAGGGGAGCAGGAGAGGGAATGAAAGAACAATTTATTTAATATCTACTTCTGGTACTCATTCTCGACAACATGTCAACATAAAAACTCTGAGAGTTTGAGTATATCTGCTAAATGTGTCTGAACAGACATAGCCATGAACTATCCTTCTCTGATCACGTTACCCTGGTGGTAGTGTGTGGAAATGCTAGTTTTGTGAATCCCTTGCATAATATGTTTAGAAATGCATTTATTTGTCGAAGGGAAGTGCGCTGACCTGAAAAGTAGTCTTCAAATCAGAGCATAGTTCAGATTGCTAATCTTTTTCCTACTTGATAATATAGAATTTTATTCATCTCCTGTTTCCAGGTACCTTCCAAAAATATTTGATCAATTTAGCAGTGCAGAAGGATTTTTGTTCCTACAGGATAATACTATTCTTAATTACTGGAACTTGCCGCAAGCAGACAAAACTAAACTATGGATCACTAATAAGGTATTCCGACCACTGTGTTTCCTCTCACCCAAAATGTGGACTTGTGTTTGCATGATAGAAACCCCCCAAAAATCCAAAAAAAAAAAGAAAAGAAAAGAAAGATAATAAAAGGCTTATTGACCTCTGTCACTTATGGTTTGCTTCTCTGAGAAATGTTTAAACAATTATTTTCATGGCCTTAGTTTATGCTATTTTTTCAATGTCATCATCAACCTTGCTGAACAGCATAGCTCTAATTTATAAGACCATTAGAACTTTCTCTCTCTGACAAAACTCACTGGGGTCCAGGTATCCGAGTCTTGGACTGCTGTATCAACCAATGACAACTCTGATTGGTTTTCAAAACAAGCAAGCATGGTACAGAAGGTTGTTAACATGATGCCAGCTCACTTCCAAGTCAATTACAAAGAAACAAGTGGCAAGAGCCTCTTAATATGCAGTTCTGAGGTGTTCTATATTCCTCAGCGCTTTATCAGTGATTTTGTTGAGCTTGTTAGCCTAGTAGGCAATTTAGAGATCCATCAGAAGGTTGCAATTCCTATGTTCTATATCTCCATAGATTCTCCACAGAATTTTGATTCTGTTCTTGATACGATGATCTACAAGCAAAAGCCGCCTGCTAATTCCTCCACCCTTTATTCGGCGAAAGTCCCTGCTGTTCATCCATGGAATGTGTCAAGTGAGCAAGACTTTATAAAGCTGATCAGAATAATGGCAGAAGGTGATCCACTTCTAATGGAGTTAGTTTGAAAGTAGATCTGCCTCTTGATACTAAATGACAATTGACGAGAGGACGCAAGAAACATGTAACACTCAGTTAACTGTTATACAGTCTTTTTGATAAAAAAAAAACTGTTACACAGTATTTTGTTTTTTAAATATTTCTTGGGAGGGTTTTTTTTCCCCTTTTCTTTTTTTTTCCCCATGTATTGTAGAGTTGCCTTGTATAATTCATTACTTTTGGAGATTTGCTCCGCAGAAAATGTATTCATCCTTTGTCCCCTCTCTTTTTATGAAAATCTGAAATGGGAATTTATTTCTATTCAATATGGCAATACAAGCTCTCGATTGAGAGATTCTCTTTCCTTATGAATTTGGAGCTCATCTAAAGTGCTTTCGCTTTAAACACTAACACAAGTGGTGCATCTTGTATATGACAGTAAAGGGTATCTGTATATGATATATGGACTATGCCAACGGCATTGTACCCCCTACTGCAGTATAAGGTTCTTTGGTAAGGTAACTAGGAGTAAAAATAGAATTCTGAAATATGATTCATCTAGGATCTATAAACTATTCAAATATCTCTTATCATGTTTTCTACCCACGATTGTTAAAATCTCGTTTCAAAACTTAAAAACTAACCTTTAATGTTTTGAAAACTAAAAATCCTTTTGGATATTAGGTAAAATCTAAAATTTATAAAACCTTTATGATTTACGTTTTAAAAATTTAAAATCTCTAAAATCTCGATTTTATCTTACTATTTTATGCTTTTATATTTATAATGTAAATGTGCTAATGTTTTTTTATTAGTTTTAAGTATTTTAACATTCAATCCCTTTCATTATCACATCATTTTAAATTCTTCAATTAAGTTTTAACTCATTTATTCTTCTTGTTTTAAATTTACCTCTCATTCTGAATTTTTTTATTATCGTAAGTTTCAACTCATTCATGCTTTTCTCTTTTACTCTCTTAGTTTTAATAATGAAAATGATATGAAAAAAGATGATTTAGAGGATGAAACTGTTAACATCTTTAAATTTATTAAATTTTCTTTTTACATATTTTATGATATATTAATTATTAAGTTAAGAAAATTGTTGTTTTAATACTTAAATCTGAATTAGAATATTTATATAATATTACTTATGTGTATATATATTATTTTTAGATAATATTTTACATAAGATGTAAATCTATGCTTTTACGTTTTGCTTTTATTAAACCCTTCAATATTTTTTAATAAAAACTCGTTTTTGACAACCTTGTTTCTACCTACTTCGTTTAAAGAAAATGCACTTGTGAAAATTTGTACTCTACAAAGTGACTCAAAATATGATGCATAATCTTCTGTTGTAAAGGTTTTCAAAGACATCCAAAGACCATTACACAATAAAAATGACTATTTGTGATTTTTAAATTTGATCTCATTTTAAAACATGTTTTTTAAAAAATATAACCAAACACGTTTTCAAGTATGTTTTTATTTAAAATAAAAAAAGGAAATACTTGAACCAAACGTCAAAGTTTCTTCCGGAGTGGGTGTGTTTTTATGTTGAATAAGTTTGTATTCGTTATCAACTATTTTTGTCCTGCAATTATATAATCTGAGCAATCAATGTTATGGGTATCATTCTTTAATTTTGAACTAGAAGCTCTATTTGCTCACAGGGGTTGGCGTTTGCAGCTGCACAAAGGAGACTGATCCCTGAAAATGAAAAAAATTACAGCAGGGGAAAAGAGAAAAGGAAAACAAAATCACGTTAAAAGGATGCCATTGACAGCAACTATCAGTCCAGAGTGGGAAGCAGGCTCCAGAGACAAAGATGGTACAGGTAAATCAGCAGTTGAGGTCTCTTCACTGTTGTGCATTCTTCTCAATGATGGGTATGAACTTCAACGATCAATTCCTTCAATTTTGTCTTCCACTTCTGAGTACAACTGCCTGAGCCTCTCAATATTTTGTTCTGAAGTCTCCCAATACCCACGTCCATTGGCTTCCAAGAGTGTCTGCACCAGCTTCCTAAAGGAGTTTGGATTGGTGTTCATGAGCTTGTTCAGTATGTCCTCATCTTGAATGAAAGTTGTGTTGGCTTCTTCGTACACCCAGTTGTCAACTTGGCCTGAAGTTGCACTCCACCCTACTGTATTAGCGAGTCTCTTCTCAATCTCACGAACACCCTCGTACCCGCTAGACAACATGTCTTCATACCACTTGGGGTTCAACAGCTTGGTTCGTGCATCAAGTCGAACGGTCTCAGAAAGGGTACGTACCTGAAACGAATATCTCCAGAAGGTCAAATGGAAGCCATTGACATCTATAATACAAAATCAATGTGATTTGACGATAATTCTAGTTTGCAAATATTGTCAAACCAAGCTTGGAAATAGAAGATTCATGCAACAACTTTCACCTGGGCATTAGCTGTGGTTGTGTCGGCAATGTATGCACTTGGCTTCTTCCCATCTTTCCTTAGATTTTGAACCAGATTAGTTGGGTCTGAGTCAAAGTAATGACTGACATCAGTGAGGGAAATTTCTGATGAGTCGAGGTTTTGGAATGTGGCGTCCGCCGTGCTCAGAGCCATCTCGAAGACTTTTCTTTTTTCAGTCATGCCTGCACCAGGGGCATCACAATCAAAAGCGAAAGACTTTCGGCTAAGGTACATGTCCTGGAGCTGCTTCTCATCATTCCATGAAGAATTCTCCACAGCCAGGTTTATGTTTGAGGAGTAGGATCCCGACGCATTGGAGAAGACCCTTGTTGCTGCTTCTCGAACTTCAATCCCAAGGGCTTGAGCTTGTTCTAATGCATGCTTCCTTACATAGTTTTGCTCTGCTGGTTCATCTAATTCAGCAACCATTTTCACTGCTCTATCCAGAAGATTCATCTGCAAAAGACCATATATAAAACTATGAGCAAAGCAATGGAGCAGCAAACATCCTAGTAAAATAAGACGAAAGATAGTTCTAATACAAAACTGAAACCTTAGCATCACTAGACTTTCTCACAAAGCAATGGATATGCTTTCAAGCAAGGGTATTAATTATGTAATGTAGAGAAAAAGGTTGAAGTATTGCCTACACCATGACTGTATTGGACAATGTTGAAATATGAAGATTTCATGTAGCCATTGAACAACAAAGGAAGAATACTCCAATCAATGATGGAAAACAAGGACTACTAAATTGGCATAGCTCCATTTCTGGAGAAACAGCTAGAGAGTTGATACCTGATTGATGAAAAGGTCTCTGAACACTCCTGAGCAATTAACAACGACATCAATCTTAGGCCTTCCAAGCTCTTCAATACTTACAGGTTCCACCCGGTTGACCCTTCCAAAGGTATCAGCCACTGGTCTCACACCAATCATCCACAAAACCTGAGCCAGGGATTCACCATATGTCTTAATATTATCTGTTCCCCACAATACAAGTGCTATTGTCTCAGGATACTTTCCCCCATTATCAGCTTTTTGCCTCTGAATCAACCTATCTACCACTATTTTGGCACTCTGCATTGCTGCTGTAGTAGGAATAGCTTGTGGGTCCAATGCGTGAATATTCTTCCTGTTGGCAAAACTTTAGGATTTTTAATTGGGTCACCACCAGGCCCTGGCACCACATATTTACCCTCCAAGGCTTGTTTTAGACTTCCCAATTCATTATCAGCCACAACCAACATCAAACATTCTCCTAAGAACTCAAACAAGGTTCTGAGTTTTTCCCTATCAGCACGGTAAAATTTGGTGTTTGACAAATACTGAATCCATGGCTCATTTATGCCAAATCCAAGGATTGAACTAAGTTTATCAGCTACATCAACAACTTGACCCTTCTTATTAGTAGTGCGCTCCACAAAGGCAGTAATTGCACCACGTGATGCTTCAGTTATTTGCCGAAGAAGCTCTACATCCTTTAATATTCCATTGTTGCTCCCTCTGTAAACTTCCTCTATGTCTCTTCCTACAGTCTCGGCTAGTATTGCTGGGAGGGAAGAAATAACATCTTCAGGACGATCAAGTGCTGCAATGTTCACCAGTGTAGCAACTGCTTCCAAGGCTGAGGGAGGCTCGCCAATGACATGTAGCCCACAAGGCAACAGGCGGGACTCAATCTCCATGGTCTTGGAATACAACTTTCCAACCACAAGGTCTCGCTCTTTAGCTGGGATCTCATCACCCTCATCTGGCAGCGTCACATCCTTGTCAAGATTACATTGTTTAGCTGTGCTGATAATTGAACTCACAATTTGTTGACCACGGCCTGTGTCCTTGAGGGACAGATACGAGGAGATGAGCTCACTTAACTGCTTAAGACCTTTGTATAGTCCAGCATTTTCAGCTGGAGGAGTCAGATAGCTAATGGTATTTGCATAGCTCCTGCGTTTGGCTATGGTGGCCTCGGAAGGGTTGTTTGCAGCATAATAATAGACATTGGGAATATTCCCAATCAGACTGTCTGGATAACATACATCACTCATCCCCACCTGCTTTCCAGGCATGAATTCAAGCGAACCATGTGTCCCAAAATGAAGAACAGCATCAGCTTTGAAAATTTTCTCAACAAAAGAATAATATGCTGCAAATCCATGATGTGGGCTGGCAGATTTGGAGAAAAGAAGCCGCATAGGATCCCCTTCGTAGCCAAATGTGGGCTGAACCCCTATGAAGACATTACCATACTGTTTCCCATATACCAATAGATTCTCTCCATCCGCATTCAGATTCCCACGAGGTTTTCCCCAGTTTTCTTCTAATGCCGTGGCATAGGGAGTCAGACTTTGGTATTCCCGGACACTCATTTTGTAAGCAATGTTCAGATGTGGGCTGCTAAATTGCGCTTCTTTGTCATGTATTACATCTTCAATCAAAGCTTCTGTAGTCTCTGGAAGGCCCTCAACATTGTAACCATCTCTTTGAAGGTCTTTTAGAACAGAGAATATGGAAGAGAAAACATTGAGGTAGGCAGCGGTTCCTACATTTCCTTTGTCTGGAGGAAAACTGAAGATAGTGATTGCTAGTTTCTTCTCTTCCTGCATGAGTGCATAAATTTATTAAGAGAATTTCAACAATCAAAGTCAAACTGCTCTAAGCAAATAGATGAGAGGATGCTGCAAACTCAAAATGCAAATGAATCTAAGAAAGTTTTACTACTCTGCAAATACATACAAACTTAAGACACTGTACAATGAGAAATAGAGAACAACAAGGATAGAAGACTTTTTAGACACCGAAGAAAAAAAATCTCATGTATGTATTTACATGAAAGATCAGTGGGTTCAAATAAAGTCCAATAAGAAAGGAAGAAAAGGGCAAGAAGAAAATGAACAACATGAATATCGTTCCACAATATAGAATGTCAAGAAGATAACCTTTTGTCAGAGGAGGAAGATAAAAAGTAGTTCTATTCAATAAGGGGAAGAGAGAGATTTAAGGTTGAAACATGTGGCCAACCACATACAGAGTGCAATATACTACACAGCAGAAATCCCTCTCATTAATAGGAAACCTTTTCACACTGCTCTCTGATATTTCTCTCATTCCCTATATATTTGTTTGGTTAATCATGAGATGAGACAAGACTTCTAAAAGACACTTGTCCATCCAGATCAAAGCAAAAAAGATTATGAAATATAGTTTCAAACAAGAGAATTCACCATTAGACATTACTTTAAGTCATTGCCAGTTTGAGTAAATATCAAATAAAGAAACTCTGGCAGATTACTTTCTAGTTCATTGAAATCGACTCTACAAAAGACAAGGGGAAAATATAAAGAGAAGTCATATTGAATATTAGCTTTAATCATGGTTATGTGATTTCCATATCGAATACCTTTCCAAACAGGACAAACTTATGAAATATAGATGTGAACAGGATGGTTGTCAATTTAATCTTTCATACAATCTTGCAAGCTCGGTTAAGATTTTACTTGAACTGGATATGTAACTTAAAGTTAGAAAATGGCAAATACCTTCGATTTTCTTTTCAATTCAGCCCATTTGATTGCCCTAGTGCAGAGCTGTTCCACTCTCTTATGAAGAGCATGAGATTTTCCTGAAAACATATCAGTTAACCAATAAACAACAGAGAATTTTGTCAAATAAAAGGGCAATACGGATGGAGGAAGAGAAAAAAAGGACATATATGCTGCTAAAAGTGTGAGCAAGGATGAAAGTAAGAGGAAATGTTAATTTCTTGCTTTGAAAAGAAAATTCTTACGGATTCCTCTCTAAAATAGATGTTTAAAAGATAAACTTAAAGACATTTGCACCATAGAAGCCACTACAAAAATTTATAGGTCCAGGCTATAAAGAAAAGGGATTGTTGTTACCTGTTTTGGGATCTCGACCAGCAAAAACTATTGGCTCCATGCCTCCATCTAGCTCTGGCAGAGCAACTTGAAGAGCAACCTGAATTGGATGCAATCCCAATGTACTGTTCAGCCACTCTTCTGTTGTCTGGAACACCAGTGGTAATGCAACAATGTACGGAACATCAAGCCTCCTCAAAGCCTCAACCGCCCTTGGATGGTCCTGTCTTGCAGGTCCTCCAACAAGAGCAAACCCTGTGAGCGATATTACAGAATTTACAAATGGTTTCTTAGTAATTGGATCAATCAAGAACCTCTCCACTGGCCCTGAAAAGTCAAGCCCACCAGCAAAAATTGGAATAACCTTAGCCCCTCTAGCCTCTAGTTCCATGATCACAGCCACATAGTGACCTTCATCTCCAGTCACAATATGACTCCTCTGCAAAATCAGACCAACTACTGGCGCATTTGGACTCTTCAGCTTCTCATTAGCATCCCTTCTAGTTCCATACCAATTCAAATACTCTTTCACATCGTCATACATACAAGGAGCCAGAGGGTGCCAAATCCCACTGTCCAAGTACAAAACTGGCTCCGAATACTCGATCTTGGTCCCTTTCAATGCTGGAACATAAGACCCAGAAATCATTTTCAGGAAATTCTGCAAATTATCAGGAGACCCACCAAGCCAAAACTGCAGACTCAGGATATACAGCCTAGCATCCTGAGCTTTATCACTTGGTAAATACTTCAAAACCTTTGGCAAAGTCCTCACTAGCTTCAACATGCTATCAGCAAACCCAGAAGACTGCTTCTTCCTCTTGAATAGCTGGAAAAAGGGGCTCTTGGATTGCCCAAGTTGCGACATGCTGAAAGACCCCAATTTGTTCAGCCTCATCACTTCAGGCATTGATGGAAACACCAAAACTGCATCAAGCCTGTCCCTTTCTTTCTCCACCGCAGCCTTAACCTTGAGGGCAAGCTCCTCCACGAAAATCAGAGACCCAATAACGATATTAGCATCTTTCAAATCCTCGCAGAATGTTTTATACGTGGATTCATCACGAAGCTCCTCCACCAGGTAACCCACAACTTCAAAGGAAGCATATTTCTTGTTACTATTGAGAGCTCGGACAGCAGCAGAGAGAGATGACTGGTACTGAGCTTCAAGGACCACATATACAATTTTAACTGTCGGCAGGTTTCGGTCGTTCTCTGGAACTATCCTACGGACTTCTGGGGTGGTCTGGGTGAAGAGGCCATTGCCAATTGCAGCACATTGCACTCTGAGGGAGGATTTTGAGATGCTATAGTAATTGGCCTTCTTGGGAAGGAAAGAATGAAGAAAGAGGTGTCTTTTAGCAAGAGAAGAAAGCTGGTCAACCTTAGAGCTGGATAAGGTAAATGGGGAAGATACTAAATAAGCCATTGATAATCAACTCTGTACAAAACCCAAGTAGGAAACAAAAAATTCTCAGTGTTTCCAAATTATAGACAAAGAGAAGAGAAGAGAAGCAAAGCAGAGAGCAAATTGCTTAAAAGGAAGAGTTGGGACTTGAGGAATTTGTAAACTTCTCCTCCCTAAGTTATGCTTCCAATTCAGTTCAAATAAGTGTATCTTTGTTCCTCTTCTTTCCTTTTTTTTTTCCCCTTTGGAAGATGAATGGTTATGGGTTTTTATTTGGTTTACGTGTGGAGAGAAGAAGAGCTTGAGAAATGAAACGGTTTTTATGGTTAGTGGTGAGAGCTAGGACCACGTGGCGAAATGGGTGCTCGTTGGGGTCAACAGCTGAGGTTTAGTGTCATGGTAGGTGGGTGTGTGTGATACTTTGCGGTTGATGTGGGTGTGTACTCTATCTCTCACTATTTCTATATCTATCTTTTGAACTCTTTTATGATGGAGTTTCTTGAATCTCATTGGTGGGTTTGGATTTCCCTAAGGTAGGTGTGAGATTTTAGATGTTACGTTGCAGAGTGACCAAGTTGAAGGCTTTCTTGCTTGCATAAAGATTCTTCATTCTTGCTTCCTGAGTTTGTGTCTCACATTGAAAAGAGGAGCTTCGATATTTTTTTTGTCACACCAATGGGAACAAGCATCGTACCTAGTCTTTCGCTTCCAGTTCACTTACCACAGGCTTGCCAGTATGGTGCTTGTCGTCTTGTTTTGTTTTGTTTTTTTTTTTTAATTTTTTTTTCTTGTAGTTAAAAGATTCCAGAATCAGATAACATTTTAGTTTGAATTTTTTTTTATTTGGTTTTGGAAATTGAGTAATCTAGTTTATTTTTTTCTTAAATTATAATTATAAAGCAAAGGTTATTTATCTATTCTAGCTTGGATAGAATAATTAAAACTAATTACACAATGGTCCTTTTTATCTTTTTTTACGAATTTAAGTGAGAAAATTGTCAAATGATGGTGGCTAATATCATTTTTTTTTTCCTAAGAAGTATTCTCATGCTCTTTATATGTTAGACTAATTCTGATTTGGAATAATAAAATTGTTTCTCTTCACCAACTATTTTATAGTAAGATTAAATCTCTGACTTTACAAGTAATACTCATATCACTTAGATTTCAATTTATTACTAGTGAATTACCCTCACCTTTTGGAATAATAACATTGTTTCTCTCTCCAAGCTATTTTCAAGTAAGATTGAATCTCAGACTTTGCAAGTAACACTCATCTCACTTAGATTTCAACTTATTTACTACTGAATTACCCCCTCCTAGGTTTAACAACATTTATATCAAGATGTCAACAACAATAACAATGTTTCTTTTGGCTTTTTTTTATATATAAATATTATAAATTTTTTTATTTATTATTATGCACTATTTTAATATTATTTATCAAAATATGCTTAAATTTTAAAGGTTAAAAGTCGTGACTTCTAGCCTTGAGATACAAATTTTTGTTTGAAAACTAATTGGAAAGCTGTCGTGGTTTGTAACCACTTCCCAACTAATTTTTAAAAAAAAAATTGACTATTTAGTTAGAAAGTCATCCTGTGGGCTTCCAACTGTAATTGAAAAAACAAATTAACTTGTTGGGAAGTCTCCCTGACTTACAACGACTTTTCAACTAAGTTATTAAATTTATTTTTTTAAAAAAAAATTGTTAAAAAGTCACCTTAGTTCACTGTAACTTTTTAATTAATTTAAAAAAAATTATTTTTTTAAATAAAAGGTTATATAAAAAAGAAAATAAAAAAATTCTATAATATCTATATAAAAAAGCCGTTTCATTCCTTTTATCTCTGTATTGTATTTCTCTATCTCAAACCTTAGAAAGATATTGTCTTTTTAGTTTTTTCTTTTCGGGGTAGAGGGAGGGGGGATTTTGGAGAAAGGGAGAGGGGATTCGATCCGGTGCGAATATTTTCAAGACAAGTGTAGTTACCATCTCAACCAGTGCCTGAACCGTGGAAAGACATTGTCTCAAGTCTTAGTTTATTGATAGAAAGAGAAAGAGGACGAATAATCTCCTTCTTATCTCATCCCTCTTTGCATCGTGACCTATTTCTTTTATTTATTAAATGTAAGTAAAAGTATATTTTTCGTTTGTTAATTTTATTCTAGATTTTATTTTTGTTTTATAATTATGTTTTGTTTTATTTTTGTTTCAAATATTTCTAAAAGTTATTAAATTTATCTCAATTACTAACACTGTTAAAAAATTAATAGAATTTGTTTACATATCATTTTATATGAACATAAGTGCACAATTGGTGCATTCAGTTGTAATTTTTTTTTTAAATTTGATTTGGATGAATTTTGAAACTTTTTGAAACATTTGAGACAAAAATGAAACAATATAAATGTGAGATGAAAATAAAATTTAAAGTAAAGTTAAGGGACAACCTCTTGAATTAAATAACCATTAAGCTAATTCTTTGAATTAAATAGTCAGGATTTAATATTAATATTTGACTTGACTTACAAATAGAGTAAAGCTTTTTCCTATAATTCAATGGTTGAGCAAAATATAATGAATTTAATTTTAATTTACTATTTGGTGTAAAAAAATTTTACATTATCATTTAATTATGTGTTACTTAGTCTTTAATATTTTAAATAATTATTATTTTAAACAATTTTTTTTCAATAATTTAGCTATTCATAATTGGATGATAGTGTAAAAATTTTTATATTAACAGTAAATTAAAATTAAACTTAAATATAATTTAATAATAATACTTCTAATATTTTAATTAACAAAAAAGATATGATGAAGCCCTAATTAAATTGATTTATGAAAATATTTTTGTAATGTGACATGATTTTTAGTAATGAATATACATAAAAAATAAAATTTTATTTAATGCCAAAATATAAAAGTTAAAATATAAAATAATACATATATTATATAAAAAATTATACTTTTTGTTCTTTAACTTTACTTCATTTTCATCCAAATTTTTTTTCAAAATTCATCAAATTCGTTCAAACTGCTATTTCTAAAAAAAAAAAAAAATCCTAATTGAACATACTAAT
The DNA here is from genome assembly GCA_019955255.1 of Castanospermum australe. Classification (NCBI taxonomy): domain Eukaryota; kingdom Viridiplantae; phylum Streptophyta; class Magnoliopsida; order Fabales; family Fabaceae; genus Castanospermum; species Castanospermum australe. The sequence goes on from NSJW01000162.1 coordinate 129,193, forward strand.
TGTACATTTGTATTCACATAAGATATCTTGTCAATAAATTTAAATTTCTAACAGTATTAATAGTTGAGACAAATTTGGTGACTTTTAAAAAAATTTAAAATGATAATAAATCAAAATATAATTGTAAAACGAAAATAAAACCCATATTAGAGTTAAGGGATAAAAAATATATTTTTACCTTAAATGTATAATTTATCATTAACAGTTCAAATATTTAAAATCTTAATTATATAAATCAAAATTAAACTCAAAATTACATAAGTAAAGGATAACATATTTAAGGGCACAATTTTATTTGAAAATTAGATTAACTAACATTTTAACATGCACTTTCGTATCTCTCAATCAACATTTTTATTTTTCTTTTAATTTACATAAATATTTTATAAAATAACATGTATTTTTGTTTTTTGTGATAAGAGTGATATATATTCAAATTTTGAAAATAATTGTTTGGCTTTACAAAATTTATTTTACTAAGAAAGTGAAGGAGATAAGGAAAAGTTAATAAAAATTGTATCCCGTGAGAAAAAATTGTGAAATGTAAGCAATACCAATTTCCATTTTTATTTTGTTTTTAAAACTAATTTTAGATAAATATAAGGACATTTTATATATATAAAAAAGTAAACGCCAAAAAGAAAAATCCTTTATACACAGTATAGATGACTAGGAATAGTGCTTAAATTGGAATTATCAATACAGAATTGCTACCAAGAATTGTTTGCTTTCTTTCTTGATTAAAACCAATAAAGGTTCCAATATATACTACTTTTTTCTTTCTGGTGCATATGCTACTGTTATCTACTTTTGGGTTTCAGCATAATTAAAACTTAAAATTAACTTGATTTGAATTGATTTAATTTAAAATTCAATTAGTATATTTAAAACTCATTATAAAAAGGATATGATTTGAATTTATTTACTAACAAACTATGTATGGAACATATTAAAAATAAATTGATTTCATTTCATTTTAATAATTTTATTTTCTTATCGTTATGCTCTAGGTAAAATGACTAAACAGATAAAGACAAAGTCAGCAATTTCAATAATTAAAACTAGAATCAAATCAAATTCACTCAAATCCAATTAAATTGAATACATTTATACATGTATAAAACTAAAATCAAAAGGATGTCAAAAACAAATCAATTCTTATTTTATAACTTTCTACAAGAGAGTTTCATTTATAAATTAAATCAATTACCAAAATGTGGCTCCAAACATACTCGTAATATTAATGAAACTCTTTCCTACCACCCTTCCCTTTTTCTGAAAGGTATTTCTAAGAATGTTATCCTATGCATATACTACATATATATTATAGACTGATAATTTCGATCAAGATGCAGCAAAAAGCAATAACTTGTAGATAGTATAAAACTCATGTAAAGAAGTCTTCAAAATTTAAGAAATGATGCAGTAGCAATGATTCAGAATGTACAGATATAATTTAAAAGCAGAAACAACCATTTAACACACCGGAAAATTAATTTATAATTCTACTCAACTTCCATAGCAGAATTTTCTTTGTCTAGGATGCTTTTTAGTTCCTTCACTCGTTGCCTGGTCAATGCCACACAATCCTGAAACCACAACAAACATCATTAACTTCTATGTATATAATTTCTTCTTCCATCACATATATACCATCATTTCCATGCCCCCCAGTAAATGATGCATCAGCTACAGCAATAAGCTTTCCCTTTTTGGGCTTTGTTGGATGAAAAATCTATATTATTGTACAATAATGGAACTTCCACTGACTGAAGTATCAAACCACTCTGTCATTATTCCAGTCTTCGAATTTAAAGACTCAAATAAACATCTACAATGACTTCAGATTAAGGGAACATTTAGCTAAAGATTGGATCAGAAAGCCTTAGGGTCAATTAAACATTGAAAAGTGATTTTTTCCTTTTAAAAAAAAATGTAGCCGCAATCACACAGAAAAGAGCAAGCCTAAATACGCTCTCTATTTGGAAATTAGTTGTGGAACTTGAGAGTTTCAGAGGCTTTCAGATCTCTTGTATTTCACTTTAATTTAAAGCATTGACAAAGATTCAGTGGTATTGTTACAAAATTGGTCACTATGTGTGTGATATACTTAATGTTAATGCTCTAACTGTGATATGGTTCACTTAAGTTGGGATAATAGATTGGGGTTGATAATCACTCCTATATAAAATTTTAGCTTCCTGGTAAAATGTGCAAACTAACCTGGATGGCAGACGTATAGGCAAGAACTGGTCCACCAGGCTTGTAAAGAGATATGATTTGACTAGATGAATCCAAAACTATAGTCACAAGGGTTTCCATAATGGATTCTTCTTCTGCAGTGGGGTCTGCCAAAATGTAATTCTTGTGAAGTATGCATGTTAATGAGAATGGAATGCTTTTTAATGTAAGTTTCCTCTTCTCCTTATTAACTGGCTCCTTTGCCAGTCCTTTTCCATCTTCCTCAGACATGAGTACTATTCTGCCATCATCATTCATGGCAACCGTAGGAATTTGCACTGTTAAACATGGAAACTTATATAAGAAACAACACAACTGATGCCACAGATAATATTAAATCAGCAGTTCAATATAACAATGTCAACACTCAACAGTAATACATCAATTCTCAAGGCATAAATTTTGAGAAGACACTGATTTTTTTTCTTTTTTGATAAAGAAGAAAAGACACTGATAAACATGGAATCTAGCTGTTAGAATCAATTAGGATTGTCAGAATATGTAAAGAATCTGTTAGAATCAATTAGGATCAATTAGGATCATGTTAGAATCACGTAGATTATGTAATAGGATCATTACATTATTTCCTTTTTTTATTGTACACAAGTATTATAAAATCCGATACAGAGGGCAGTGTATTTTCACTGACGCATTCTCACAAACTAAGAGTTTCTATGATCCTTCTTTCTTTCAACATGGTATCTAGAGCCTAGGGATAGAAACCCAAATTTTTTTTTTTTCGCTTCTCTGCCATCAGTTTTTTTTTTTTTTACTCTCTCTCTATCTCATCCGAAGCCCTCCTCCGGAACACACCCAGCGCCCCAGCCGATCTGATCGACATTCTTTTCCCGTCGCGCTTGATGGTTCTGCTCAAGCCGCGGTGGTTCTGCTCCAGCAACGGTGGTTCTGCTCTGTGTTCTGCTCTAACCGCGGCCTCCTACAGATCACAGCCCTCCGGCGTTTTTTTTTCTCTCTCCTCCTGTAGTTTCCATCTCAGATCTATGCATCTGAGGTGTGTTTTTCCGGCAACCGACCAGACCACGACGTGCGTCTTCCCCGAACCCGTCCCATCCCCGGAGCGGCGCCGTCATCGGAGCTCTGACGCGCCGCCACGCGCCGGTCACCGGAATCAGTCCAGCAGGTGTTTTCAGCGCGCGTGAGAGCGCGTTTTGCCCTCTTTCCGGCCGCTGTTTTAGCCGACCACTTCTCTATGGATTTTTCCGGCCAGATCCAGCCCTTTCCACGCGGTTCGTGATCTTCCAGTGGGTGTTTGGCTTCCTCACCTCCGCTCACTGCGTCTTACTATCGTAATTTTTGGGTCTTCAGCTCTCAACTCAGGTTCTTCTTTTCTAAGTTTCTTGCAGTTCTGTGCCTATCATGTCCACCATTGCTGCTGCTGCCAGTTCTGGGTCTCATAGTCGTGGCAAAGGTTAACGTTCACAGTGCAATTATTGCCACAGGTTTGGCCACACTCGTGAACGTTGTTTCAAACTCCATGGGAAACCCCTCGCACAGCTAATATTGCTCAGTCAGACTCTTCTGTTCCAGCATCTGACTTTTCGGACTTGCCCACTGTCACTATCCCAACTGTTGTCTATGAGAGTTATCTAGCGTATAAGGCTGCTCAGTCATCGACCTCTGCCTCCGCTTCTCAGACTGGTAATTCTGTTGCTTGCCTCACTCATTCTTCCCTTGGTCCATGGATTTTGGATTCTGGTGCCTCCGATCACATATCTGGTAACATTAGTCTTTTCTCTCATCTTTGTCATTCAACTTCCCTCCCTATGGTTACCTTAGCCAATGGTTCTAAAACTATGGCTAAAGGTCTTGGTCAAATTTGTCCTCTACCTTCTATAACTCTTGATTCTGTCCTTTATGTTCCGGGTTGTCCTTTCATTCTTATCTCTATCAGTAAATTAACCAGCTCTCTTCATTGTTCTGTCACTTTCACTAATAATTATGTTCATGTGCAGGACCGGAATACGGGACGAATGATTGGCGAAAGGCGTGAGTCTCACGAGCTTTACCATCTTACCATCCCTTCATCACCTGCTGCTTTTACTTCTGCTGTTTCTCCTTCTCTCCTCCACAATCGCCTTGGTCATCCTAGTATCTCCAAACTTCACCAAATGGTTCCTATATTGTCGTCTTTATCATCTTTAGATTGTGAGTCGTGTTAACTTGGGAAACATATTCGCACTTCGTTTTCTAAAAGTATCCATAATCGGGCTGTGTCCCCTTTTGATTTAGTACATACGGATGTTTGGAGTCCTAGTCGTGTTCCCACAACTATGGGATATCAGTATTTTGTCACTTTTATTGATGACTTTTCCCGATGCACTTAGTTATTTTTTACTAAAGAGTCGTGCTGAGATCTTTTCTGTTTTTCAATCTTTCTGTGCTGAAATTCGTAATCAATTTAATACTTCTATTCGCATTTTACGTAGTGATAATGCTCGTGAATATTTTTCTTCTTCTTTTACCTCTTTTATGGCTTCTCAGGGTATTCTTCATCAATCCTCTCGTGCTCACACCCCACAACAAAATGGTGTTGCTGAGCGTAAGAATCGTCATCTCATTGAAACAGCACGAACTTTACTTATTAATAATCATGTCCCTCTACGATTTTGGGGTGATACAGTTCTCACTGTTTGTTATTTGATTAATCGCATGCCTTCCTCTGTTTTAAATAATCAAATTCCTTCCTCTATTCTGTTTCCGGCTCAACCATTGCATTCCATTCCACCTCGTGTTTTGGTTGCACTTGTTTTGTTCATAATCTAACCCCTGGACAGGACAAACTTCAAGAAAAATCCCTTAAGTGTGTCTTTCTTGGCTATTCTCGTCTCCAGAAAGGATACAGGTGCTTACACCTAGACAGTAACCGAATATATCACCTCAGCTGATGTCACTTTCTTTGAGGAGTCACCATTTTTTCTCATCTTCTCCTGCTTGAGCGTTCTTCAGTGTCTGATGTTCTTCCTGTTCCCTTACTTGGACATCCTACTGAAGCCATTTCTTCTCCTCCACTTCAAGATACTTCCATGGTGGTACCGGTAGGACTCTAGCCCTGAACCAGCACCTTTACCGCTCCAGGTCCTGCCTCCCGCTAGTCCGCCAGTTGCCATTCGCAAAGGTATTTGTTCGTTCTACTCGTAATCCTCATCCTATTTATACCTTTTTAAGCTATCACCGTTTGTATTCTCCATATTTTTCTTTTGTCACCTCCTTGTCATCTGTTTCCATTCCCAAGACTACAGGTGGAGCACTATCCCTCCAGGGTGGCGACAGGTTATAGTAGATGAAATGCAAGCCTTACACTCTAGTGGCACTTGGGAGTTAGTTCCGTTACCTAAGGGTAAGTCCACAGTTAGGTGTCGATGGGTGTATGCTGTGAAAGTTGGCCCTGATGGACAGATTGACCGTTTGAAAGCTCGCCCAGTAAGCCAAGGGATATACTCAGATATATGGTTTAGACTACAGTGATACATTCTCACCTGTTGCCAAGATTGCTTCTGTTCGACTTCTTCTATCCATGGCTGCCATGCGACATTGGCCTCTATTCCAACTTGATATTAAGAATGCCTTCTTACATGGTAAACTTGCTGAAGAGATTTACATGGAGCAACCTCTCGGTTTTGTTGCTCAGGGGGAGTCCAGATTAGTTTGTCGCTTACATCGTTCTATTTATGGGTTGAAACAGTCTCCGCGGGCATGGTTTGGACGGTTCAGTACAGTCATTCAGCAATTTGGCTTGATCCGCAGTGAGGCAGATCATTCTGTTTTCTACCGCCATTCTCCTCAACATCAGAGTATCTTTCTAGTGGTATATGTAGATGATATTGTCATCACAGGTGACGATCAAGATGGTATCAATCAACTAAAACAAACACCTCTTTCGTCATTTTCAGACTAAGGACTTGGGTCACCTTAAATATTTTCTTGGTATAGAGGTCGCTCAATCCTCTACTGGTGTTGTTATTTCTCAAAGAAAGTATGCCCTTGATATTTTAGAGGAGACTGGCATGACAGATTGTCGACCTGTAGATACTCCTATGGATCCAAACACCAAGCTTGTACCAGGACAGGGGGAGCCCTTGTCGGATCCTGGAAGATATCGAAGACTTGTTGGTAAACTAAACTATCTTACCATCACTTGACCAGACATCTCCTTTGCTGTAAGTGTAGTTAGTCAGTTTCTACAAGCTCATTGTGATAGTCATTGGGATGCTGCGATCAGAATACTCAGGTATATCAAAGGAGCACCAGGTCAAGGCCTTCTCTATGAAGACAAAGGACATACCCAGATCATTGGCTTCACAGATGCAGACTGGGCTGGCTCTCCCTCAGATAGGCGTTCTACCACAGGTTATTGCGTGATGATTGGAGGCAACTTGGTATCTTGGAAAAAGTAAGAAACAAGATGTTGTTGCAAGGTCAAGTGCAGAAGCAGAATATCGAGCTATGGCATTGGCAACATGTGAACTTATATGGCTGAAACAATTGCTCCAAGAGTTAAAATTTGGAGATGTTAAGCAAATGCAGCTGATCTGTGATAATCAAGCAGCTCTGCACATTGCCTCAAATCCAGTGTTTCATGAAAGGACCAAACATATAGAAGTGGACTGCCACTTTATCCGAGAAAAGATTTTATCTGGATGCATTACCACTGTCACACTTCATATTCTTACTGAGATCTCCAAAATGGCATGTATTTGTCAAGACTGCTATACATTTTCTTCATATGTTATGTAAAGAAACAAGCCGTAAAATGGGCAAGTTTGATTTTATGGTGCATTCTTGGACAGATTCTATCTTCTGAAAGGTTCACAATATGACTTGATGACAAAGAACATGCCCTACTTACAATGAGATAAGGCAGCAACTGCTGAAAGTAAAGCAGCATCAAAAAGAGAACCATCAGCATCCAAACAATAGACATCCTGTGTGATAAAGATGGCAACATTTATGTCATTCAATAGAGTCATAAGAGATAACTACACAATCAAAGCAAACCAAGATATGGACATCACACATCAAAGTTGGAGTAATATGCATTCTTCATATGGTTTACACTTGACAAGTGAAATTTGATAAATGCAGTCAAAATAAAAGCTTACCAAGTATGCCATCCATGCAGCTTTTCCACTGACCAAGGACAATTCTTTCAGATCAATCATTCCTGAACTGCAAAAAGGTTTTTGGTCATAAAGACTAAGAGAGGTTAGTTTCAACAGGAATTCAAATTGACAGATCAAATGAGCATTTCAAGATTATTGATTATCATCAAGGTTGTTATAGACCCTTCATATAAAGAAGACTAATACACAACAGGATTAAAGAAAAAAAAAAAGGTCCATGAAGGGAGCAGGTGGGGCAAGAAATAACCATAGAATGGGAAAAAAAAAAGTTGCATTTAAGAATAACAAGGTTGACATGAGAAACAAACATATCTGCATAACAAAATAGTTGACATAATGAATCAAATTGAATTAGTTTTTTTTTTTTTTGGTAGCATGAATTAGTTAGTTAAATCCTAAAACTATAGCACAAGATTTGATGGCAGTGTACAGTTTATGCAGTTCTATGTGTTTTTGGTTGATTTTTAAGGGTGTCTCTTTGCCCTTAGATTTGCAAGATCGTCAAACTTGAGATCCTACCTAGGATTAGAAGCGAAGGGTAGACATGTAAAACTATGTGTGTGTGTGTGTGTGTGTGCATATAAAATAACACAAATAAGCAAAATAACCTTAAAATCACAACTAATAAGAAGGTGCATAGTGCATGGAAGTCATTAAGAAGGCCCATGCCCTCTAATAAAACAAAGGTCATAATAGTCCAAGACTAGTCATAACTCAAATTAAAGTTACAACTCATAAAACCACACACACACAATCAGCACAAGAGTCCTATATCCATTTCCACATACCACAAGTGTCCTCAACAACAACCATATGATTCAAAAAAATAACTCATATACACATTACTGTAAACCTCAAAAAAATGAAAAAAGAGAGTCCCATCTCAGTCAGACTCAAAGCAACCCCAACAACAATGAACAACCATATGACTCAAAAAGCAAAGGCTCACCTGAGTCCCACTCCCACCTCAGACTCACGCACCTCAGCTGCATAGAGAGTCAGAGATGCACCTCAACCTCACCTTAAAAGCACCTCAGTTCTACCTTGCAGCAACTTCACACTCAGATGCAAACGCAAGGATGAAGTAAAGCAAAGAGATAAGTCTGATAACATTATCTCTTATACAAATCTTACAAGGGTACTTAAAGTAAAGCATATGTTCTATATGCTTTCTTACAAGTCTCCTAATTAGACAAAAGTACAAGACTTAAAAGCAAGACTTCTACATGTTACAGTATTATCTCTACGTGAGATAATATCACACCAATTATGCACCTAGTCTTAATAAGACAAAGACATAAAATCTGAAAAGGACTATCTAATAAAAGCAAGAAGACCGACAAACTACTTTTCACAATTTTACATTTTCACGTATATTACATGTCACAACTTTGTGATGCCGACAGTTTTTCTTCATAGGCTGATATAACCGAGATCATCATATCCAGTAATATTGTTTGCATATATATATGTTATTGGAAAGAAAGAAGGCAAACTAGAAAGTACTTACGGTGGGAAGATAAGAAATTGTCCTAAAAAGAAAAGTGGAGAGAACAAGCCATAGTGACTAAAAAATGCAGCAAAGCGATTTAATCTCTTAGCATATCAATAATAGAAATCCCCTTCATGAGCAGAGCACTAAAGAGAAGCCAAAAACACAATCTTATCCGACAGCCAAGGTTGTCAAAATCGCGTGCTAACTACGAGTTTGCTACACTTGAATGATCCCGATCACATACCAAACTCGTTTCTGTAAGATCAGGGTAGGATTGCTATGCTTGAACGTAAAATCGGTAGGATCGCATGATTCTGCCGTGTTCAATGATCCCACCAAAAGTTGTTGGTGGGTCATTCTATTTGAGAAATTCCAGGCCAGAGATGGGTTGTACCCAATACCCACCCAAAACTTAACCCATATAATCTCGAAAAACCTGCAACACCTTGTGCAATACCTTCCCTACTGCTGCGAGCATATGGTCAGGTGCGATTGTGTTTGGTCTGGTCACGTGAGGTGCAATTGTGCGTCTGGTTTGGTGAAGTGCGACTATGTGTCTCCTTGATTGTGAATGTGTCTTGAATGGCAAGAGCAACACTTTCCAAACAATCCAACGACTCCACTTGAAGGATCACCTAGTGGATATCTGACAAACAATAGTACTGGATTTGATGATCTCGGTTATATTAGTCCACAAAGAACAATGGTTGGCACCACAAAGTTGTGACATGTAATATATGTGAAAATGTAAAACTGTGAAAAGTAGTTTATCGGAAAAGAAAAGCCTGCAAGACCATGCTAAGTCTTCTTGCTTTTATTAGATAGTCCTACTTTATGTCTTTTGTTTTATTAAGATTAGGTGTATAGTTGGTGTGATATTAAGTCACATAGAGATAATATTGTAACATGTAGAAGTCTTGCTTTAAGTCTTGTACTTTTGTCTTATCAAGAGACTTGTAAGAAAGCATATAAAAACATATGTTTTACTTTACGTATCCTTGTAAGATTTGTGTAAGAGATAATGTTGTCAGACTAATCTCTTTGTTGTGTAAATTTTGCCTATAAATAGGCGTGTTCTTAATGAAATTTCAACACTTGATCGTGTATATTCAATGTTGTCTTCCTTGTCTAACTCTCTGAACAACTTGTACCAGAAAAGATAACAACTATGTTTCAAATATCAATGCATGAGAACTTGCAAAATGAGAAGCAGTGAGAAATTTTTATCAAAAGAGAATTAAATTGATAAAGACTAAAGTATAAGCCCAGCTTAGAAATGTATACGCAAAACAGAACAGTTCCAAAAACAGCTACATAACAACCTTACTTAATTATCCCATCTAAAATTACATGTATAGGCCTTCAAAATTCTACAACCTCATTAAAACTATAATGGAACTGTTTAATGTTAATGAGAGAGTTTATTTTATACACAAAAAGTAAGCAACACATTACATACTTCATATTAATTTGGTGACAATAATGTGTCTGATAGGAACCCAGAAATCAGAATAGATTTTATTGAATCTGGAGACAGAAACCAGTAGATACAGATTTCTCACTCCCCACACTCTCTCGTAAGAAATAGCAAAATAGAAAGAAAGCTCAAAATAAAAGAACAGAAACAGAAAATGCAGAGCTTCGAGGGTCTGCAAACCTCCCAGCCAAATGCCCCAATTCCCGTACTCAATTCCCCCTCCAATCAGAACCATTCGATCTTTTTAAGCATCCCATAGTACAATCACTCATTCTCATGTGCAATCAGCAGTCTGCCCATCCCCCTACTCTGTCACCTCTCCATTCTGCCCATCCCCCTGCAGGTACCATTCACTGTGCAGTAGGTGCAGATTGTGCAGTAGGTGCAGCAGGTCCATTTCTGCCCATCCCCCTACAGGTACCATTCACTGTGCAGTAGGTGCAGATTGTGCAGTAGGTGCAGCAGGTCCATTTCTGCCCACCCCCCTGCTGTCACCTCTTCATTCCCTTTTTTCCCGGTACACCTTAGCTGGGACTATGTCTATCACCTTCCCATTACCCCATTCTGTCCCTTAGCCCAACCTGCCACATCAGGTTGTTACAATGCAAAACCACCCATGCTCCACCTTTCCCACATGCCCACTCACGTCCCCATTTCTCTGTAGCCATTTCCTTCTTTTCTCCCATGGTACACCTTAGTTTTAGAACAGTATCTATCAATACTCCCCCCCAAAAAATTCACCTTGTCCTCAAGGTGAAGGTGTCCACCGGGGTCCCATTGTTTCAGGCATAAAGGCCAAGTTATGCTTATCGCATAGGAAACTTCCACTTGGGTCCCATTGACCTCCTCCTCCTCCAGTTACCACAGCAACGAATATCAAAGAGGTCAACCCATTTCTTGTCCTAATATTATACTCCACATAGGTTGGTTGGAAGCAAACAACATGAAACTTGTTTGGGAGTGATGAAAACCCAAGAGCAGTTATACTTAATTGGTTCTTGTCAATATCCACCACAATCTGTAGTACAAACTCCTCTAAACTTCCATTTGCAATTACCCATGGTCGCAACTGGCAAGAATAGCGCTCGAAAAGCTGAACTGTAGTTTTAGAAGACCATGGAAGCAAGAATGTGATAACCTGAATCACAGTCTCATCATACCAGCACACTTGAACATTTGAAAACTTTGCAACCTTCAGAATCAGTATAAGCTCTTCAATTTCTCCAGGCTTATCAACCTTTGCATATGCATAGATGAACTCAATATCCATCTGGGGTGCTTCAATCTTCTGCCTAACTGTGAGAATATATTTTACCAAGTCATGGTATGCAATTTGCTGCTATCAGAACGGCAACAAAGTTCAAGAACCAATAACCACCTAACCAGCCCCAATAGACATCTGACCTTCCAAGTGCATCAAAATCTGTTGGCTGTCTAGCTCCCATCAACATATTCTTCACACCATCACTGAAACCATTAGTCTTGACCTCTCCTAGTGAGAAACCACAATCAGGCTTGCTCAATTTAGTCCCATCATGTTTCCCTTGCCTAGAAGAAGGAACTTCATCCTGACCATCATTTGAACTGATACTTTTACGCACTGCAAGAGCCACCTCTTCACTGGGAACATCCGATGTTTCCCCATCACATATCTCTCCATTAGATGATGGCAGAACCAATGTTACAGTATCCTCCCCACAACGATCAAAAAAGATTCACGACTAAAATTTTCACATCTTTCACCTTCATCTGCCATGCTTGTGGTTCCATCACAATTCTGTTCTCTGGAATGTGAAGAGATTATATTTCCTTGACTGTCATATTCATTTTCAGCTATATTATGGCCTTCGTTTCTAGATACTGATCTGTCTTCAGAAGCCACAATGTCCATTTCATTAGCACCAGCATGCTTCGCCACAGGAGTTTGCAGTTCAACTGGGCTACTGCATAGTACAACTATAGTGGAGTTGGTGTCAGGAGCTTCAGATAATCGAACCCCATTCCCAGTCTTTGTCATGGCTTCAACTATATTGTCAAAATTCTTCCCTTCAGCTACATGATCAGACACAAGGGCCGCATATTTTGGATCATAATGAGGCTGTGCTTGACCACAAGTCTGCAAGTATTCAACCCCAGTCTCAGGTTCTTTCAAAGCAACTATGTTCAACAATTCATCTCGTGCCCAAGACTTCACTTCTTTAATCCAAGTGGCCTCCCTATCTTGGAACTTCAGTCTTGCTGCTAATTGATTGGCTTCAAGATCCTTTAAACGTATTTCATGTTGCCATTTCAGTTCTTCAATTCTTTTATCATATTCATTATTGAAAACCTTGAGCTTTTCTGTTCTCATCACATCATTGGGAGAACAGGATCGAAATAACTGCAGAATCTATTTTGTACCTTCTCTCAAAAATCAGCTTTTTTCATCCTCAAATAGCTGATTTCAACTTTTTCTTCTCTTCCAATTGCATCAGAAGTAGCTTCCTCAGCTGCTTTTGGCACTTCTTCTGAATTTCTTTAATCCTTTTGTAAATATATCTGTTGACCAATTCAACCTCTGATGCCTCTCCTGTATAGGAATAAACCCTGTTTGATGATTCAGAAGCTTTTGGAGAGCCAGTGACATTAGAATTTCCTGTACGGTGAAAAAATATTTTCTTCAAACACCGTAACATTGAGTAAATATAGTCCGCCTCTTCTTTCTTACAGTCAAAATTCAAATGCTGTCTTGCAAGCATGACGGAAGCTTTGGGGTCAAGTTTGTGCTTTAGCAAAGCAGCTGCAGTCCAACACTTGTCTGCCCCCCATTCTTCAAAGGCTTTGTGAAGAACCTGACCAAATACTTCTAGTGACTCCATTTCCTCGTCTCTCTCTATAGGGTGGTGTTCTTCCTTTTGGTCTGAGCCTATATCTCCTTTATTAGTCAATTGGGCGTGGCCCATAAGGTCAGAAAAGAGCTCAAAACACCAAAATTTCCATTCTATCCCTTCTCCCTCCTCCCACTTCACACAGCCACAAAATAAGGGCTTCTCAACGGCACAGCAAAGGGGATCAGCGTCCGTTGGCTCTGGCGACTCCGCTGACTTCGTCGGCGGCCGGTGACCCTCGTCCGGCGGCTCAGGTGGTGGCGGGTGGATGGCCGGATCACTCGAGATCCATAGTTCATCCCTCCCTGCCCGTGGTTCAGCCAGCTTCTCAGTCACAAATGACGCATCTACCTCGCAGGATCCATCCATAACTGATTGCTCATCTTCTTCCTCCTGTTTCCATCCAACTCGAACCCCACTCGCACTAGGGAGCGAATCCGGTGGCTCAGGTGGTTCCGGTGGTGGGAGATCCGTCGGTTTGAGGGAGACCCAGAACTCCCTGGCTACTGCGAGCTCCTCTCCCTTCTGCTTCCCCGTGGCACAACCCCTTCTGCTAGGACGTAAGTCCCGTTTCTCCCATTCCGGTAGTTCCGGCGGTGGCCGGGGAGTAGCCGGACCGGTCATGACGTGCCGTTCTACGGGCGTCCCGACCCAGTTCTCCTGCATCTGCTTCACTCCTTTCCCTCCTTCATCCCAACTCAGCCGTTTGACCTCCTCTGTGGCACCGCAACCTGTACCTTCCTTCCCGATCTCATCCACGACCTCCGTTTCCTCTTCTTCCGTCTCTGGTTTCACCGTCTCCGGTTCCTCCGCCTCTGACGTAGCCTCCTCCGACCCACCGTGTGATTCCGTTTCGTCCCCTATCACGTTCTTGTCCGCAACTACCTTTTCCTCAGTCACTTCTGGTTCGAAAACATTAGGTTCCTCCTCCCCTTCAACTACTGGCAGATATGGCTCGAATTCCGGCTGGAAGCGTTTGATAAATGCAATCTGGAAGGCTAACCAAGTAGCCTTTGGATGGCGGAAATTCCACCATTGATACCAGTGGAGAGCTCGACCGCTCAGAGCCCTCGTTGCCGCTAGAAGTTTCTCCTCATCAGGTGTCCCCATCTCCTCAAAGGTACTGGGCAATGTTGATCAACCACCAGTAACCTTCCTCTCCTTCAAATACTGGAATCATCTTCAAGTTAGTACCCACAGCTCCTGAATAGGAGCTCTGATACCAATTGATAGGAACCCAGAAATCAGAATAGATTTTATTGAATCTGGAGACAGAAACCAGTAGATTACAGATTTCTCACTCCCCACACTCTCTCGTAAGAAATAGCAAAAAATAGAAAGAAAGCTCAAAATAAAAGAACAGAAACAGAAAATGCAGAGCTTCGAGGGTCTGCAAACCTCCCAGCCAAATGCCCCAATTCCCGTACTCAATTCCCCTCCAATCAGAACCATTCGATCTTTTTAAGCATCCCATAGTACAATCACTCATTCTCATGTGCAATCAGCAGTCTGCCCATCCCCCTACTCTGTCACCTCTCCATTCTGCCCATCCCCCTGCAGGTACCATTCACTGTGCAGTAGGTGCAGATTGTGCAGTAGGTGCAGCAGGTCCATTTCTGCCCATCCCCCTACAGGTACCATTCACTGTGCAGTAGGTGCAGATTGTGCAGTAGGTGCAGCAGGTCCATTTCTGCCCACCCCCCTGCTGTCACCTCTTCATTCCCTTTTTTCCCGGTAACACCTTAGCTGGGACTATGTCTATCACCTTCCCATTACCCCATTCTGTCCCTTAGCCCAACCTGCCACATCAGGTTGTTACAATGCCAAAACCACCCATGCTCCACCTTTCCCCACATGCCCACTCACGTCCCCATTTCTCTGTAGCCATTTCCTTCTTTTCTCCCATGGTACACCTTAGTTTTAGAACAGTATCTATCAGTGTCAAAACAATTGCTTATTGTCTCTCATCCAGTAACTAGATAAAACAAAAAACTTTCACTTATAAAGTTTGTACATTCCAGTGGTAATAATTACCATCAATAATCTTTTGTTTTACAATAAATGTAATACATAAAAAGATGTGCTAAGGGGGTAAACACAACCACTAAGTATATCCACATCAGACAGAGAACATTTGCAACAAGTATAAATGTGTACAAAAGGGATGCAAATTATGTACAAGTAATTACACAATTCTTCTTTAACATCAAACAGCTCAAAGTAAAAACATTTCTTTGTTCCTTTTCTTCTTCCTTTAATAAAAAAATAAATAAATAAAAACTTTTTTGTTAAAAAAAGGTGGGTAGAGTGGCTTTGTTAGAATTAGCTTCTTGCAGCATCCAGAATAATCAAACCTAACAAAGTGACAGCAGCATATTAGGATTAAGTGTATAGCTCTTACAACGCAATGTCAAATCAAAGACTTGCCTTGAAATAGTGTCAGACAACTGCTTTGACACAACTGGTGCTGACTCAGCAGGCCTTCCAGGCCTGACACTTGGAGAACAAATTGGTGGCATGTGGAAATCAATAGCTTAAATAACAGAGATTGACATGTTAAATCTCATAACATACGTAGATATGAATAAATAGCTAATACAACTTGTGCAGTGGTGATAGCCAACCTACATAGCCCTCATCTGGCAACTCCAAGGAGGGAGTCATAACTTCCATTTTTATAGCAGCCAACATAGTCTGTGCAAGGAACAAATTATAAAGTCACTAAATGTAAATCCACTCAAAAATTAAGTTGAGAACCCAAATACATGAAGACATTGCAAACAAAGAGTAACTAACGGTTGATCCAATCTTGGTAAGAGCTGAACCATTAGCAGATGCAACAGAACCTGATCAAAAGAGTTAACCACCTTAGTTTTGCTCAATGCATCAATTAAGTACTATGTACAAGACAAAGATTTTGCAGATTGTGTAACTAAACATAAAAGCAACTAACCAGGAAATATACTTGTATTTCTAGCTCTCCCAAGTGGTCTGCCATCAGGTCGTATGGATTCAGCAAGATGACGCTCATAAAATTGAAGTGGGAAAAGGCGTCTAAAGGCATCAACCTCCATTTCTGATGACAAGTCCTAGAAAGTGTTTGGCAACCCCATTCTCTTTGTGATCTTCTCTCAACTTAAAGAAAACCAAAAGTGAAGTAAGGAAAAATATTAATACCTGCCTAAAATTACCACATATATTGAAACAGACAGATTTCTACTAAATACCCACCGAGAAAGCTAAAAGAACCAAAAACTAAAAACATAGCAACTCTTTTTTGAGTTTAACATGAATTTGGCTGAAAGAGCATGGAGTAATTTTCAAAATTGTGGTAAAATGATGTAAAACATGACATCTAATAAAAGAGAAACGGTTTCAAGTTGTCTCCAAGTCACTTAAATTATATATCCCATGTAAAAAAGTGATCTACACATCAAGTACACAATGTGGATGTGTGACAAACTTCCTTCTATTAAAGATAATTTGACAGGTTTACTGAAACTTCAAGGCCAATCAACTAAGAGGACCGAGGACAGGAAATCAAAGTGGAAAACATGTAATTTTGATAGAAGCACATCATACTTGTATAAAGTAAAATCTTAGCAGTTGAATTTATTTTGCAAGACTTGATAAATTCTGTTTTCAAATGTTGCAGAAAACAGCTAAGACTGCGAGAATGCTACAGTCCATATAAATATAACACTTGCATAAAATCTTACCTCTTATATTTCCAGCAAAATCTGTTCACTAGCACCATCCAAACTATGACAAATAAATGACATAAATCATGATTATATATATTTGGAGATCTTAGAAAAACTAGTTATGATACAATGTTAAACAACAATATATCAATCTCAATTCAATATCCAGTACTCAAGACAACACATACGATCATAGAAACATCCCACTTGCTGCAAACCTGATGCCAGATATGAGTGATGACTAAGAATGTCAACAAAATAAAACCCCAAGTTCTCCAGTAATTAGTTAAAGTTGATCGGTGCCCTTTCATTCACATTTTTTAAGCAATATACCTCAAAAACTGAGTTTGTATTTAAAAATAAATCAACCTGATTTCAAGTCATTGTCAGGTCTTCTTTAAAACAAACCCCACAATTGCAAGACAAGAGTATTAGACTTGA
Organism: Castanospermum australe; assembly: GCA_019955255.1. Taxonomy (NCBI): domain Eukaryota; kingdom Viridiplantae; phylum Streptophyta; class Magnoliopsida; order Fabales; family Fabaceae; genus Castanospermum; species Castanospermum australe. Next base: position 146,559 of record NSJW01000162.1, read on the forward strand.
TTAAGTGAAAAACTAGCAAAACTAATAGTTGACTAGCATCGACACAAGTCTAAGCATTAGACATGGCATTTACATCAAGATTATCATATATTAGTTTCAAGGTATTGAATACAGCTGTTTGAGCATATATAAGCTAAAATTACTAAACGAAAAACTATAATTTCACCAATTAGATCTTTAAGACAGGCGGAGACATTGGTTATTGGACTAATGGCATATGCATAACATCTATGTACACACTTATTTTTTTTTCATACTTTTCTCTATACCTCTATCATAATGTTCAAAAAGTGGTTATACAAACTGAAAATGAGAAACCCAACATGTTGCAAAACATGGCATTTCTCTGCAGTATTATTTCATCTCTTCTTTTTTGTTCTTATTTTCCCTTTCCCTATATTTACCCTGCTGAATACGGAAAAGAAAAGACATAAAAAGCAATTCTGGGTGAAAGAACCATGCCTTCGTTTAGAAAAATTAAAAAAAAAAAGAATATATAATTTTCATTGTAAAAAAATTTATTGGGTACGATAGACCACATGTATTTATAATATTAAAGAAAAGAAGATGACACAAAGAGAGAAGAGCTGACACGGCACGAAAGCAATTAGCTTCGGTTACAGATAAATGCAATGAGCAACAAAAATGCACATATAAACAGAGACAAAGAGGATATAAAAATACCTTAATCAGACAAAGAACAAAACTTTCTCTCTCTCCATTGCTTTTCCTCTGAGCCTGCGCTTGTTTCTGCACTCGAGTGGTGTTTGATCTCTCTTTCAAGGGGAATGCTTTATCTGAGTGCGGACTACAGACACAATTCGAGGAAGAAGACCCTTTGTTGTTTTTTATTTTATTCAGTAACAGGCCCAATCTCATGCAACCCGGCCCATAGATATCAACAACCAAAAAAAAATTGAAATGGTAAATTACTTAACCTATGAAATTATTTTTATTTACTTTTCCTAGTACAAAATATAGTGGAGGTGCATATGTCTAAAATGTAAGAGTCAATTCACTTTATTACCATCCTAATTTAATCTTCTAATTATTTTTTTTCTAAATCTATAAAATTTAATATATTTCTACATTAATTGAATGTAACTTTTTACAATATCTTTTATGTTCTCCAAATTAATAATTGTAGATGTATGAAAATGAGTTTTAACACATAGCTTAACCTTTTCTTTTTGGATCGGGGGATGGGGATTAGAGGAAGAGGGGTTGGGATTCGTTCCTCGTCAAGCATTGATTTCAATGCGTTCACACTAAAACTAACAATACTGTCATTGATTCAGGCCTGATATCTCATGACTTACCCTATTTGACTTTATAAAAGAGGCAAGTTGGAATTTAATTTTGAAAGCCCATTTAACATGTAAGCATTTGGGCTCCCAACCCATGAAGTTCCAACAAAAGTAGGCTAGTGCTGAAGTGGATTAGGCCAGTCAATTTTATTATTTACCGTATTATTAATTTATTATGACACACAATTTACTTCTTTGTATCAATTATTACTATGTTCTCACCAAATATAAAAGTCTACCCCTTTTTTAAATATGTCTAAATTCTAATTTACACTAATAATTAGTTGTATAATTCCAAATACTAACAGTGATACTTTTTGTATATTCATTTATACATGCAAGTTGCAACTATATTTTACAGTCTTGGTTGATTATATTAGGATTAACTATCTAATTATAAATTTTAGATAAAGATGAGAGTAAAACTTACGGCTTTGAGACAACAAAAGTGAAGTCAAATGTAATTTAGAATATCTATGAGATGTTGATATAATAAAAATGAATTACATCTTTTATACATAAGAATTGTAATTTAATTATATAAGTTGTATTTTATGAAAATAGTTAAATCATTATTCAAAAAATTAAACTTGTAAAGTGATTTAAATATTCAACTTGTAAAAATATTTTTAATTCACATAAAAAATATATAATTCAGGTTTATATGCCAAAAAATATGTAATTTAGGATTAAAGAAATTAATGTGAATAAGAATAAAATAAAGTAAAAAAAATGACTCATATACTTTGTTTTCTTTAAATTACTTGAAAAATATTTACTTTCTGATTTAGATAATTGTTATTGTATTATTATTTATTATACAATTTAAATTATATGAATATACAAGCTTTTTGGTTATAGTCCGCGAAGCAAAAGGTCACGTGATCGTAGGCTAAGCCCACTCACTTTAACCCCTGTTGGTACTTTAATTTTTTGCCCAAAAAGTGTTTAAAAATTATTTTATTTCTTCTAAATTCTGGATAATTTTCTATATGGGCTGATACGGCCCTAACCAAATAAGTGGAAGTTTTATGGGCTAGTCCAGATTAGCCCATTTGTATAAGTATGAAGCGCGCTCATAGTGTTCGAATCTACGAGGAAGACAAGGACAACTCAAAAAACCAAAAACCCACTGTTTTGTTTTGTAAGGTCTCATATGGCTCAAACAACCGGAACTAAGGTTCTAAAAATCGAATCGGTTATTGAATCGATTGAGATATTAATTTAAAATTTAATAATTAAATCATGATTGAATCAAAATATAATTAAATATATATTTATATTTATATATAATATAAATATATTTATATATATGTATATATTATATGTATATATATAATTATTTATATACTAATAAACTAATATATTCATCATACAAATGACTTAATAAAGATATAATAATTATATTATTATAAGTGTAAAATTATAAATTTTAAAAATAAAATTAATTAAATTTTTTTAGTATATTTTAAAATATAAAAATTATTTTTTAAATTAATTTTAATTATAATTTTTAAAATAAATTTAAAATTTTTTTAACTTAATTTAATTTACTTCAATTTTAATTTTTATATTTCTAAATACACTTTTAATGAATGGTAAATTATTATTGTCTTGACGAGTATATTTAATTATTTATTTTTAATTAATTTGAGATAATATTATAATAACGTTAATAGCCAACACTTAGGAGACCTTCACAGCCAACAATGTGCGAGTGGGCTTCGGTGACTGCATTTGAATATTTCGAAGTATGATGCAGATCTTTGCCAATAGTTTGCTTGAAAGTTAGAACGTCTGAGATGTCAGCCACATATGACTTCGTCCAAAAGTTTTCAAATGTTGGCTGTGTGTTCATTGAAAAACGCAAGGTCATTCTTCAAAACCAAACTTCTGCTGCACAATGGCTGCAGAGACAAGGTACAAGCATCGAGGCAGACCGAACCGAGGAAACGACGCCGTTTTAATTTTTTTTTTATAAAATCAAGAGCAAAATGACGTCGTTTTACTTAAAAAAGTTTAAAAAAAAAAGATTCAGAACCGGTAACCGTACGGACGGATACTGATTTGGCCGGTTCAACTTGTTTGAGATCGGTTCACCGGTTTTTGACCTCATCGGTTCTGAGAGACCGCCCGAACCGGTAAAAAAACCGGTTTTCGATCCGATCGGTTGAACTGGCCGGTCCGGTCCGATTTTCATAACATTGGTCCAGAACCAAAAAGAAAAAAGAAACTTCTCATCCACAAAACGAAAATCGCAATGAAACTATCTGGCAGAGAAAGAAGACAACGAAACAGTTAGAAAGGGAGCACGAGAGGTCGTAGACGAAAAGCCTAAAACCCTAGTCACTGTATCGAAACTCAAAAGGCGCATCAACGTTCATGGCGTGCAATGGCTCTGGCTGCCACTCCAATTTCTACAAAGACGAACAAGAAGCGGAACCAGGAGAAGGAGCCTCGTGTGCCCGACCAGCACCAGGCGCTGCCGAAGCCAATCCAATCGCTACCAATCTCGGCATCAAGTGCAAGGCCAACGACGCCATTTCTGGTTACGGTGGCGTTGATGATGACCGATTTTGTGCTGATTGCTTTAGGAGCAATTTGTTTGGCAAGTTCAGGTTCGCCGTCACCTCAAACGCCATGATTTCTCCCGCTGATAATGTCCTCGTTGCGTTCTCAGGAGGCCCTTCTTCCAGGTCTTTCCCTCTTCCATGTCAACTGCAATTGCTTTCTTTTTTTTTTAATTTTTTTGTGTCAAAAATAATGTTTTTGGATATTTTCCAATTTAATAAACAGTCGTGCAAGCATAAACTAGTGCTGATAGGTTATAAACATTGATCAATACAAGATATAGAATTGGGGTTTATTGCTGTTTCGACCGTTGCAGCTGATTAAAATATGTGCTTTTCAGGGTAGCTTTGCAGTTTGTACATGACGTGCAAAATAGAGCCCAGAAGAACTTTGAGGCGAGTAGAGATAGATCATTGCCAGTATTTGGTGTTGGAGTAGTGTTTATGGATGAGAGTGCCGTTTCTTCAATTCCCTCTCATGAACTGGAGAAGGCGGTAGAAGATATTAGTTCCATTGTGTCAAGTCTAGCCCCACCAACAAAAGAGTTGCATGTTGTTCCTATTGAGACCCTGTACTCTTCTGATTCTAGTGATGGGAAGGAAAGGTTAATCAAACTGGTTAACAGTGTGAATGATCCAACTGGAAGGGAGGATATATTGCTTTATCTACGCACCTTGGCCCTGCGAAAGGTTTGGTTCTAGATGTCATATCGTATCTCAGTTTGAAGCTTGCATATTATATTTGAAAACCCATTCGTTCGAAATGCTTTGTTGTTGCCCAGGTTGCTTCTGAATTCGGATATAACAGACTTGTACTAGGATCATGCATTTCAAGAATTGCTTGCCATGTTATTTCAGCCACTGTAAAGGTTTGTATTTGAATTTGACTGACTTGAAGTCCTCATACGGTAGTAAATTATAAAATCTCTGTGACTCCGTCATGAGTATGCCAAATTTAATGTTATGTACTCAAGCAAATTATTATTGAGTTATATTTGTTATGTATGCTACCAAATTGCTTATTTTTGTTTTCAAGCATTATACTAAGAACCATTAGTTGAAGTTAGAAGCATAATTTTCATTGCATACGATTGGTTGCATATACTCCCCAGCTAAACATTTTATGAAGTGGGTAAAAGACTTTGCAGGTCATGTAGACATTTTTTCACATAAATTTACTTTCAAAGGGCAAAAGCATCAGGTTGCAGAGTCTTTACTGAACTTAAAATATTTTGTTCAGGAGTATCACTGATGAAAATGTTGTCTTTGGTTAGTATACTGCAATTCCTAGATTACATTTATCTGAAGAATATAATAGATGTCATAATTGTCTACTGAACAGCCTGTCTTAAGGTTGTTCTCAATATGCTGTGAGTCAAAATGCATGTGAACTGAATAACCCTTGTCTATAAGGTGATGCTTGTGCTGAGCAAATGCCTTTGATTCCTCTTTTTGTTTGTTGGTTGGAGGGGGGAGGTTTGAATCTTTTTTTCTAAAGTAAGTTAAGCTTTCTGTAATTATGTAGATTTTCTGATTCAAAGCCACATTGCTCTCATATAAAAATCCAATCTTGTTGCTTATACTTTGTAGTAAACTAGTAATCCTTATCCATTTTTATCCTCACTCTTTCATTCTACTTAGAAGATGACCTTTTGTCGACATATGTAAAATGGTAAATTCCAGGGTGAATGATGGGTTCTAATGTCTATGTTTTAGCAGGGTCAAGGATATCCCTTACCTGCAGATATACAGTATGTTGATGCTAGAAGGGAAATTCCCGTTGTGCTTCCTCTGCGTGATTGTCTTGCCCAAGATATCAACATGCTTTGCCGCCTTGACAGGTTTGTAGTTCTATTGCTTTGTCTTTTCAATTTCTTGATTATTTTAAAAGTAAAAAAAAATTGGTTCCTTTTTGTTGATTCCGTTTCAGTTTTGTTATTTTAGATGTAATATCTTCATAATGCAAGTTTGTCTGACAGAATTATATAACTCTTAATGAATGTGTCTGATCTCTTTGGCAGGGCAGTCTAAAAACTTTAGAGTTGTCTACAGGTCCTCGTTCTGGCATTAATGGCTTGGTTTCATCTTTTGTGACATTATTGCAGGTATAATTTGCTGTCTTACCCTTTTATATATAAAGGGGACAAATATAGTGATTTGTTATAGGAAAAGGGGTCATGTAAGCTTTTAATAAGTGTTTTAATCTGAGTGTGGTGATTTTAATCTAAGGGTAATTGACACCTCTCATCTCTCACATTAACCAAGTGCTCTCTCTTGACTAGATATGCTCCATATATACGAATATACATGTGTGTGTGCCCGTTAGAGAGAGACAGATAGAGAGTATGTTTTGAGGACAAATCTTGTGTACAATAACTTGTCATGGCTCGGAATTTGCAATTTGTTTGAAAGCATTTTATTCTTCATCAGGGTTAGGAAGTTTATCGATAGCTATGGTTATTCACATTATGTGGCTTACTGCCCGCCTTTGTTTGGAATATGATTTGCAAGACTTCATATTCAAAGTAGAATTATAAGTATTCACCATTAGGGGTTGGGATAGAGCAGGATGCTTATATTTATTGGTATTTACTTTTCCTTTTATAGTAAAGCATAAATTTGTTCTTTTCAAACTTAATTAGCTAGTCATTAATTGAATGCCATTTTTGCGGAAGAAAACCCATCTCGAGAGAGCACAATTGTAAGAACAGCTGGGAAACTTATTCCCTTCCAATTCAACACAATTCCAGAGATCATTGATAGTAATGTTCCCTTGGCAACTCGCAGATGCCAGAGGAGATATAATCTCAAGTCCAACGAATCTGTTTCCTCAGAATCTTTCTGTCCTCTCTGCAATAGCCTGCTTGATAAGTCAGAGATTGTTGATTGGGGCAATCTTGATAACAGCAGAAGTAGTGACATTTTTGGTGCTGCCTGCTGTTCAAGTTGTCGGTTTCAGATACTTCCAAGAGATTCCACGTCAATGGAGCATTTTTATATGGTTTTACCTCCATCAATGGTTACCTGAGCAAAGCTAGCCAACAACGGTAATATGAGTCTGCTAAGGTGAGTATTTGTTTTGATGTCAAGATTAATTAATTACATTTCAGTTTTGTAATCTCTCAGACTAAGCACACTGGGCCTTCTTGAAAACTCAAATTTTAGTATGGCACCTATAGTAATCTGTTTTTCCTTATAGTTCAATAACTTCACTAGTATACGTGAAATGAAAGTAGGGCAAAATAGATTATGAATATCAGAATTTTGGATAATCTTTTTCTGTGGTTCCATGGCTTTGCTAATATTGTCAAATCAAATGGGTCACTTTGATAGCCATGCTTGATAGTAAAACTTAATGAAGTTTATAAATCAAATTATTAACAATTAAATTCATCATCTATAACATATGGAAATGACATTCTCTGAAAATGAGGTCATGCAGTCCAGTCTCTGGATCTTTTCCTGGAAAGGGGTTGTTTCACATGTTGAAGCTTTCATTTTGGTTATACAGCAAGTCATTTGCTTAATGTTTATTTTAGTTCTGCAGTGGGAGTATACTTGAAAGATTCTAATTAATTTATTCTAGTAAGGTGTTAACCATCCTTCGTGGCATTGAAGTTTACTTGGTAATATTCTTGTTTTCAGGGAACAAATACAAGATTGCTTGCTTTCAGACAGTGAAGATGAAACTTAGTTTTACTTGCCTACATTTCGGTCTCTCTATTGAGGGGATAAATACTGGTCGTTGGAGTTTAATTTACAGTGTGACTGACATATGAGGTTACTTCTGACACCGGGCAATCTGAAGAGAGTGACGGAATAAACCACTGAGATTCATTGGCCTCCTTCAGAGTGGCATCATCGTTGTTCTTGATTCTCTGGGATGATTTTTGGTAGCTTATTTAAGTATTAATAAAGTGATATGTGAGGTAACTTTGAGATTTGATTTCTGGTAATTCGAGGAGTGTAACAAAGTTAACAGAGATTCATTGGGGTATCATGGTGTTCTTGATTCTTAAGAATCATATTTCAGAGCAAATTGAAGTGATTATTTGCAGTTACTGTATTCAACTAAAATGACAATGTGTAGACTTTAAGTTACGGGCAGGGTTGGATTAAGGGGAAAAAATAATTTGCAAAAGTATTTTGCAATTTGAAACTAGTATGAAAATGGATGTTTCTTTTAGATGTTTCGTATTTGCAAATAGACCATATCTCCTAGATTGTTATATTGTCAGTGGACCAAGGGCGAGGAGGATTAGGAGCTTTGGGCAGCAAAAGAGGAGGAGGAAATTCATCAGGCAGCAATGTTTGTAAAGTGATTAACATGTCGATCTCGTGTTGATTTAACCATGGTCTTAAATATGAAGTATATTTCTTCATCAATGGCTTTCAAATTGTTATTTTCTGTGAAACTATTCCAATAGAGATGGTGCTAAAAGAGGGGAAAAAGTATGATATCGGCCAGACTGATTAATGCAATTATTGTGTTACTTGATTTCTGAATAAACGGGATGGATTAAAAATGACCTGACAGTTTGCAGTTGCACTTTTATTTTGACATTCTCACCCCAAACTCTGCATAAAAATGAATTTAAACAGCAAAGATTCCAGTTCGCCCCTAATAAACTAAATAATGTGTTCATTTTTGCTAATTATTCTCCAATGAAGTAAGAGGGATGAACATCGTTTTCAAATACATTTACTACCAAGCACCAGAAAAATTTCATTCATATCTAGTTTTACTCCTATAACTAGCTATCTTGCCGGTGCAATACACGGGTTAGTTTAAATTCAATATGTATGATTCCAGTCTCTGATCTAATGGATAAATATATAGTGAGTGTTTGAATTGTTTTGCTTTTAGAAAAAAATTATAATCAAAATATTTTCTTTGGATGAATTTTTTATTAATGCAAAGTAAACTAAGTCTAGCATACTTCTATTCCTAATATGAAAAGTAATTTTTCTCTAACTATATTTCACTAGTCTTTTCGTTTTTGTGATCAATATATACCTATGTACTTTCTTTATGTTCTTAAGCTTTCTTTCATATGCTTAAACTAAAAATATTTATTAACAATAATTAGTATATTTGTTAATTATTCTTAACTACTACAATTCTGGTAAAATTTTATTTTGATAATTGTTTTAGTTTTCTCACTGTTGAAATAGAATTTAGGTAATTTTTGGCAAAAAATTAGTGTTTATTATTTATAAAATTGACAGTTAATAGTGTCATTTATTACTTTTCAAGATAATTTTAAAATTGATAGCTAATGATGTTATTAATCACTTTTCAAGGCAATTGTACTATATGTATAATAATTTTACACCTATAATTGTTGCTGGAGCATTGTACAATTTATTTAATTACATCAAATTGAGGAATTATTTGAAAACAAGTTGAAATACTTAAAAAAGATATAAATATTTTGTATAATTAAACTTTTAAGTTTATGAAAAAAAAGACTTTTTTTTATAAATTGAGGAAATTATTCAAATATTTAAAAAGCTGCATCCAAACTTAACATATTTTTATATTTTGTTTACAAAAAAGTTTTTTTAAAAATATAAAAAAACATTTTTAAAAGTTAATTCAAACCAGGCATAAATCTATTTTGAATACCATTATTACATTTATGTATAACGAAGAAGCTAAGGAATGTTTTAGTTCAATACGATGCTTTGTTTTGATTTTACACTCTTCCCAACTACTCATATTTAACTTGATAAATATCTCGATGACAAAAAAAAAAAAAAACTTGATAAATATCTCCAAACGGCTAAATTGAAACTAGCGTCGAATTAATTAATTATATTATTTACATTTTTATGTTCATTTAGAAAATAGAGAAAATGGAAGAGTTTTTTAACTTCAAATCACCTACTAACTTCCAATTTTTAGGTTAAAGCTTTATATAGTATACTGGAGATATTACGAGACAAAACTCCAGCATGAACAACATATTGGTATAGCTGAACTATATATGTATCAGCATAAATATAGATAATGGTATTAATTAGCAATAAGAATTACCAGTGTACAAGTACTTGAGCATTCTTTTAGGAAGAAATTCAAAAAAGCAAAAAAATAAATTAATACGATAGTTATAACTTCTGAATATTTAGAATAAAGATTAAGTAAATAATTGCTCACATAATTATGAACTTAATACGATATGATAAAATCCTTTTTAAAATGATAACTATAAGATTGGAACCTTTAATATTATAGGTAAAATTTACGTAAGGCACAATTTACTTCCACTTTGCCAACCACATTTGGATCATGAATATATCATGCCAAGAACATTTGAGAAAAGTGACGATATCCAATCAGGATGTGTAACAAGGAAGGGAAATCCGTTTCTTGTAGTAAATATGAGACTGATAATGAGGTCTTAACGTGTTAAAAAGTTAATAAAATCCATTTTTCACCAAACGGTTCCAATTATTTTCTCCAGTAAATTTCAACAAGACCAATAGCATTTTGTCACACCTCTGAATGTTCTAGTAACAGTTCAGAAAACACTTTCCATTCCAGTTCTAAAAATCACATCAGCCATACAGTTGCTATAAAACAATAAGTAAAAGTGAAGAGTTACTATAAACAGTTTGTTCTGCTCCTTAAAAAAATTAAATGGAGCTTAGATTTGCTTCCTTGCACACCACTCCCAAACAATGCCTACAAAAGAAACATTTTTTACATTACCCATTTGATGAGAAACAATATTTAGCCAGCATTTCTTTAAGAAAATATGGCAGCTGAACATCTAGAAACCGGGGAGGTATTGATATGTGGATGTCTAGCAATAAGAATGTGGCTATTGTAAAGATATCTGAGAAAAGAATTCCTCCAGCTGATTTTCCTTTATCACCACGCCATGTTTCTGGGTTAAAAATGCAGCTTTGACTGAATTGATGATACTAGCATCGGACATAGCATCTGTGGCAGATATGTTAATGTATTCGTTCAGGTTGTGCACAGTTCCATCTGCGCAGATGAAGATACTGTAAGGGCGAGCAACAGACAGAATATATTCATTAATATCAAACATATAACCGTTGGCTCATCCTATTAATAGCAGCGTATGCTTTTTCACAACAAAAAAGTACAGTATGATCCAAAGCCTGAACTCGTTCTACTGTACTCTGAGCTCACACTGCTTACTTTTTCATCAATAGAAAACTCTTGTCAGCAGGTTAATCAGACAACCGTCTTGACTTGGCAGAATTCACATTAATGTACCGTAGCTTCTGAATGTTTTACCAATAAGAACTGTAATTGCTTGATCTTGTGTCTCTCTCTCCAAATTCACACCAATAACTATGTTAGTTTTCTGTCCACTTGCAGCTAAGAACTTCCTAATATTTGAGTGGAACTCTTTTGTTTGATTCTGTAACTCAGGTTGTAGTAATCCGGAAAGATAAATTTACAGCAATTTCATAGCTATTTCTTATGTTCGATGAACAATGTTAGAACCTAGAACCTAACACTATGTAAATGAAACTAGAGTATAAAATACATAAAACTTCAGATAACCTTGTCAAATGAGGACTTAATTTTATCAAACTTTAGTCATGAAAGTATTTGAAAGTTGCTTTATCCAATCATATACACTTTTTATTATGACATATAGCATAATGATCTGTTTATGTCAAAGCCAAACAAGTCCATTTTCTAATACAATTGTTCCCAGTCATTTACCTTCAGCGACTATGGGTTCATGCAGAGGAGGTTCTTCAGTCCAGTTTCCATTGGAATCTTTCATGTGTCTTCTATCAGATGCAAAACTACGAAGGAATATCGGAGCATGCACAACTCGAAATAATCTGATCAAAACAAACCAGTTATATACTTCAATACTAGGGTATCAAACTATACTTCAGCAATAATAGGTTACTTCATCCACAAAATTAAGGAAACCTATCCAATGAAGGAAAGTTTATCTGAAAGGAAAAAGGATGACATGATACAATATCACCGACAAATAAATTTTGACAATATAATATCAAATGTTTAGGACATTATTAGAATATAATTTAAACATTTTGACTTTGATCACATGCATAATAAAAATATTTTTTGTTAAAATTTGACATTACACTGTAAAGTTGGTTAGCTAACTAAGAATAAGCATTTATCATACTATATATTATTTAGATGGAAGAGGTAAATAAGCTACTAGGTGCTGGACAATCTACCAACAATGCAAGAAATTATTTCTTTGGCTGCATTGTGGTTAGAAAGAAGATAAAAGCAAAACATACACACAATCCCCGTTGGTTTTACTTGAGTCTACTTCTCTCTCGAACAATTTAGATAGAAGAGTTTTGGACCTTCAATTCTTCTGGTGTTTTCTTTTGCAAATCTTTCTTTTCAGTTTTTAAGTCACTCCTAATCTTCGAAGGTCCATCATTGACAAACCCATTTGAAAATCCAAACCTCCCTCTAAGGTCAAATCTTTTCTTTTGGGTCATAGTCAAATCTTTTTTTTTTAGACAACAGTACTTAACGAATTAATACAAATGACTTGCTACAGATTTGTAGACCTTACATCACTCATTCTCCCAAGTCCCGATGTGTTATGTGCAGATCTAGATAAGAGATAGTAGGCCACCAATTCTTGCATTGTAAGGTTGCCATTTTCCTTTGAAACAACCATTTTGGGATTATTGGAGAGCACTGGTGTTTCCCTCAACTCTAGAGCAATTTTTGTTGTTTCAAGATAAAGGTTTCACTAAGGGCAAGGAGGCTAAGATTTTATAGCAGTGTGCAGTTTATGCAGTTCTTTGGTGTTTGTAGCTGGAGAGGAATGCATGTATCTTTAAGGGGTTTTTCTGCCACCAATTTTGATTTGGAACAGAGTTATGTTTTTGGCTTCTAAGTGGTGTTCTGCTCATGGCTGCTTCAAGGGTGTTGCAATCTCGGATTTGTAGAGGGAATCCTTGCTGCATACTTAGATTTTTTTTCCCCTTGTTTTTGGTTTTCTTGTTGTATTCAATCTTTTCTGTTTTGGAGGGTTTTTTATCCTCCCCCTAGTTGTACTTCTTCTCTCTTTAATGAAATTTCTTCCATCAAGAAAAACAAACACACGCACACACCAGAAAGGAAGCCGACAACTAACCACCGTTTCTGACAACCTATAAGAGATGATTAAATAAGGAAGCTAAATGAAAATCATCAGATCATCAAATCTTAATTATTACTTCCTCAAATAGCAGGGGCAAGAAACCATGCATATACTTCACTATGTGGCAGTAGGGGATGAAAAATTATGCACAAGCATCAGGTACTTGATAAGTGAAAAGTGAAAGCAACCCTGTTAGAAAGAAAAAGAAAAAAAGAAAAAAAGAAAAATAGTGACAGCATTAATTTACTACTAGGATTTCTAAACATCTTTCCTTTTACTTAAATCGTTCAAGATAAGGAAGTATCTGAGGAAAAAAGAAGTACAATATATAGTTCATAATTCTGTCTTTTACCCGTATCAAAAAAAAAAAAAATTACAAAGACAACCTATATTCGGTCACCAATCCCAAGGTGACTAGATTTTAATTTCTTAGAAGAAAAATCATGGCTTCTATAATGCGACAAATGCACAGCCTAGACATGCATTACTACCAATTTCAATATCAACGAAAAACATATTTACAAAGCACCAAAATACACAGATAGAACAGAACAAAATGACAGGAAAACAGATGGCGCATTACCTATTATAATCAGAAAAAAGCTGAAACGATGGGCGTATTGTTTCAGACACATATGAAGCTAGAGGTGAAGGAAAAGGAAGACTTGAATCTAAGTCCCACACTAGAGGAGGGCCACCTCCTCTATTTATCTGTAATACCAATCATAAGAAAAAAATATCATAAATGATCCCTATAATATTGAAAACCTATATAACTCGTTGCCCCAACTCAATGAAAGGAAAAAATGGCTTTGGCAATACCTGAATGCAAATAACATGATAATCCCAGAGAACAATGCCATCTGCTCTACTGCTAGCCTTTTGATTCCAGAGTGGGATCTAGAAAAGGTAAAACAAATACTATTGAAAAATGAATTGTAATTTTGGAACAACTTATAATTTTTTATTTATTGACACTTTTTCATATTCAACTTGCATTCCCACTGTCATTCTTCCTCTTCATTTTTTGCACGTGTGAGCATATGTTGTAAATTATAAAAAAATCAAAGTATCAAATAATTCAAAATATACAACTGTGCGAATTTCAGAAGAACTGAAATCTAGTCTATAAAATCTGAGAGTAAATATTTTTTTTTTTTGATAAAAGAATAATATCATTATACAATAGAAAGAAAGGAGATTAGGAGAGAAATTACAACTGGGGGCAGTATAAGAAACCCTCCTCAAAGGAAAAAAAAAGTAATGAAAACAGTGAGCCAAAGAGGCTCAAAGAATGTCAATTAATATTCACAATAATCAAGTCTTTCCCCTGAATAACCTTTAACCAAAAGAAAAAACATCGAACAAATCTTCCATGAGAAGAAACTAGAAAGAAGGAATAAGACATGCCTGTTTCTTTTCATTGGAAATGAAAACAACAAAAAGATCAGCTCCCTCAGCATCTGCTATTCCATCAGCGCACAACTTCTTGCAAAGCAAGTATACATTCTCCTCGCTACAAATAAATGAGGGAAAAAAATCATAAGCAGATTCAGGAGCTGGAATTTCAGCTTTAGAACGAAGAAGAGGTTCATAAAAGTAAAAACCACTACCAACAAGCACATCTAGTTGATGTTATCTTAGACGTAGAAAGACTGCATCTCCAAAAAAAAAAAAAAAAAGAAAATGCTATATTACCATATTTATTTTATAAAAATGAAAAGAAAAAGAACTTCCTCCAATCGCTTCTCCAACAAGAGCAAGTCCAAAATGCAATTACCATCACTCAAGATGTTGAGATAGTAATTAAAACAGAAAACAAAAAGAAACAAAGATTGCCCACAAAATTGTTTGACACCATGAATAAAACCCTATACATTTTACAAAAGAAGCAATAAATTGACAAGTAAAGATTTTTTTTTTTCATCACAAAATATCTATAGCATCAACCAACCATGCATGATCGCAATCCACTCTGTGCAAAAGCCCTAAAAAAGGTTACAAGCCCAAGAGAAAGAAAGAGAGAGGCCCACCAATAAAAAGGTGTGTGGCGGAAGTGAGAAACATCCGCACTGCTCTGTTCCATAGTTGAGGTCGCCATCGTTCCCTTCCTCCTCCTCCTTGCTCAGCACCCACGACAACAACGGCAGGCACCTCACCAACCTTAATTAATAAGCAGTTTTTCACAGGCAGCACAGCACTCTGTTTTCTTTCCGCTCCTTGTTTCCTTGTTTTTCATCCGTGTGGTCCTCCACCAGTATGGCCCCAAGAACAAAACCCAAACCCGGTCCATAACTTTAATGAAACGCTGCGTTTAGTGCCTTGCCTTTTTTTTTTTTTATGAATGATCCTTTAAATGACATCAAAGTAAAATTAAATTAAAGTAACATTAAAATATTTTTTTAAAATATTTTTTTATGTCATTTTAAATATTTAAAAAATTAATTTAATGTCACATAATTTTAAATCATGAAATTGATAGCTTAGTCTAAAAAAAAAATTTTCTTCCCAAGTTGCTCTACCATAAACTGTCGTTAGCTAGAGGCTGAGAGAGAGAGTGACGAATAGTTATAGCATGTATTGCATAAGCATCGCACGCTCCTGAACTGTCTCAGAGGAACGAAGGTTTTGCGGCATTTTCTGAAGCTAAAGCTGAATTTAATTGTGGGCAGAAGCGGAACTTGTAATGATTGAATACTAGTTGTTGAGACACAATTCGGTGAGGTACGAATCACAATATGTGATTATTTGAACTTTCTATGCTTTAGGATTCTGCATGTCTTGGGTGTTGTATTTTGTACAAGGATGTGTGCATATTGTAAAGAATATACTACTTTTATATCTGAAAGATTTGGAAAACAAGCTTCAAAAGTGATACTCCTGTCCCTTGCTCTTTTCCTTAGGAGTCAGTTTGGTACGGAAATAAAAATAAAAATAAATTTTTTTTATACAAAAATTCATATATGAAAATTTACTTTCATTTTATTCTCTATATCAAACATACATTGAGAATTTCCTTGAGCAAGCGATAACTGCATTAGGTGTGATTAGATGATACGTTGCAAAGTATTTTGTATACATACTATAATCTCATTAAACATAAGTTGCAAGAATCAATAATCTTTCAATTATTTATATCTAGGAATCATACTGAACTCAAAAGAATGTTTTCCGAAGTTAAGGATGTTATAAAATGGTGGAAAGGAAAACAGTCCACGAAATGTCTACCTATGAATAGGTTTTTCTTTTGCATTTGAAGAACACACATTATGAAAAATCTTTCTTGTATTATAATTGTTACATCAATAACACACATTATGATAATTTCATTTTACTTTTCCTTGTGCTTTCTGTGTGCTGATTGATTTCTATGCAACAATATGGTTACGAAGTTGTAGATTAGTCATTGAAATTTGGGACCAAATTCATCAATGTTTTGATGAGGTACATTTATAGAACAGAAGAACGGATTATTTGAAAGTTGAAATTATAGCATCTGTTGAAATCCTTACAAGAACTGAAGCTTACAGAACTTAGGGAGATACAGTTAGAATAGAATGATCAGAACAAAAACTTATGTTGAAGTGATTTCATGTACAAACATTGAACAATGGAGCTCCATGTTCTGCTGGTTAAACCTTACATGCTTGTGTTTGCACCTAATACTAAATAATTGTCATCCTCTTACCCAGAGGAGATAATAATCATTAGGAGTTACATTTTCATTAGCAGCTACAAATTTAAGTGCAATGGATTGTACTAATAAAATGCAGTTACATTTACCCAAAAAAATGCGGTTACATTTATGGCAAAGGAAGCGAAACATCTCATCACTCAACAAATGAATGAGTGACATTTCCATTTGCAGCTAAAAGCTAACTAATAAATGCAGAAGAATTAGATTCACTCTACGACTATGAATACTGTTGTTGTAGTTCATCTCATTTAATAGTGGCACATATATCAATAACACATCATAAGATTTGTGTTTGGGTTTTCATTGATCCTCATCCCAAAAGATGTATATCAGCATTGGTAGTGAAACCCAAGATTTTCCCTTGTTTCTGCATGATGCTGCAATTTCATGTGGGAGAATAGTGATGGTGAGAATCTGGGCTTCCGGGACTGAGTTGATTGACTTATGTAGTGTTCCAACCATTTACTTTCTCTTTTGTGCTTTCTTTCAACACTTGTTTGGCACTCTCCATAAATGCATGATTTTGCTACTGTTTGAGAATAGGAAAGGCTAAGAACAAGTTTGGCTGATCAGAATTGATGTGAAGAGAAAGACATAAGAGGAGAGCTGCAGAGCCCCCATCTCCTCCAGCTTTCCACAGGTAATTTTTTTTTATTTTTTATAAATTGCTAGTGGTGATAGTTACTATTTATAGTGGCAAGAGGGCTGTTATTGTCTGAAGTGGAAGAAATATTTGTCAAATTCTATTCATTTTGATTGTACATTCCTTTTATGTCAGACAGTGCTTCTATATATATCTCAATGTATCAAGTACTGGCCATATTTAGAGGATGCATTCATGGCCAGCAAGCATAACACACAGTTCCAGCCCTCCGACAGCCAGATCACAGAGATGAGAAAAATACCCTGCCCAATTGAGCATTCAAAGGGCACAATAATAGAACTAACGGATGAAATGAAAGATTGAAAGTAAATGATGGAAGTCTTGGAAGTCAAGGTACCATTTCGTCCATACACTCATCACAAAGAGAATCTGTCCTTGTCTATTCGAAAACAAAACACTACAGTAGGTAAGTACCAAGTAATAAGAGAAAACAGCAAACACTCCTTGAGCAACTACATGATTCAGTAGAAAACCAGACCGCACATAGAAGGCTTATCAATCAAAAAATACAAACGGTAACCTTCCATCCACTTATATTCTAGGCTCATTCTGCCTCAAGTTGCATAGAAAGCATACCAAACATATTGTGAGCATTAATTGAACATACATCAAGTATATCAAGCATATCATGAAAGTGTGAGCTAAGAAGCATTTACCACAACCCCAAATTTGACACAAACCTCTGTACCATGAGATAAAAGCTACATAATGATGAGAAATATTCATTTTCTTTCCAGTAACAGAATCAGCTTCAGAGATTTTCCAGAAATATGATCACAAAAAGGGAATCAGCTCTAAAGGATCAACATTTTCACTATGATAGTTTTCAAATCAAATAACCAGAATCACATTCAGTCCTTACAGTCAAATGACTCAAATCTATTGAAACAACATACTAACATGTTCAAACAACAAAGCAAACAGAAACTGTTGAGAGCCAACACATATGAACTCACAGCCGGATTCAACTATTAACAATGACTTATTCGTCACAAAACCTGAAATAAACTCAATTTTCAGCACCAGTCTAACATAACCACTCCAGTCACACAGAATTTGCCAATTTGGAAAGAAGTTTTGATTTAGTCCCCTTTCTAAAGAACAGACTGTGCACAGCCATATTCACGTGCTAACACCTCCAAGCCCCATCTTAGAAAAGATGTGTACCAATTTAAGTTTCTTGAACCCTTGAATCATATTTTGAGTGCGGAATTTTCTAACTGCTGTTTCTCAAACAGTATGCTCATGGCCAGAATCTACATGATAAGAACCCAAGGGTTTTTATGAGAAAATTGAAATGGGTGACCACTTCATAGTTTTCTTATTCCTCGTAAAATAGCCATACGGCATCTACAATATATAGTCTAAGAATCCTAACAATATCAGGAAACAATATCCTAACAAATCAGGAAAATAACAAAAAATAGAAAAATAATATCAAGTAGATTCATAATTAATATCAATCTCTAAAATTTAGGAAATCAGAATCCTAACATTAATTTAGAAAATTAGGATCCTAACACTCTCCTCTCCTTCAAAACAGTCTTGTCCTCAAGACTTTAAAAAATTTAGGGGTACGGTTCTCCCATATAGGCTATAGCATCTTCATGTGGTAAATTAGACCATTGCACAAGAACCTCCACAACAGCTCTGTTATTAAGCTGAACCATGCGCCTATTAAGAATAACTTCAAGATGAATATGAACCTGTCCATGAGACCCAACAACTTCGATGCCTCTAAATTTCAAGTGAATACATTATCTCGATTACTCACAATAGAATGAGAACATTGAGGAGGAAGGCCTTGAGATTTGGCAAACACATCATAAAATTCCAAGAGCAATGCTTCAATCTCTTTAGAGTAGCCAGTCTTTTCAGATTTGAACTCTCCTATCACCTGCAATTGCAACAAGTAACCACAGTGTTCCTTTTTAAAATTCTTTCCATGCGATGACTGGTAATTGTTGTGACACGTCCACATTGCTTCCCCTTAAGAGTGACCAATTTTCCATTCATCATAAATTTCATGAGCAATTTCGAAAAGTTCCAGGAGATATCTCCTAATGTTTGAAGCCACTCTATACCCAACACTATCTCATAATCCTCCAAGGGCAGCAAGAATAGATCAACAAATAAGTCTTGATCTTGCATAGTTAATTTAATTTTAGAGCATTTGCCCTAGCAAGTCAAAGTTCTTCCATCTGCAACTTTCACAACAAATTTTTCACATGGTTCTATCAGGTAAGCAAGCCTTTTAGCAATCTTGACATACATAAAATTATTAGTACTGCCAGTATCAATCAAAATAATGACAGGTTGGTGTTTCAAGAAGCCATTAATTCTCATAGTTTGAGAATTAACATATCCAGCAAGCACGTGAACCAAAAGAGTAACATGAACATCATTAGTTTCATCTTTCATACCTCCTTGATCCGAGTCTATTTCAAGATCATCGCTAATCTCGTCAACAGGCTCAATCACCAAGAGGCTTCTCTGTTTACAACAGTGATTCTTATGTCACTATTCATCACATTGCCAACATAACCCTTTTGCAGTCTTCTCCTTGAGCTCTTCTTGTGTTAGAAGCCTAGCAGGATGCTTGGTTAGTGAGGAAGTAATACTAACAACTTGCTTTCCAGATCCCACACTTTTGTTGATACAACGTGATTCTTACCTAATTTCTCCTCTTGTAAACGAGCATAAGAAATTGCTACAGTCATGGTGCGTGACTGTTTAGCTTTGACTTCTCTTCCAATATCAACTTGAAGGCCTTCAATGAATGTTCCAATCAACTGTCGTTCAGTCCAATCTTTGGCCCGATTAGACAATCGTTCAAACCGGCTTTGGTACTTCAAAAAAGTATATGTTTGGTGAATCTTTGCTAGTTGTCCATCAATATTCTCATATTCTGAAGGTTCAAAACGAACAAGAAGCCCGGCAGTAAATTCATCCTAGTTAGGAACACCATGAATAGATTCAAACCAATCATACCATTGTATTGCATCCCCATCCAGATTAATAGCAGCCATCTCCACTTTTGAGGCTTCCAGTGTGTTATGGAAGCGAAAAAAAATTTCAGCTCTAGATATCCATCCTGTAGGATCTCCGTCTTCCCAACGAGGAAATTCAACCTTCATACATGGGAGAGGATGATCATAATCTCCTCCTTGGCCCCCAGTTTGCCTTCTTCGATTAACGCTTGAGTCACCTTCTTGTCGTTCATGGCTTATAAAATCACGAACAGTCTGAGATATTAGTAACTTCAACTCTTCCATCTTCTTGTCAAGCTTTGCTTCTATTATGGCATCAATTTGATTGTCTGAAGCTTGGTTAGAACCCATTGCTTGCACTTTCTTCCCTGGGGGCATCCAAGATCGTGGCTCTGATACGAAATGATAAGAACCCAATGGTTCTTAAGAGAAAATTGAAATGGGTGACCACTTTGAGGGGGTCTAGTCCTCCAAAGAAAAGCCTTAGGCTAATAGTTTTCTTATTCCTTGTAAAATAGCTATATGGCATCTACAATATATAGTCTAAGAATCCTAACAATATGAGAAAACAATATCCTAACAGATCAGGAAAACATCCTAACAAATCAGGAAAATAACAAAAAAATAGAAAAATAATATCAAGTAGAATCATAATTAATATAAATCCCTAAAATTTAGGAAATTATAATCCTAACATTAATTTAGGAAATTAGGATCCTAACACCACAGTTCCCAAGACTGCTCAGAATTGAAATTTTATCACTTACAATGCCTCCCTAAATTGCAGAAATGCAAGAACAAGAGCAAGACTCAGAGACCATATTGTTTTCATTATACGATAAATTTAAGCAAACTACATCAACCATCACAAAGAAGATACATTTTTACCAAATCATCTTGAATTAGTTAAAAAAAAAAATTGTCACAGAAAGAGTCTGTCACCACATAAATCTCAAATCCACAAACTATGATTACTAACTCGTACAGCACAGATTGAATTTCACAAAAGAAATCCCAACCCTCTTCCAGTATTCGCCAGTACAGAACTCTCATTCTTTTCCGTTTGCTTTTCCTTTTCCTTAACCTTCTTACACAATTTTGGCCTCGGCTTCATTGGCTTCAAATAACTAGCCTGCAACCTCACCATTTCCCTCAAAATCTCGATCAATTTGCCCTCAACTTCGAACCCATTGGGCTCAAGAACTCTCAAAGCTCTTGCCACAGCTTCCATAGTACTCACACACCCAGAAAAGGGTTCCTTCCTTAATATCAATTCGGAGTCATATATACTTCCACCACTCACTTTCTCATCGATCCCCAAACAAACCCTCGTGGCAAACTTGGAAAGGAACTCCTCGCTTGCCTTCACCATCTCCCTGGCGTGCTTCCAAGTCCCATCAAAAGCAATCAGAACCAAATATTTTTCATTGTTTCGGACCAAATCCAATGCCTTGAGGTGGGAAATGTCGACGGCCGGCGAGGAATGGGTCGGCGGAAAGAGGTAGATTGCCGTAGGTGATTGGTCGAGTAGTGGGGAGATGCCAGGTCGGAGACGGCGGCCGACGACGGTGGTGGCGTTGAGGAGGCATTTGGTGAGAATTGGAGTGGTGGAGAGCTTGTGCTGTGCCTCATGCGGATGGTGGAGGATAACAACTCGGGTTGAGGTCTGGATGGGGTGCACGGGCAGGGCGTGGCAGAGACACACCGGATTGGGCCGCGAGCAGCTAGAGCAGATGGATCGACTGTGCGACTTTGACGGCGGTTCAACCGTGGAGGCGGAGGCGGCGGTCGTAGTTGGGAGGGGGTGGCCGGCGTGTTCCGGTTCTGGTTCTGGTTTAGCGTCCATGCACAATTGCACAGTGGCCAATAGCGATCGAAGTTGTCAAGTAGTGAAATTACTAAGCAAATTACATTTGAAATCTTCTGTCAGGAAAAAAAAAAAAAACTACGATTTTTTATCCAAACTGCAAGACTCCATTAAAATGGTTTTGTTATAGGTGCATTATATGCGTATGATTTGTTTTATACTTTAAAAAAAATATTTCAATTACATTTTTTTGTCGTGAGTTTTTTAGTTAATTTATTTTGATTTTTTAATAAATTTATAATTAGTTAGAATGTTAAAAAAGAGCTTTTAACTAATTCCTAGAGTTTAATTTAAAGTTTAATTTTGATTTTAATATAAGTATAAAAAATTATCATAAATTATATGTTGATTAAAATAACTTTATCCTTGGATAACTAGTTTAAAATTAAATTCATTTATTTAATATTTTATAGTTATATAAAATTTTTGAAAGT
This sequence comes from Castanospermum australe, assembly GCA_019955255.1. Taxonomy (NCBI): domain Eukaryota; kingdom Viridiplantae; phylum Streptophyta; class Magnoliopsida; order Fabales; family Fabaceae; genus Castanospermum; species Castanospermum australe. The sequence continues at coordinate 169,225 of NSJW01000162.1, forward strand.
TAAATTTAATATTTTATTTAAAAATGACAATTTATTCTTAAAACAATTCTCAAAATTATCTTATTAAACATTATCATCAATTAAATTAAAAGCAACAGTTAAAATCAATATAAAAACTGTACATGTAAAGAAAATTATCTTTGGTTATAATTTATTTTCATTTATCATAATCTTTTTCGGTACATTTTAATTTATCATTATGATATATCTCTAATGCTGTAAAGAAAGAATTTGGGTTCTTCCATTTTTTTAGTTTTATTTTGTGATCAACCTTTTTCCCCCTTATATTATTGCACAACAAGAATTTTGCATTATACCCGCAAAGTCTAAGGGTAAAATACTTCCTTTAAATATGCTTTATGGTGTACAATTCTCAATCTTATCTGTGCTGTTTAGAGTTGTAAATAGATAATCAAGTATACTTTTTTGGGCTGAAAAATACACTGTAATTATATTAGCCGAAGCCTAATTTCCCTTGCCTTTACATTTGTCCTTGTCATTAAGTTTGTCAAGATAAGTAGTTTTTTTTTTTAACAAAAAAAATGAAGGTGTTCATTCAAGTACCTTTAATTTGATTGCACAACTTGTAGGTACTACCACCTCATATGAGTTTCTCAAACGGGTTGCCCATGCTTCCAACTTCATTATTTTTACACTATTGTTTTATACTTAGTGTATATTTGGTGTGTTGAAAAAAAAATAAATAGAATAAAATTGAACATACAAAATCTCTAAGGTTAAAATATAAAAAATTTTATTTCCATTCCATTCTTTTCCATTCATTCTTACCAAACATGCATTTATTCTCTACATTTCCCTTTTATGGAAAAGAGAAAGAATAAGAAATTTACATTTTACTTTTTTTTTCTTTTTTCTCATAAAAAGTAAATGTACAGAAAAGATGTAGTTAAGAGGTATAAGAGTTTATCATTTTCCTTCCAACTTCTCAAGTCACAGAGAATATACTTTACAAAAGAAACTTTTTTCTTGGTAGAATACAAAATAACTTGTTTCCTCAAATTTAGAAGCAACTTAAGCACCACTGTCAAGTTGCTTGCATAATAATTCAAACCTGTGCATGTATCTGATGTTTGAAGTTGTTTAACAGTGTAGCTGGTCTTCGCAGTTCGCATATGCATGCCTCCTCTTTGAACTTTTCCTCTATATATCCAATATAACCTATGAAGTGAATTATTCTGATCACTTTAACTTATGTGTATGCTAATATTGTGAAATTCATATTGATATGTAATTGACTAAGTCCCACGTTGCTAAAACTAGAAAAGATCTCAAGGGTTTTCTCGTGTAAATAAGTCTATGTATATTAAGAGTAATATATCTCACATGAGAGAATTGCCTAAATAGCTAGCATCACAAATACAAGTTTTGCTTGATCTCACAGCTCAAGCTCTCTTTTTTATCTTATCACGCTCATCTCAAGTTCACCATAAAAATTATTGTAAAACAAGGTAATCATAATATTACTTCTCCAACCCCTCGTCTATGCCTTTTCCTTTCCATGAAGAGACATAAGCTAACAAGAAACATCTTATTTTGTTTCGGATAGAAACAAAATGTGCGCATTGGGGTCACCAAAGGATAGACATTTTGGTCAAGAGAAGTAATATTATGATTAATTTAGTGCACATTAAAGCTTCAATTGAGGAGGGGCTGTAGGTTTTGACATGAGCATGGTATGAGAAAAAGAGGCTAGATGGAGGCAAAACTCGTATGTTTGATGATAGCTTTCTATGTTATGATAAAACTTACTTATTAGAGGAACGCTTCTCTAGCTTTAGTGAGGTGCAACTTATATCAAATACATAACAATGTGAATTTCAAAATATTAACATACACACAGGTAAAGTGAGAATAATTCACTTCACAGTTTACATCCACATCACTTCATTATAGATTTAAGGTAAAACTTAATTGTATAGTATTGCGTAAGTAGCTTTCAACAAATTCAATTTTCGTAAGAAGTTTCCCTTCTTAAATACAGATGCTAACGTCTAACATTGGAAAATTTCAAAACAAGTTTATGTATCTCTATTTCAGTACAAAAGTCAAGTAATAGTGAAGCTGTTAGCTGACTTAATTAGTAAATTTATTTATAATTAGCTCAAAGACCCTAGGGCTAAATATTAACTTTAACATAGGAACGGTTATTAAAAAAAAAAAAACAGAAATTACTTGTCATAACCCACACAGTTTAGTAACGCTAAAGTTTGAGGCGTTGGGTATTAGCATTCTTCTAGCCCTAGGAAATAGGAATATAAAATCAAGCCAACCATTACTTCAAAGAAACTACGGGGCGCAAATCAGTAGCCCATTCCCTTACAGTAACAACGTTATATTGTTGGAGCTGTGGGAATCTCTTTCCAAACCCGATAGTATTAGTAAGAAAATGGGCTCCAAATTAGACGGGTCCAATCGAATTTTCATTGACGACCGAAACAAAAAATAGTTGAATTCATACTTTCATAGTTTTTATTTTTATTTTTTTGGTTAACAAAGGGGAAGAATCCAAAACCTTTTAGTTGACCACAAAGAGAATCCTTTCTTCCTTTTGTCTGATAAAAAATTAAATTCACTGGTAACCATTCCGTTAACTCTTTTTTTTTTTTTAGTTAGAACTTACAATGATACTGGATTCTAATAAGATTTACAAGACTTTTTGAACATTAATATTCAATTTTACTAGTTGAGTCAACTGTACAATAATAATGATTTGATTGATTAATCCTCACCTTTTGTGCCTTATTGGTTAAACCTAATTACAAGCCTTTCTATCAACTGCCACCAGATAAACTAGAGAAATTTAACCAAAAAAAAAAAAAGAAAACTATGCAATGTTAGCTGTAAGAGATTCCAAAAGTTGCTTCCGTTTCAAAAGAATTTGCTAGAAAATGTGGACAAATTCCTCAACTGGAGACAACTTAAATATTCATCCTTTTAGTTTGAAGAGCCATGAAATTCTTACCACAGCATTCCTTTAACTTTAAGTTTATGAAAATTATTTGAAATGTTATATTACATACATATACTTATATCATATATTTCTCAAAAATAATATACTGAATTCAAGTTAATTTTTTTACCAATCCAAATTATACACATGTTTATATATTATTGGTAAGTATAATCTTTTCCTTCTTAAGTAGACAAAGTGCACTTCGCGTAGCGAAAACTATTGGTAGGGAAATTGGTTACCAACCCAAGTTTTATGACATGATAGCATTGATAATGTATCGAAACAACCCCGTTATGATACACAGGATGATAAGATGCTCGAACAATAAATTCTTATTATTTTTCTAAATATCAAATTATATATAGAGGCAATCAACCACTTATCATACTGGTACAAGTCATTCTCAAAGGAAAACCATGAAATTGCGTTGTGATGGCACCTGTCAATCATTCCTTTGCTTTAATTTTCTGATTTTGTGTCTGTGTGTGTGTGTGTGCTTTTTTAAGAATATTATTGCCAGCCCGAATGGTTGTCTCTGTCTCCACCACCTTCTCAATTCGGTCGTTTTCAATTAAAAATAATAAAAAATAAAAATCTTAAAAACAATGTTCCCATAGCAGAAGAACTATAAAGTGGCGGCCGGCCGTGGCGGTGGCGCCAACTGGACGTTGTTGGCGGTGATGGAGTCCTCTCTCCATGCCACCGCCCAAATCGTCCCATTGAAAAAAAACTCTAAACAAGTTTTGATTTTTGAACCATTCAAACTCACTGAAAATGTACTACTATTGAAAATCTTCACAAATAGTGAGATTTTCTCTTTATTTTTTCCATGATAAAATTGAGGGTAGTGTCATCGTATTGGGGTTTTCTTTGGATACAAGCATCAAATGTTTATTAATTGTTAATTCCTATAATAAATATCAAAAGTTCGTAAAATATAATTATCAATTAATAAACATTTAATATTGGTATGTTAAAAAAAAATTATTTACGTAACGTTTTATATACAAAATGATGAATCAGAATGAAATAAAAATATAATAGAATGGAATGGAATGGAATAGTTATTTCTATTCTACAGTTTAGTAACTTTTAAAACATAATACTTTTATAAGCTACTCTACTACTTAGTACATAAAATTATTGCACAATAGAATCAAAGTTAATGTAAATGATATAAATACCTCTTATAAAAAAAATCTTTTATATATTAACAATAATGTTTAATTTTAATTTTTTTAATAGTTTGATTGGAATAAATATTTTTATCTTTCAAAAGAATAATGTAATCACATCAAGTAAATATTTCATATTTATTTGTACATATAAATAAGTTTTTAAATCAAAGACAAAAGATCTACGTCGAGACTAAAAATTATAATGATAAATTAAATATTATCAAGATTAATAAATAATCAAATACATAAAATTTAACTATAGAAAATTACACCATAAACTGAAAAACATCAATAAGGACAGTATTTTATTATTTAAAAAAAAAGAAGGACAATAGGTGTAATTATATAAAATTTTTAAAGATATATTAGAAATAAATGATTTTAATATCATTTCATGGAGTATGAAATCTCAATCCAACTTCTCTAAGAGGAAATAGATTTCATACTTCATTTATAATTTTATGAAATGGGACATAAAATGCAATCATCATTCCATGACTTTTTTTTGCAAATAAGTATAAAAATACCACATTTCATAGAATGTACATGGAATGAAATTATTATTTATGTATACCAAATATTGCATTAGTCTTAATTGAATTTGAACCTTAGGTAATCTTAAATGTATTGGGCTGATATAGAACGTGTATTTTTAAAATTTTTTGCCAAAAAAGTAATTTAGTCTGGATTGACGTAAAAATTAACTTAAAAATATCTTTAATGTAACATTTTCCTTTTCACAAATAACGTAATGTTTATTCTTTTTTTTAATCAGAATTAGGAATAAATCAAGTGGCCTATTAGAAGTTCACTGTTAGTATAAAAATCTTTTATATTATCATTAAGTCATGCATTTATACATAATTAAAAAAGCTTAAATATATCAACATATACTTAAAAAGTTAATTTTTTTTAATAATATGTCAATACATAATTAGATGATAATATAAAATATTTTACATTGATAATAAATTAAAATTAAACCCAATAAACAACTACCTAATCTTGAGAGAAGTTCTAAAACTTTTCAGAAATTGTAAATAATCAACTAGACTTTTTCGTTCACCAACTAAACAAAAATCGTCCATCACATTACTTGCATGTATTTACTAATATACGTGGTATTCTCATTTTTTTCACAGCAATTTAAAACTCCCGTTTAATTTAATTTCTTTTTTCTAAATTTTTTATAAAAAATTAATATTTTCTATTGTTAAAAAAATTATGTTGGCAAATAAGAGACTACCCTGCGTTCTAATAAATATGTGTAAGCCACACGATGACCAACTATTGTTTAATTAAAACATAAAATAAGTTATTTGCAAGTTTCAAAAAATTTAAAAGGTTTTTTTAATGTAAAAGTTCAAATGATTATTTTAAAATAGAATAAAATTCAAAAAATCTTTACAGCTTTCTTAAAAAATAACAATAATATCTTGTGTAGGTAAAGTGTGTTTTTGTGCATGTGATTAATATTACCCTTTTTAATATTATTAAACATCGAGCTCATTTAAATGTACTTCTTTTAATAAATATTTTTAAAAAAAATTAATTTTTTTTATTTTTTTAAATGTTTGGATAAATTTTTTTAGAAAAAAGTTGAAGCATTAAAAAAGCACAAAATATGATTTTTTTTAGACACTAGATTTTTGTACTTTAAAAAAAAGATCTTTTTTATAATATAAAAAAATTATTCAAACTTAAAAAAATATTTCTCAAATATTAAATCTAAACATAAAATATTATTTACTTTTTTAAAAAATCTTTTTAAAAAAACTCATGAAAAAATTCTTTTTTAAAAAACTCATCCAAATGATCCATCATCTGATTGGGATCAAAATAATTTTGTTATGGATTGTCACTATGTATGGATGAGTATATGAGCTGGCTTGCAATATTATTTCCCCTTCTAATTGTAGTTAAGGTTTTTTTTTTAATGTGAATTATGGTTAAGCATTGCATGGTCAAAATATCCATGATTTTGGGCTTTTTATATGAATATTCTTTTATATATATATACATATATATATATATATATATATGTGTATATATGTATATATGTATGTATATGATGAATAAAATTTATATAAAGGGAAAGGTTTTTCTTAATTTAAGATCTGGATATATTCTTAAAACTTATATAACACTTATAAAAATATTTATAGATAATTTAATAATAAAAAAATTTAATAATTAAATTTAAATTATAACAAAATACGAATAACACATTAGTTAAGTAAACCAATCTCGTTAACTATATATTTACTATTGGATTTGGGTTCTGGGCATATCTTATGGTCCTGGTCCCCCCACCGTGGCACCATCACACTGCTCCTGGCCCACTCTTTCTCTTTCTCTTTCTCACGTCGACTGTAATGTGTGCCATACATTTATGTATGCTGGTTCGCTGAAGTCTGAAATTCATATAAATATTAATAAATAAATAAAAATCCTATGTACCATTAGATGAACTTTCATATATTCTAATTAATAAGAATATGAATTAGTGTTCACGGAGATAATTTTAATTAGATATATCATGTGAGTTAATTAAAAAAAATTAATTATTCTATTGTACAATATAAACTAAATTTGATATATTTTTAGGCGCTTGCTATGATACTTTTAGAAATTGTTGAGTTTTAAAATCCTACCAAGTGGACTAACAAAAAAATAATACTTACTTTAGTTTTGTTGATGTGGGAGAATGACCAACCAAAGAGTAAAAGACAAAGCAACTATTTTGTGTTTACTCCTGTTATTATTATTGTGGACATTTGAAAATATTTGAACAAAGAACAAATATAGTAGTTGTTCTTATAATTACTCTTATTGTTGTTCCTCTTCTTGAGTTTTAAAACCCACCTAAATAAAAGGATACAGTAGAATCCGCCATATTTTTATCAACTTACATCTAATTGTAGCTAATTTTAGTTTATAAGAGTATTCTTAATTGCACCGTTCATTCGATTACCTTTACAATAATCTGAAGGTTCAAGACAGATAAGTAAATGAATGAAGGAAGGTAGGAAAATTGGCTCATATTGTTGTTGGGAACGTGTTCTTAAAGAGTAACTCAAGGGTAACTTATTCTTTTCATTTCTTGTTTTTTTTCAATTCTTATTACTTTATAGCAATGATGCACTTAAGGGGCAATTCTCATCTGACTCTTGTTCCTAAATCCTAATGAAATTTAACACGGAATTCAAGTGATCGTGTACATACTTCTGTGAGCAATATCATATAAAATGGCAGTTTCACATAATATTTACTTTAATAATCTCAGCTTAGAATTATCTGGGGTTAATTTCCAATTAATTGAGATGCTTGAAAAAAATAAAATTTTCTGATTTCTTACAAATAAACCCTTGTTTTGTTAATTTTTTTTAACAGTATCCTCAACTCAAATGATTCATGTATGTTGTTGCTCCTTTGGTTTCACAACCCTGCAAATTAAATACGAAAAAAAAAAATTCTGAATTGGTGATTAATGCATATTTAGTGTTAAAATATTCACCCTACAAAGCTAAATTAATGACAACTTCTACTTTTCATGTGCCAAAAAAATGAAGTCGCTGCTAATTTGTTAAATTTTTGGCGGTTAAGTTAAGAAACAAGTTATAAGAAAGCACCATATATTGTCTGTAATTTTTGTTTTTTTTTTTCTTCTTTTGTTGTGTTGTGCCAAGGTAGGGAATTCTTCTCTTTAAACCTAAGTAACTTCTAAGTCTTCTCTTAGTACCTACGCCTGGTGTCTCAGTCCAGTCTCGTTAGTGATTCAATCTGCATTATATATGATGTACCTGCTTGCAAATGATGCTGTTTATATGCTTAATCACATTTCTAACTCGCTGAACTATGAACTAATAAACCATGTTAGAGAAAGAGGGACAGTTATTCTATTTTGCAATTAGAATTCAAGGTCATTCACTGCGGAAGAACTTAAAAAAAAAGAGTAAATTCTCAAATATATAAGTGATATTAATTTAGTCATTTAAAATAAGTTGATATTAATTTAGTCTCTCAATCATAGAAAGTAACAAAAAAAATAGTCCTCATATTATAAATTGCGAGAATACAGTTAATAGAGTTTTTGATTAAGGGAACAAATTAACGTAACTTTTTATGATTAAAAAATTAAATTAATATCACTTTTATGATTAAGTGAATAAATTGATGTCAACTTTTTTCGAGGGACCATATTAATATCATTTTCTATTATTTAAAAATTAAATCTATGTTAACTTTTTTTTCGAATATCAAATTAATATTATTTATATTTTTAAAAGACAAAAATGAATGTTTCCTTGAAAAAAAAAATAATAAATGGACTCGCTATATGCTCAAAATTCGGATGCTAGAGTAAAGCCAGCAACAAGTCTTATGCTGCTATACTATTTTCATGTGCTGCTCGTTGAAAGATCCCTTTTTTCTTAAAAAAGTGGGAGAGCTTAGATAAGAAAATTAGATGAACAGCAAAAAGTTTGTAACCACCCCATACGTTGTCGTTGTTAACAGTGAAAGGTTATCCATCTTTTCTTAATTTTATTGCTTTTTTACCAATTATGCTAGTGTTTCATTTTGATGATTCATGAGCAGATATTGAGATGCATGGTGGTCGTTCAGTGTGAGGAAGTTTCCTGAATTTAATACGATATAATTGTATAATTAAGCAGTTTTAGGTCAAATACACAATAAATTACTTCATGACTTTTTGATGTACCCCTTTTAACTTGAAAAAAAGGTACATTCATTGCATATCCTTGACCCCTTTTTCATTCTTGTGGTGTGGACCCTTCATCTTTTCTTCTGGTTCTTCTTTTTTCCCCTTTTTCTATTAAAATTTTTTTCTTTTCTTCATATCCAACATGCATGCCAATATGCTTATTTCTATTTATGTTTGTTCTTGCTTTCCAGTTTGTTTCAATTGCATAAATTCATTATTAGTAAGAGTTGACTTACTTAGTCAATTTTTTACTCATGATAATTATCACCGTATGTATCTTCATCATATCTCAAGTTTTCAAATGGGCCTTTATCCACATCTAAGCTTAATATTTTAACACTTATTATATCTGAGTCTCAATCCAATATCACAGAGTCATAGTTTAGGCTTATATTATTATTGTTATACTAGTTGTTAAGGTTAATTATATTAGTTTTTTGTTTGATGCACACTACACTTTGTATATATAAGTTATCACAATTTCATCAATGAATCAATTCTATTCATTTTTCCAAACTCACAATCTTGATATGGTATCAGAGCTCTCTCCTATCAGAGCTCTCCAAAGGAGAGAGCTCTGCTTCTATTGCTGCTACTTGAATTTTTCTTTAATCTCTTGTTTCTTGTTCGTCTATTCTTGGTAATCTTCCATAGCTTTCTCTAGTACTAGTGCTGCTTAGGTGATTGTTTCAGGTGCTACTACTTTAGGCACCGTTGCCATCAATCCTGATTCTATTCTTAATGATCCTTCTGTTAGTCCCTATTATATCCATCCTAGTGAGAGCCTTGCGACTGTTCTAGTTACTCTTGTGTTGATAAGACCAAATTATCATGCCTGGTTAAAAGCCATGAAAATGGGTTTTGAATACAAGAATAAGATTGAGTTTATTGATGGATCAATTTCAAAGCCAGAAGACACTAGCTCTTTATTCCCAGCATGGAGGAGGTGCAATAATCTAGTGCTATCTTGGCTTATTCGTTTAGTTTCACCTCACATAGCCAATAGTGTAATTTGGCTAGATACTGCAATTCAGGTGTGGAAAGATCTTAAAGAAAGGTTTTCTCAAGGAGATGCATTTTGCATTACAGATTTGGAAGACGAAATTGCTTCTTTCAAGCAAGGTGAGGCTTCTGTTTCTGAATATTTTACTAGCTTAAGAGTTCCTTGGGAGGAACTGGAGAAGTTTAGGCCAATTTCTATATGTAAGTGAACCATTCTGTGTTCATGTAATGCACTTACCTTAATCAAAGATTATAGAGAAGGGAATTATATGATTAGATTTATGAAAGGACTCAATGATGAAGATTCATTCGATGATAATAACTGCATAACTTGGGTTCGAATTCTAAATCTCCCTTCAGTAGGTGATCTATAATTAGGTTGATGGTTTGTCTTGACCTTATTAAAATGGGAACCCTAAATTTTTATGTAAAAAAAAGATAAATTCATTTAGTTAGATGTATTGCTTAATAATCACTTAATTTCGGGGATGTGGTTTTTCTAGGGCTAATTTTTAACGTAAAAAACAGTAAAAAGGTTAGTAACTTTTAATTTCTCTAGCTATATATAGCATACTAGTTAACCTGACCATAATGTAATTTAAACAGAAAGTGATGTGCCAGTGTTATCTGTCAATAACTAACATCTCCTTTAAATGGCATAGGTATTAATTTTTATTCATAATAAATGACTAGTCTAATGACATTCTGTGCACAAAAGCATGAAAAAAAAATGGATATAATTTGCTTAAAATATTGAGAAGGGAAAGTAGAAGTTTTTCTTTTTGCTAATTTTCATTCATATATGGAACTGGTCTAATAACATTCTAGTGTTTGGTTTGAATGTAATGCTCTACCCACTCAAGGTTCCTTTGTCTCAGTTTTGGTCTTTGATTGGTTATTTTTATAAGTATTACTGTAAGACTAATCTTTCATTGTAACTAGTCTTTGAATAAGAAATTCTCTTAATAAATACTTATTTTAAGGTTTGAACTTTGATCCTACCTTAAAGGGTAACTCGCTTATTATCACATCTAACTTTGTTGATTGAAATATCTCTATAAGTATTACTATAAGACTAATCTTTTAAACATGATCGCAATTAGTCTTTAAGTAGAAGGCCCACCTAACCAATGCAACAAATGCTTATTTTAAGGCTTCAACTTTGATTTTACTTCAAAGGTAACTAGCTTATCATTACGTCCAATGTAATTGGTGTTGCTGTGCCTCATTAAAACATTACCAATTCACTTCACCAGCCCTAGTAACTTATTCATTAAAAATTTAAACTCATACGAATTTAGTTAAGTTGGTTAATAATAATAGCATATATACTTACTAAATGTTAATGGAGGTTAGTTTACTTGGTTAGCCATTTGTAAATAGTTTTTTTGTAAGTATTCGATTTGAATTTGAATGATCCTTTCCTTTAATTTAAATTTTTAGATTTAGAAAAAAATAAACACTTACTCTATAACCCACTTTTTCTCTCTTTTTTTTTAATTATTATTTATGTAAATCTAATGAAGAAATTTTGGTTTGTTTTTGTTTGAATTTGAAAGGTTGAAAAAAAGGTTGAGTTGCGACAATGGGAATTGCATTCGGTGAAGGCTGGACCATCCTAATGGTTTCAGCAGTCCAACGTCTTCATTTGCAAAATAGACACGGGCAATTCTAAGTCACAAAAAAGTAAGCCTTCGAGTTTGATGTAACTTGGCAGTGCAAAATCATTTTCAGACTCTTCCTTGCCCATTGAATTGGGAAATTGCATCTCACATTTGATTTTCCTTTTACGTTTTAAAGGTGGAGTGTGTGAAAATATTGACACTCTTAACTCTTATCTTCTATTAATTATTTTTAATTAAATAATTTTTTTATTTAAGTAAAATTTTAATTAATAAGATTTTTATTTATCTCATTTACATTTCATTAAAAACAATTTAAGAAATTAAAATTAATTAATTAATGAAAAATATGAATAAATAATTAAGAGTGTGAATAATATTGCCTTTTGATCCAATCCCCAAATGGTTCCATACTAGTATTGTAACACTCAAATTAATAAAAACTTTTATTACAAGAATAATTCCCTCAAGAAAAATCCTTGATAATAAAGAAAAAAATAATACTACTAAAGTAACAAAGTGAAAAATAGTAGTTAGAGCAAGAAAAATGAAATAAAATATACATCGCTAATTGTATGTTTAGTGTGAGATTAAAAATATAAATAAAAAATTTATAGATAAGTTTTTATATGAAAATTATATAAAAAAACTCATTAATAAATTCTTCATCTTTTTTTTTCTCTCCACGTAAATCTCATCTTAAATAGAAAGGTAATGCTTGTTAGATATTAAAAAAGTGTTTGATTTGGTTGTATCATGTTTTCATTTTTACTAAAAATAAGAAACATGTTTGAAACTGCATTTGGTTGTAATACCAAAAAAATATTGCATTTGATTGTTTTTTCCTGAAATAGAAATATTTCTTAAAATGGGATCAAATTTAAAAATCACAAATAGTTGTTTTTATCATTTTCGGAAACAAAAACTTAAAAAGGTAATGACAAGTTTGTTATCTACACTTTTATAAAAGAATTTTTTTTTTGGTACCTAATTTTTACTTTTTCAAAAAATTATTAACAATTACTTGAATATAAATAAAAAATAAAATTATAAATATAATTATTTTTTTGATAATTATATTTTACAATAATAACTACTTTTAAATATAGATAATTATTTTTTTTTATATACAAATTTTATAACTGACTTTAAATGTATTTTAATTTTTTACAAAATTATTTTTTTTTAACTAACTTTAACTATAATAAAATTATAACTAATTTATAAAATGATTATATAAGTTACAATTAAAAAAATGAAAAGTGTGAAAGTGGCTATTAAGATGTTATTATAATAAATATTATATCAACTAAGTATGATTTTTAAAATTTGAAAACAAAAAAATTATTTTAAAACAATAAAAATAAAATAAAAAATAAAAAAATTTCTCAAACCAAACAAACTCTAATTTTGGCAAAAAAAAATGCAAAATCCATATAAGCAAAACTGAAAAACAAAAATGCAAAATGCAAAATCCATCCAAATAAGCAAAGAGAAATGGGGATTGGGGAGAGGGGCGGTGCCACTGCAAGCGGATGTTTGCCTTAAAAAAACGACTTTGTCTCGCCACACTCTTTTTTTCTTCTCAACAATTAACCAAAAAAAAAAAACCTTCTCCTCTCTCTTCTCTCTCTCTCTCTCTCTCTCTCTCTCTCTCTTGTTTTGATTTTCTTTCTCTTTCTGGTGTTTCCCCTGCCTTTCGTCCTCCTCATAATTCATTCATATTCTTCTCTCTTTTTCATCCTCTGCAACACACACTCTCTCAAAAGCCTGAAAAGTTAGAGAGAGAAGGCACACACAGGCACAGGCACAACAATAATTCACTTTTCTTACCCAAGTATCTTCTTCTTTCTCTCTTTATTGCCAGCTCTGCAAGCTTGTCCTCCCCATACCCATTTCCCCTCTCTCTCTCTCTTAACTCGCCATCTCACAAACCCATCATCACACCCTGAGATCTCAGGTATACGTCAATTCCCTCTCACCACGCACTATCTTCCCCCACTCGTATCACTTTGGTCAATCCCCCCCCCCCCCCAAAAAAAATGCTATTTGTAATCCGTGATCTCCTGCTTCACTATTTGTTATCTGATTCAATGTTCTTATCGTTTTTGTAATTCAGTGCCGTAATTGCTGATCTGGGTCTCGATGATATTGTGGTGACTTTGATGGGTTTTTGTTGTTTTTGCTTTTTGTTTCGGGATCAGTCCGGTTTTTGATCTATTGGGTGTCTCTTATTTGGGTTCGTTTCACGGTTACGAGCTCTTTGATTATCTGTGATTAATTATTCTTTTTGCTTGTTTGCTTGTTTGTTGTGTGATCTCGCGCCTGTCTGCATTTGTCATGGTTTGCATTTTTTTAAAGCTTCGATCAATTTCCAAGTTTTCTATTTGCTTTAATTTGAGAAAGAAATGGCTGAATGATCATTAGACAAGAGGTGCTGCTGCTGGATCTTAGTATATAACTCTTAGCAACAATTCAAGTCGATCCCCTAATTGTATTTTAAAATCCTTCATATACTTCTGCTTACTATTTGATTCTTTGCTCTGATCAAGTTAGTGGTCAAAATTTCCATGGATTTTTGCTTAAGTGCATTGCTATCAATTGTTCGGTCATAAATTATTTTTCTGCTTTTAGATAGCTTCTCATATTTCAGAGTAGTGGAAATAATTTGAAAATCTGGAATGCTTTATCCATTTGGCTATCAATGACTTGGATTTGAGACATGTTATATGGTGGAGCAAGCAGTGAATGAGCAATTATTTGCAGGAGTCTTTGCAGCAAATTACTTGTAGAGAGCACTTTAACCTGGTAATGCTGCTCTCAGTTTGCAGTGTCTGCGCAGTTAGAGAACTGGGCATCTTGGAATTTGACATAGATAGTTTCTTTTGGTAACATGGAACTTGTTAATATTTATTTTATTGGTCACGGAAGTAATCTACAGTTGGGACAATCATCTAGATATAAGGCAAAAAAAATGTAATCATGGAAGCATTCTCATGTATATTTAGTCACGGATGCTCATTGATTGACAAAGTGTAGCAGAAAGGGGAAAAAGAGAGAAAGAAAGAAAACACTAAAATTCTCTTAATATAGTACTTGAGCATTGAATACCAGTAATCATAATGTGGTTTGTGATTGTGGGTTGAAGTTGAGTAAGGAGACTAAGCAAGGTTGTTGACTTGAAGGGAAGGTTTTGGAGTGTAAAGGATACCAAGAATTTCTGAGTGTGATGAAATATTTTTTGCTTGTAACTGCCTTAACATGGATGCTTGATTCGGACATGTCAACCAGATATTTTTATCAGATGAAGATTACTTAAAACGATTTATTTTTGTACCATCTTGATCATTACTTTGGGAAGTTGAAACAAGACATCTCATGTTACTAAATAGAATGACAATCTAAACCTGATATGAAAGGGAATCAGCAGTAAGTTAGCATGCAAATTTGAAAACGAATTGACAGTATGGTCAGTGCAATTGCAAGGTTGTAATCTCCATTCAATAGGACTTAAAAATATGTGGTTGCTAAGTAACATATTCCCACTGCTAGGAAATTGTTTACATTATAGAGGAGATATTTCTGGCGTAAATATAAGTTGTTAGTTTTGCTTTCTTCTGATATGCAACTCAATCACAATTAAGGAAGAAATCAATCCCCACTGCCCAGTATGTCCAATTGTTATCAATGAAAATACTTGGGGGACTGGAATTTAAGTAGCTCATTCTAACTTTTGCTTTTATCTGATTATGTTTGTTTGGCAGTAAAACATCTCAAACCTACTTGTTTTGCTAATTGATTGCATGGAATAATTCATTTTTAGAAACTAGGATCGTACACTTGTGTTAGGAGGATAAATTATAGCCAAGGGAAAGCTGTTTCTCAACAAAAATTGCTATGTTGCTTGTAAACCAAACAGTTAGGAAAGCAACTTATTTTCTTTCTGCTGTTATTTTGAGCTACTTCTTAACGGACATGCTTGAACACAAAGATCTCTATTCATGTCTTATTTGAAGGTGGTTCTATTTTATCTCATTCTAACTTATCAATAAATCTTTTTACTTTCTGGATGAATAAATCAATTTATTTCTACTTGAGTTCTTTCAGGTCTCCTTGCCTGTCTGTCTATTTCCTGTTTTCTATATACTTGTAATGCTAGAATGTCTCTGCTTATGTCTGTATGCGTATAGGGTGATGGAAACCTGTGGATTAGATTAGTTGCTTAGGCTGTTGAGTTTTGACATCCCAAAACTTGGTATGAACCCCAATATATATACTTAAGCCACCCTTTTACCATGACACACTTTTAAGACCCACTGCTTATCTTCATGAAATGTCAACATAAGATCCCTTTTCTGCTTGTAGGAGCTGGGAGGATTTGTATGAGAGTCCTCCTAATAAACATGGATGCCCACATATACCCCATGGTTGGATTTTCTATTCCAACTGGTTTTTTTATTTCATTATAATTTTTAAAAATAATTTAAACCTCTACTTGATTATCAAGAAACATAAAAACTAAAAAATTGTATAACATATATTGATATAATGCCCTTGCCCATAACAGTGAATTTAAGTTGTGTTGTGGTCCTTGATTTAGTCATTTTCCAAATTTATACATCAGCTATTTGTTTGCTTCTTGTGCTTATAACGATACAAAAGATATACAAAGTCAATTTATATTAAAGATTACCTGTTTGAAAGTTAGCTTTTTGTGATTGTATTCTCCTAAAAGTAGACAAGAATATCATTTAGCCTGGCCCATGGTCTGATTTCCTTATAATGATAATGAAAGATATAATATTTATGTTTTGGGAAATGCAAGCTTGTTGCTGCTGCTTTATCTACAAAGTGATACTTGCTTTTCTCATGCTTGTATATTAACTCTGTTTTTCTTGTGCAGTGGATTACTTTGGCATTTGCAGACGCTGTGTTTGCTGAAAAAAGAGTATATTAGAAGGAAGTTTTAGCCATGTCTAGCTCTACAAAAATTTTGGATCCTGCGTTCCAGGGAGTGGGTCAGAGAGTGTATCCTTAATATAATGGGTGATTCATAAAAGAACTTGTGGATATTATAGTTTCTTCCATTTTAATTTTCTACAGGAATAGAGTAGAAGGTGAAAAAATAAATAAAAATTTTTCTGCCAAGAGAATAATCAAACCATAATCTTCAGCTATAAGCATTACTTTCCAGGTTATATTGTTATATATTGAATGCACTGTCTACTTTGAGAGGTTTTAAACTTAACTTCCAGTAGAGGGACTGAAATATGGAGGATTGAGAATTTTCAGCCAGTTCCATTGCCCAAATCTGAATATGGAAAATTCTACATGGGAGATTCATACATCATATTGCAGGTGTGAGCCATATCCAATGTTACCTTAGATGCATTTATATATATGTGGTGTCACTGTATGGTGACACTAGAGTTTGAATGTTCTGGAAACATTTCATCTTTTTCTGTTTAGGCTGTGCACAATACCCTAAATTGCTTTTTTAAGTTCACCTTAGATTGTAACAGACAAGATCATGTTCATTATCGTAATATGATTATAGATCAAAGTGCATGAGCAGAAAAATAGAAAAAAAGAAACTTCTATTCACAATGGTCTAAAATGTCTGACCAATTTCAACTTATAATTCTTGGGGAATGGCTCAGCTTGCATGAGATATAATGAAAGCTTTAATGAAATACCTACTCTTATGAAAAATATAGATTGAAAGCTTTTAACGTAATGCCTATTGTTGTTTGGGAAGATAGGTTTCTTTTTTTTTTTTTTTTTTTTTTGAAAAAAATTTGGGTGTTCATTTCATGTGTATTTGCAGACAACACAAGGAAAAGGAGGCAATCATTTTTATGATTTACACTTCTGGATTGGAAAGGATACAAGTCAGGTAAGCTTGGACTTCACCTTCTGTATCTCCAACCTGGTTCTTGCCTCATTGAGCTTGCATGAGTTATTTTTCCTCATAGAATGAAGGGGTGACTAAAATTTTGAACTTCGTAAGATCATGTGTTTTTGTTTTAGAAGAATACAGTTTCAAGGTTGTGTTTATGTCTCTTTTCAGTTTCAGGTTTTTTCTCTCTTTCCCTTTTTAAAGGAGTACTTAGATGAGTTGGATCCTACATTTATCTGTCGAAGGGGTCTGGGGTTGCATGGTTCACAATTGTTTGAAAATTCTTGAAACCAATATCTTTTGCAAAAAGAATATCTTCGCTGAAATTGTGATTTTACTTGTAGGATGAGGCTGGAACAGCAGCCATTAAAACTGTTGAACTTGATGCAGCTCTTGGAGGACGTGCAGTGCAGCACAGGGAAATTCAAGGGCATGAATCTGACAAGTTTTTGTCGTACTTTAAACCATGTATAATACCATTAGAGGGGGGTGTTGCATCTGGCTTTAGAAAACCTGAAGAAGAGGAGTTTGAAACACGTTTGTATGTATGCAGAGGAAAACGAGTTGTCAGATTGAAACAGGCATAGTATTCTCAATTCATGACCTTCATAGATACAGTGAACATTCATTGACTGAACATATAATTTAGCATTTTTCTAGTGCAGGTCCCTTTTGCACGATCTTCACTGAATCATGATGATGTATTCATCTTAGACACTCAGAATAAGATTTATCAATTCAATGGTGCAAATTCTAATATTCAAGAAAGAGCCAAGGCTTTGGAAGTTATTCAGTTTCTGAAGGAAAAATATCATGAAGGGAAATGTGATGTTGCAATCATTGGTAAGGGCACATGTTTTGAAAAGCCTATAATATAATTCTCTGTATCTGTTCTTCAGATATGTATTGTCATTTATTTGTAACATTATAAAATATATCCCAAATTGCAGATGATGGCAAATTGGATACCGAGTCAGACTCAGGTGAATTTTGGGTCCTCTTTGGTGGCTTTGCTCCCATTGTAAAGAAGGTAATCAGTGAGGATGATATCATTCCAGAGTCCATTCCTGCTCAGCTTTATAGGTATGCTGATTTCATCGTCTTCACTTCCTCCCTTCCCTAAAGCACCTGTTTCAGAAAGATCCTATAACTATCGAGAGAAGTTGGTTGTTTTTAACTAATACCAATCCATTCAATTAAAACAAAGGAATTTGTCAGCTACTGTATAATTTTTTCTAATTCTGTAAATCATCTTGATTGCAAGTCAGATCAAAGATGAGTAGAAACACTGTTTTTAATAATTTATTTTTATCTTGCTTTTAAAGAAAGATACAGTTAGCTCTTGTTGGGTCAACGCTGTCATTGTGAATGTTTTCTCCTCTTTGTAAATTTCACATCTTACCCTTCCTTTTCTTTAATATCTTATATATAAATCTCTATATATTATATCATTTTACGAAGTGGATGCTTGTGCTGAGAGATATGCATTTATATATTTTGTGCTAGTTGTCAATGAGTTTTTTTATTTGAGATAAGGAGATTTTGATTAAAATTATGGGATTTTCAATTCTTGTAATTCTGTCTGAACTGGGGAGATAAGATCTTGTCTTTACTGCTTGCTGGCTTATACTTGGGACAATAATTATTTTCTGTTGAATATATCATCACCTTATTTTCTCACATTCTTTCTCCTTAATAATTTTAGCTGTATAAATTCATTTCAATTTTATATTTCATTTCGTGTTTTGTGATGTGTGCACACTATGCATTTAAGTTTCTTGACCTGGAGAATATGATCATGCATAGATTAGCATAACAGATTTTTTGTATATCATGTGTTGATTAACTTCATATGACTTGTCCTTGTAGTATTGTTGATGGTGAGGTCAAGTCTGTGGAAGGAGAACTTTCTAAATCACTGTTGGAGAACAACAAATGCTATTTACTGGATTGCGGTGCTGAGGTATTTGTCTGGGTTGGCCGGGTAACACAAGTTGAAGAACGAAAAGCAGCTTGCCAAGCAGCTGAGGTAATGCTATTGTAGAATCTAGTTCTTCATGTTAGTTAAAAGTGGATTCATTAATTTTAGTAATATCTCCAGGAGTTTGTTGCAAGTCAAAATAGGCCAAAATCTACAAGGATAACCAGGGTTATTCAAGGTTATGAGACACATTCATTTAAGTCCAACTTTGATTCTTGGCCATCAGGATCTGCTACTACCGGTGCTGAGGAAGGAAGAGGAAAAGTTGCAGGTGGACATCATTTATTCTCACTTGTAATTTGGCTTGGCATTGTGTAAAGTAGTCATACTGACTAAGCATGGTATTTTATGTACTGCCAGCTTTGCTTAAGCAACAAGGTATGGGTGTCAAAGGAATGACAAAAAGTACCCCAGTAAATGAGGAAATTCCACCTTTGCTTGAAGGGGGTGGAAAAATAGAGGTGAGTTTATATTTTTCTTTATAGTTTCTTTGGCTTAATTAAATTGATACCCTTCAGCATGTAATATTATTTATATTTCCTAGGTATGGCGAATCAATGGAAGTGCCAAGACTCCATTGCCTAAGGAGGATATTGGTAAATTTTATAGTGGAGATTGTTACATAATACTGTACACTTACCACTCCGGTGAGAGGAAGGAAGACTACTTCTTGTGCTGTTGGTTTGGCAAAGACAGCATTGAGGTAATTTCTGTCTTTCTGATTTGAGTTCAACATATATTCTGAGAATTGTAATATTTTATTTGACATTCACCTTACAGTGCTAACACTATTGTTGTATGCATTGTAAAGTCTGGCCAATAATTCCATGCTTGAGCAAATAAGTTATTTTTTTAATCTTCTGTTGGCTGTGAATCTGTAGTTGTGATTGACATTCTGAATGTATAACAACTCTACTAGGGGATAGACTACAAAGTCTCTTGGCTTTATTTAGTGGTGGCAATAGATCCTGGAATAGGGGTGGTCAAACTATGCTCTATATCAATAAACATAATTTGTAGAACATTGTCACAGTATTTGACATTCCATTATCAAGCAACCGATATCTGTATAAATGATATGAAGTAATATATCGTAGATAGCATTTGGTGGCAGAATCCCCATATGTCCTTAGCATAAATTTTTTTCTTTTTTGGATAAAAATTCCATATCAATTATCTAGCAATCTTCATTCATGCTTAGGTAAATAAGATTACTATGGGCAAAAAATAGGATTTTTGAAGACTGGGGTTTTTTAAAAAGAATAAAAAGCTTGTTACCAAGTCTGGATCTAAGCACAAAATTAGAAACTTATGCAAAAATTGCCGCCATAAAAACATAATCCACAATTTTGGGGAGCAAAAGAACTAGCTTATTTCATAAGGAATTAAGGATTACAAGGAGGAAAATATCCTCCTTAACACAGCGCAAACAAAGAAATCCGTTAATACAATGGAGTTCTCCAATCCTTTTGCGTATCTGTCAAGGAGACTTCAGGGAAAAATCATGTGCCCAGCATCAAAGATAGGCCATAAAGGCAACCCTGTTCCCAAATAAAATAAGGACTGAGATTTGACCTTTAAAATCCAAGCATTCTGTTCTGTTCGCTTAGAACTATGTTTTCTTTCTGTCCTCTTTTCTTTTATGTGTAGCTTATTACTGCATGAAAGTGTGAAAGCTAGGATCTTTAATAGGATAAAGTTTCTATGGTACTCATAGTGGATTCTTTTAGTATGTAACTCTCATAAATAGTCCATGTTTGTGCTCCTATATTTGACCTGCATACATAATCAAATTGGCAAACTGGACTTCTGTATATAGTTCAATATTTCAATCTCTTGACTGTGTTCTCTGATGACATATTATATGACCCAAAATTTATCTTGTGCCCTTTATACACTATGAATTTCTTAATTCAAAGTACTTAGATTGTAACTTCTCTGCAAAACACATGAAGCTTGACTGACCTTTAGAAGAACAGAGTAAATTAAAATATCCATCCACATATAAGTATCCTCTTTTTCTGATACATATTAAAACTTCTAACTCTTATTCAATTACCCTTCTTGAGGTAAGGAAGAGAGTGTCAAAACCAAAGCCAATAAATAATGGAAACTCAAATTGTATTTCTTAGGAAATTACAACATGTGAAGAGAGTTCTATATTTTGTCACACTTGTCTATTTGTACATTTGTCATCACCTCAATCAATTGCCATTAACTAATTGTTTTTATGATCTGATTACTTAGTTTTTTTAATATTTAATTATTTTTAAAATATTAATTGATATTTTTTAACAAAAAAATTATGCGGAAATTGCAAAAAAGGAATTCTTGTTAAAATATTTTCTGTTCAGGAATAATTAACCACTCAACAGTTAAAGATGTTCAAAGAGCGGTTAATGAGTAAGCCCTTGAATGATTAATTGTTCCTAAACTTAAAATATTTTTATTAAGAATTCCTTTTTTTTTTTTGTGTGGTAATTTTCCCCCAAAATAATTAGCAGTTGGATTTCATCATAAAAATGTGACTTATCATAGACCATTATTTACAATTTTGCAATTACCTTTTTTTTTTTTCATGTTGATGTTATACAATATTAAAATATATGAATTTTCCTTTAATTTTCTTTACTTTTGTTGCTAGTCATTTTGGTTGCTTGGAATTTCTATGAATTTATGGCTATATACAAGTTGACTTGGTTAAATTTCCTATTCAGGAGGACCAAATGGTGGCTACTCGGTTGGCCAATACAATGTCCAACTCATTAAAGGGTAGACCTGTTCAGGTATCATAATCTAAACGTAAAGTTGGAGATGTTGCTTGGAAACTGTGTATAATTGTAGTAATTTCTTGCAGGGTCGCATATTTGATGGTAAAGAGCCACCCCAGATTGTTGCTCTTTTCCAACCTATGGTGGTTCTTAAGGTATCATGTGCAAAATCCTACGGTGTTTCAAGTTACATATCTAGTATAACTTTGTGAGTATAACTAGTTTAACTGACTTATGTTTGTTCTAGGGAGGTTTGAGCTCTGGTTACCAAAAATTAACAGCAGACAAAGGTTTACCAGATGAGACATACACAGCAGAGTCTATTGCACTTATTCGAATTTCTGAAACTTCCATTCATAACAATAAAGCAGTG
The DNA here is from genome assembly GCA_019955255.1 of Castanospermum australe. Taxonomy (NCBI): domain Eukaryota; kingdom Viridiplantae; phylum Streptophyta; class Magnoliopsida; order Fabales; family Fabaceae; genus Castanospermum; species Castanospermum australe. Next base: position 191,751 of record NSJW01000162.1, read on the forward strand.
CAAGTTGATGCAGTGTGTGCCCATTAAATTATTCAATTTTTCCACCACAATGATGTTGCTAGGGATTTTCGTTTTCTAATGGTACCACATAAATATGCTGTTCTTATTCAGGTGGCAACATCATTGAATTCTACGGACTGCTTTGTCCTGCAATCTGGCTCAATAATTTTCACTTGGCATGGAAATCAATGTTCCTTTGAGCAGCAGCAGCTAGCAGCAAAAGTTGCTGAATTTTTAAGGGTAAGATCTGTTGCCTCAACGTTTTAAATTTCCACTCAATTATAAAAGTACTATCATAAAATGTTAAAGCATAACCAAGTTGTCCCGATCTTATATAATTCAGACACATTTGAGTTTCTAGGGTCTAGTGACTGCTAAAGATTTACCTTTTAGGGAAGAAGTTCAACTCTTTTATACATGAAAACTTAGAGTATGTACTCTGGGAAATGGTTGTTATATTTCTATAGTTAACCTTTGCACTTTTATTTATTTAGCATTGATTGTTTCCGGATCAAATAACTCAGACTGGCTTGAGATGGTCATATCCTCGATGTTGTACCCTAAGTGCATCATTGTTGCTAGCTAGCACATGTTACTCTATGCTTGATTTTTTTCACTAGTGGACTTAATGATTACTTTTAACATGAAAATAAAATAATAGTAATATTACCTTATACACTATTTGTTAAAAGTGCTACTTGTTCCATATTCAGCCAGGAGTTGCTTTAAAGCATGCTAAAGAAGGAACAGAAAGCTCAGCCTTCTGGTTTGCGCTAGGAGGAAAACAAAGTTACACCAGCAAAAAAGGAACTAATGACATCGTCAGAGACCCACATTTGTTCACTTTCTCATTTAATAAAGGTAGTCATGGTACTTTTCCATATAAAATGATGCTATGCAATAGCATATTTATTTACTGATATTTGAATGTACTGACTGTTGTTGATTTTCTTTATTTCCTTTGCACTATGGATCTACCAGGAAAGTTACAGGTGGGTTTGTGATTGCAACTTCATTATTTGAACTTTCCCCCTATAGCTAGGAAATTTGTCGGCATTAACTTTGGTTTTCTTTTGTGTTCTAAATCTATTTTTATATTTTACCTTGCAGGTAGAGGAAGTTTACAACTTCTCCCAAGATGATTTGTTGACGGAGGATATCCTCGTACTTGACACACATGCAGAAGTGTTTGTTTGGATTGGTCAGTCTGTTGACCCAAAAGAAAAGCAAAATGCTTCTGAAATTGGCCAGGTAAACATGCTAAGCAGTTTAGCGCTTTCATTTCCCATATTTCCTCTTACTTGACATAATTGATGCATAGTAGAATTTTTTTCCCTCAGAAATACATAGATATGGCTGCATCTCTGGAGGGACTATCTCCTCATGTACCACTATATAAAGTAACAGAAGGGAACGAACCTTGCTTTTTCACAACATACTTTTCATGGGATCATGCAAAAGCTATGGTATGTGCCAAAACATAAAAAATTTCCATTTTCTGGTGTGTCTTTTTTTTTTATATGAAAATAGAAAATAATCATTTTCAGTCTTTTCATCATCTTCGGCTGTAAAGTCACAATTTTCTGCATGTCTGTGTTGGTTGAGAACAGAAAATAATTCTTGGCTGACTGGCTGGTTTAGCATAAACCCAATATATTCTTTTCATCAAATATAGGGTTCAAAAAATTCTGTATAACACAGTCTAATTCCACCTTCTAAAGTTAACTGTGGAAGGTCATATCATAGGTATAAAGCGACTGCTCCCATGTATGAACCAGTGCTGCTTAGTGCTATTGGTATATTTACACTGTAGAAGTATATCAGATCTATGTGTGATTTGGGAAAATAATGAGGTGACCGTGGGGTTTTTGAAGAAGAAATTCAACATATCGAGACAAAAGGCTAAAGCCATTCAAACTTACATGTTTTGAAAACAGGTACTTTCATTTGTTGATTATGCATTATTGTCCTTATGAAATGCAGGTTCAAGGGAACTCATTCCAGAAAAAGGTGATGCTGCTCTTTGGGATTGGCCATACTGTGGAGGTATAGGCCTGACTTTTAGATTTCATGAGAAAATTGTTGCTGTTGAACCCTGCAAAGTAGTTCAGTTTATAGAATATACTTGCAGTTTTATATTTACATTAAAACCATAAGTTGAAACTCAACTTCTACCACGAGCAATGTCTTTACTTGCTTAGATCCAACAAATGAAGATTCTAATTCATGTCATATGTCTTTAACTGCATTCATTTTTCATAGGACAATGCCATACAACGAAGTTCTTTTGCAGAATTATGTGACATATGCGACTTGTAATACACTCACCAAGATCAAGCACCAGATATTTGGTACATTTCATAATGCTATAATTTATACTAGGAAACTCCATAAAATGCCTTGAAATCTGTAAGAACATTATGAAACATTTCTTAATCTTCCACAACTTTCTACTCTAATCGATCATATGCAGTTTATTTTATTATTTACAAACCTATGTTACTGCTTCTCTGCTGTAATATAATAGGGTATCAAGTATCAACATTTCTGCATCTCATGTAAGAGCTGCAATTGATATGGCTATGCAGAAAAGTTTTAGAATAAATCATAATTTTGAATTACTTACAGAAAGGTCTCCTTTTCTGTTTACCATTAAAGCTTAGGGATTTAATTCTAAATCACTAGTTCTATGTGTTGCCCATGATTTGCTTTAACTTCTCTGGTCTAATTTAAGAGCTGCTTTTACCTCCACAGTCCTCTTTATCTATGATTGTTATATTTTTAACTAAATGGTTTCCCACTCTTTTCAAGTTCAGCCAACAATATTTCTGAATGTCTATTTTTCAATATGTCTTTTCTTTCCCAACATTACTAGTTGTATAAGTTTGTGCAGATGCAACACTGTCAGTGTTAGGTATCATATCTGAATTTGTTGTTGCAATAATTAATTTGTTGTGCGTGCCTCTATCTTCTTAACAAGGCTTTGCTGATTCTGGTCACAGGAAAAGTCAAATGGGTCAAGTCAAGGGGGACCTAGACAAAGAGCAGAAGCTTTGGCTGCCTTATCTTCTGCATTTAATTCATCATCTGAGAAAGCATCCAGTATGGTATGGTAACTTGTTTATAGATGATTCACTAGCTTTTTATTTTAAAATTTAATATTCACTGATATTTAAACCCAAAGGTGATACTCCTGACAAGAGGGCACTGGTAATGACAAGGCATTTAACCCATATAGCATATTTTATTGCTTCTTTCTTCTAGTTTTTAGTGGTAAATGGGATAGTTGGCTAGCCATAAATATTAGGTTCAGCTCTTTACCAAAAAATGAAAGGAAGAAAATGCAGGTATGTTAAATTGAATTTAGTATCTCCATATTTACTTTTGGTGAGCATTAAAAAGTTCCACCTTCTTGGGTTTGATTTGGAAAGTCAACTTATGCCATGGAGCTCCGAGAGCTATAAATTCAATTAAGTATCCAAAGGTGGATCCTCGATCATTGAATTTATGGGGTTTTAATTTTGGTGTCAATGGAGCAACCTCCGAAGTGAGTAATTTTTTCTTAAAATTAGGTGAAGATATATCCGGCTTTCAATTGAGAATGGATGCCTCTGCAAAGAAATATAAAGTTCTTAGGAGTTTAATTCTCCCTCATTTGCATTTAGGAATGCAATTAATTTTATCCTATCAAATCATCCAATTTAACACCTGAATTATTAGGAAGGACCAAAAAAGTTATGTCATTGGTTTTTATTAAAGACTCTTATCACCTGTATGATCCATTTGATGCTACATTAAAGTAGATCTGAGGGTCACAGAGTAATGCCTCTGCTTCATGTAGGCATTTACAGACTAGGACAAATGCAGTATTCAAGTCTTAGCATTCCCTTTATTCTGTAAATGGAAGTTATACATGTGAAGTTCTAGCATTCTTTTTTCTCTGTGGCCTTTGTCGTATTAAAGAAAATTAGCATTAATAGTGATCTTCTGTGTTGTATTCTGAAGATTGCTCATTTATTTGGCTGTTTTTTTAACCTTAATTATTGCTTCCATGGTTTTGTGCTGCTTTGGTTTTTCCTTTTCTCAATTATCACCCATGACCCAATTAAATATTAGTGTATGTAATTAAGAAATTAGTGCTTCTGTGGCCATCAACGCTTATTAGCTCAGGTAGTTGGATGTGTGGGAATTTGGGTATATGTCCCTTAAGCCTAAATGCCTACAGAAGCACTAGTTTTTAGATGACATACTAATATTTAATTGGGCCATAGGTGATAATTGATTAAAGGAAAGAAAGAAATTGGTGCTTTTTTCTAATCTTTTACACTCTCACAGGCACAGGATAGGTTGAATGGGTTAAATCAAGGAGGACCAAGACAAAGAGCGGAAGCTTTATCTGCCTTAAACTCTGCATTTAATTTGTCATCTGGAACTAAAACTTTTACTCCTAAGCCATTTGGAAAAAGTCAAGGATCACAAAGAGCAGCAGCAGTGGCTGCTCTTTCATCAGTTCTTACTGCTGAAAAGAAGAAACATTCACCTGATGCTTCTCCTGTGGCAAGAAGTCCTGTCGCAGAAAGTAGCACTCCTGGTGAGAAATATAGTTCTCATTATCTAAGTGTGATGTTGCTTTATACACAATTTGCTGGTGCTTCGTTTGTTTATTTTTTGCACAAAATGGTACAACTGGTTTGCTGCTGTAAATATTTCACAACACCCTATCTCTTTATTGTCTTTATCTTCTAATAATTAATGTGGAACATTTTTGTTCAGTTCTACATATAATATATTGTTTAATCATAATAAATATATGCTGCAGTCACCTGAATTCATTTTGGTGGCTAATATTTTGACCATGTGCATGTAAACTACTGAGATTGGCGGTCTAAGCACTACTTTGTACTACAGTTTCAGGACACCTATACATGTATTTGGGAAAATTCTGAAACCCCTGGCTTACTGAGATTTAACAGAAGAAACAGAATATGCAAAATTAATAATTCTGCAGGCTTTTGCTTTCCCTCAAAGAGAGTCTTCATCTTCGAAGTCAAATACTAGTGTTGCTTTTTAAAAAATGCTTGACTTTTATTTGTACTATCATTTTTGTGTTCTTCTGATCATTTGACAAGTTTGAGTTCTTGCATCAGAAGCTAAAAGTGAAAGTGTCCATTCTGAAATGGAAGGTCCTGAAGAAGCTGCCGAAGTGAAGGAAACAGAGGAACTTGCCCCTGAAACTGGTAGCAATGGGGATTCGGAACCAAAACAAGAAAATTTGGAGGATGGGAATGATAGTCAAAGTAGTCAGAGGACGTTCAGTTATGATCAATTAAAGACTAAATCTGGTAATAATGTGTCTGGAATTGATCTTAAACGGAGGGAGGTTAGTCTGGCTTTACATTGATTAAATATATTAATTTTAGTGTGAAATATATACTTCTCCTGATATCTTGAATTATTACAAACACCTCCTTAAAATGGGACAAATTACAAGAGCCTCCCATGAATTTTCCCACCTGTGATTTTGTTCAGTGGTCTTTTTAATTTTATCCCAATTTGAGGGTTATTTGTAATATTTCAAAGCCTCAAGGGAGGTATATGTTTTCACTTCTAATTTTATGCTTTGGATTGATGTTAACAAGGTTCTTTTTCTTCTCCACTTGATGTTGCTCAGGCCTATCTGTCAGACAAAGAGTTCGAAACTGTCTTTGGAATGATGAAAGAAGCATTCTACAAATTGCCAAGATGGAAGCAAGACATGCTGAAGAGGAAATTTGATTTGTTCTAGATTTGATACAATGAGTGACATATCTGCATCTTTTACATCCCAATCTCTACCTTTCCTCAGTTATCTTGAAATGCACTTATCTGTCGGGTAGTGTGGTTTTACTGGTATACCATGCTTGGATTCCCATGCATACATTTTGCTTTTTGCCTATAATGGACGTAGCTGTGGTTAGTGTCGAAGTTTGAATGTGACGCTGGCTGGAGAGTGATTTTTAGTTTCTCCTTTTAAGTTGCTGCAGCTTCTTGTAATGTTTACATAAATGTAGCATTGAAGACAGCGGGACAGGTCCAATTCTTTCATTTGGTCAAGTTTGTATTTAAATATTTGGTTTTTGTTTTCCTCTTGTTATATTGGTTAGGAAGGGGTGTATATGTATTGCATTTTATACTGAATCCCAATATAATGAAAAATTGTTTGTTTGTTATTTATGGCTTTGATATAAATTATGAATCCCTAGTTGAGCCATACCTACAAATAAAATTTGATTGTTTATTTATGACTTGATTAAAATAAATAATTAATTTTTATAGTTTTACTTAATTTATATTTTGATCTTTATAATTTTTTTATTTGAATATCAGTTGTTATAGTTTTTTTCATTTAAATTTTGATTTTAATAGTTAAAGTATTGATTTTTATATTTTTTAATTATTTGAGTTTTAATTTTTATAGTTTATATTATATTAGTTTTTATTTTTATAAAGAATTAGTTTATATAATTTTTAATTATTAAGATATGAATTTATGAAATATCAAAATTTAAATGAGTGAAATTATAAAAATTAATATATAAAAAAATTATAAAAATTTAAATTTAAATTAAATAAAATTATAAGAGTTATTTATTTATTTTAACCTTACTACTTTCTTGGCTTTCTTTTAGAGGAAGTTTAAGACTTCATGGTGGGATGGGAACGGTGAACTAAAGGGTAAGTTAACCGACCTAGTTGAGAATCAACGTAGGGATCAAGATGTACTTAGAAGAACTTCAAAATAAGAGAAACAATAAACATGCGAAACGAAGCTGACGAAACAATTTACGAATGCACCGCCACCGTTGTATCAGTATCATGGGTTTTGAGTTTTTTTTTTTTAATTTGTTGAGAACAAAGTGCAATGGTCGTGCATCGTGTGACATTCGTAACAATTTTGTGAAGTTCGTTTCGTGGTGTACAGCAGTTCTCTAAAAATAAAATTTTAATTGGAGTATATATATATATATATATATATATGTCTAGCATTGTACTTACTGGTTTATGTCACTCGTGAATTTCACAGATTTTTTTATTTCTTGTTTATTTACAATAAATATATTTTTCTTTATTTTATAAATTTAGACAATATAGTTTTAAATTAATATTTTATTAAAAACAAATAAAATTTATATTGAATGAGTATTTAAGAAAATTGTATCTTTTTCTTTTTAGTAATAAAATAGATCAATAAAACAAACTTAACTTACAATGTCAAAAATTCAAATTAAGTTAAATAATATTTTGTAAAAAAAGATAATTTTAATAGGATAAACGAGGTTTTGTCATAAGAAAAAAAATAGTTCATAAATAATGAAAAATTTGTCACATTGATCATCTTTTTTTAAGTATAAAATATTTTATAATTTAATATATAAAATAAGAAATGTCATATGATATAATTATTTATAATTTAAATTTACATAAAATAAACATAAATTATAAAAATAAATATTTTTTTATTGTTGAATGTAAATTTAGAATAGTAGGCATTCGTTCAAGTAAAAAAAAAAAAAAAAAGAACAGTAGGCATCCAATACAGCAAGCACATGTTGAGTGAAAGCACATGTCGAGAGGGAGAATTTTACTTGGAACAGTATCCATTACATCAAGAACAGAAAGGAGGGAGAGAGATAGAGAAATGTTAGAAACCACATAGCATATTCACACCACATCACAGGATAACCCACCCTATTTTAATCATATAAGGTTTCGGTTGGTACGCTGAATAAGGAAAGAATAATATAATATAATAAATAATATTCATATTGAGATAATATATTAAATAATAATTTATTTAATTAAAATAATTTTATTTAATTTTAATTGTATAAAATTATATAAAATAAAATAATTTAATTGTTATTTATTATAAAATTAAAATTAAATAAAATTATTTTAATTAAATATTATATTATATAATATTTTATTTAAATATTATATAAAAATAAATTAACATTAATTATATTATATTATTTATTATTTATATAACATACCAAATAGATCCAGACATTCATCAAATGCTACAAAGATAAAATTTTAATTGAGAATTTTTTTTTAATTTTAATTAAAAATTTATATAATAAATAGATTATCATCTAACAGACGAAAATATACAAAGCGACACTATTTTAATCACAGAAAAGTAGGTGTAGGATATGATTATCAAGTCAAAATAGAAAAGAAGAAGCCCCTGAAAACTCTTGGAGGCTATATATGAGCTCAACATTGTAGTTTGATGATCACGTACCATAACTCCTCAAAACTGGAACCCTCCTCACCTTTGTAAAATGGAAAAAAAAAAAAATAAAAGGCTACGTGTCTGAGCCACATGCGCATGGCGCCTTTTGACATGTGCCTGTGACTGTGATTGTGACGGACATGTTCATATATACTCATAGCCTTGAGAGTGCGTACCTAAAAAAGAAAAAATAGCCTTGGGAGTGTAGCTCCTGTGACTGGGTTCAGGGGACCATAAAAATAATGTTTAGGCCTCTAAGGAGGAGCAAGTACAATACAATTTTAATCTCCTTAATAACCCTTGTTTTTCTGTAGTTTTGTAAGGATATTTTTATAATAAAATAATTTATGTTAAAATATTTTTAATAAATATTTTCTTTAAAAGAAATTGTAAATTGGATTCACTCCCATAAATTTGATTTGAAACTTCTCTGCTTCTAAATCTCAAGTCAAAATAAAAAGGTTAAAATATAAAAAATTTTCTCTTATGGTGTCTCATTTTTTCAAAAAATTCACATGTTTTAAATTTTAACAACATAAATTTTTAAACTTATAAAAATATTTATTTTAGTACAAATTAAACCGTTATGCATATATATAAAATCTCTGTATGAAGAGAATTATTAAATGAAAAAAGTGGATAAACATGTTGTCTTGTAAATAAACTAGTTAATTAATTAATTAATTAATTAATCATATCACATAATTTCCTACAAGTCTAATTTTAGCCTTACCAACTCAATAATTAACAAAAAATTGGGACTTAAAAAGAAAAACATGCTTCATTATTTGATTAATTGATGGTACATGTCAAGTTTGAAAATTCATGTAATCTGGTCTTTATAAGAAGGCCGGTTTATGTACAACCAAGCAAAGAGATAATAATTGAGAAAATCCAGACTAAACATATTCTATGGTTGGAACCCTCCCTCTCCCCCTCCTCTCATTCATCCCCTTTGCAAATGGGTAAAGAATAAAGATAGCATCGAACACATAAACTAAAAAAAAAACCTAATGTAAACTAAGAGTATTTTTACGAAATTCGATTTATTTAAATCATTATATAAGTTTAATACTCTTGAATCAAAAATGATAATAATATAATATTTCTTTTAAATGTAATTGTTAAAAATTGAATCACAATTGTTATACTTAGAAACATAATATAAAATAGGCTGTAGATGTTCCTGACAATTCATATATCAATAGCAATTATGTTCACTATGACTAATTTGACGTAGTAGAGAGACAGCAATGGAGAGATATATGCGTGGTTTAGTCCAAAATGGGACCTATCACTTCATATCGTAGAAGATCTTGTGTACAAAATCCTTCCTATTTTCTCCTAAAACCATAAAATTACTCCTTTCTCACCCATTCTAATAATATGCACCGTTTTTCTCATTTATTTGTTTTTCACTAACATATCAACAGTGGCAACTAGGTCACCTTGAGCCTCGTGGCCAATGTTCTTGTTCGCAGGACGACAATATATTGAGACTGGCAATGGTTAGATATATGAAGGAGATGGTTTGGTTGAGGAAGAAGGGAGAAGAAAGTGAAGAGAAAGCCACGAGAGAAAAAAAAAAAAAAAAAGAACGTAGTAACTTGTAAATTTCACTTAGAATGCCACATAATTTGGGTCAGAAAAGTTCGCTAACATTTTTGGCTCACTAGAATAATTTTTTTTCTATTATCTGTTTACTTTTTTTAATATTTAAATTAAAAATTTTCTTATTATGTATTGTTTTCCTTTCTACATTTAAATTTTAAATTTATTTATAATTTCAAATTTGATATTAGAATTGGTTTAAGACAAATCTTAACTAAATTAAGTATAAATTAGAATTAGTTATAAAATAACACGAATTTATATGATGAGTTTAACTTAAACAATTCTAAACCAATTACTATTCTTAAATCTTATTTCTAATAAATAATAATCTTTTTTATTACATAATAAATAATAATCTAACCCACTACATTGGAGTGTAACTAATGCAATAAAAAAATGTCGATAATAAAACACGCACGCAGCCGTTATGATTATTTGAGAACTTAGATATCTTCTTATATAGTTCGTACTGTTCTATTTTTTTTTTCTTATATTGGAATAATAATTATGTGAGTTTTATTTTATTTTTTTAGGTTCACATTTATAAAGTCCGCACAATCAAATGATTGTTATTATTCTAGTGCAAGAAAAAGCCCTTTTCCATATTGGTCAAAGCTTGGAGATTTGGTTCTTAGATCATTGCCTCTGCAGGTTGTTTTGCAATAGATACGTTGTATTAGATTTTATAAATTTAATTTTAATTAAAAATAAATTTAAATAAAATAATTTATATTTTAAAAATATTATATCCAACATAAAAGTAAAAAATAAACACTTTAAATCAAAAAAACTTAAAAATTAAAGTTATATTTAAAAAATAATACAAACACTAAAATAAATAAAGTCTATTTGAGTAAATTTTTAATTTAATCCTTTAAAAATTGTATCAATATTATTTTGATTCTTTAAAAAATATTAACATTAATTTCGTTTTTAAATCATGAAAAGTGACATTAAAATTATTCTTTTATATATGAATAAAGATTAAATTAATATAATTTATATGATTCAGGAATTAAATTATTGTTAATTTTATATAATTAAAAAATTAAATTAATAATATTTTTTAATTATTAAAAAATTAAATTAAAGTCAATTTTTTAAAAAAATTAAAATAATATCACTTTTTATAATTTAAAAATTAAATTAAATTAATATTAATATTTTTTAAAGAATTATAATAATATTAACATGATCTTTAAAGGACATAATTAAAGATTTTCTCAACCTATTTCAACATCCGAAAGTACGGTATGCACGGGCCAAACATGCACCATAGTAGTGTTATTAGTGGCTGAGTGATGACCCAACTCCAATTATGTTGATTGACTGCAATGCCCTTCACCAAACCATGACAATGAAGGATTTGATATCATATATGTTTGGGGCACAAACCATCACTTCATTCAAAGTGATCTTTTATTGAAAGAGATACATATGGGGCAATTCCTTTTGATACAAGTAATTATACAAGTAATTTGATACATGTAGATATATTATTTAACTGGGTCAAGGGAGAGTAATTAATTAAGAGAAGGAAATTCTTTTTGACACTATTTTTTCACTACATAATTTTTCACATTATAGTTCTTACACAGGAATTAGTTCCTACATAGGATCCACTTAAGTGCAAAAATCTAATGTAAAAGTAATATAAAGAAAAGTATAATACTTATATATACAGTAGCATAATCCTCTCACAACTATATTGATCTGATTGTATTTAAAATTGATAGGAATAATTAAGTGGAACTCCAGATTTTTAACATAACTGAGATGCAAGTACATTGAAGTAATGAAAAGTTTGTATTAAGATAATTGTGTGAATAGTATTACTTATTAATTTATGTCATTTATAGAATTAGAGGAAAAAATTAAATGTTTTCATATAAATTATTTTTTAAAAAAAAGTTAGACCATACAGGTCTCTTCGGCCTAGATCCACACCTATTGACCTAACCCGACCTGACCGACCATGGCTCGCTCTAGCTACTTGACCCAACCGAGTCAAGTTTGCATTAGCACACACTTGAATATCTAAGAGATCAGCACCTCATTTACTTTGATGTCTTGAAATTTCTCCTTTAAGTTAATTTCTCACTCAAGACTCATTCAAACCATTTAAAGTCACCTTCTTTATTTAAATTACATGACCACATGGTCTCAGGTATGTTCATTCTAATCTTAAATACTATACTCACCTAAAATATTTTTTGACTTGACTATTTAAGTGTCTTTTATAAGTATTTACATAATCGCTATTGAAGGCACTTTGGCAATTCTAAGCACAATAACTAGACGCCTTTCAAATGAGAAAGGAACATCTCATGTCATATGTGAGAAGAGGAAGGAACAAGATAGAATTAACAATTTTACCTTAACGTGTACTATATTAATAAATGTATTTTTATACACATTTAATATTAAAATATTAAAATATAAATAAAAAAGTATAATTCTATGCATATAATACTCTAAGAACAAGCGATTATTTATCTTTAATTGACATATGTCAAACTAATAAATAAAATGCTATACAGATATCGTAGTAGAGTGTGTCCACTTACAAGAATTTTGTTTATTATAGTACTCCTTCGTTGCGCTGCATTGCGCATTCGTGATGTAGGTCCCAAACCCCTTAAATGTGGTTAGGGTGCCTTTAACATGCCTTACTAATTGATACAGGTACGGATAGCCACTTTTGGCTATATGTAATTAAAATTAGGGTTGACAAATAAGCATTAAATGTGAGGCTGCTTTCACAAAAGTTAAGGGAAGGGTTAGGTGGCAATGGCATATACATCTTCATCAACAGGGACAGGGACACGAGGTTCCGAAGAGGAAAAAGAGGTTTCACTATAAGCTTCATGCTTCAAATTTTCAACCATATCCTGACATGAATCCACAGCCCAGCTAGTCCCCCATCTACCCCTAAGCGCATCATACAAATGATTCCAAAGATCACACACATTTTTTTCTTACTTTTAAGAGATTCTGATATAGAATATTAATTTGTACTCGGTTTTCAAAGTGGACAAATAATTTGGGACTCAGATTCAAAATTTTAATTATCAATTCATTTGATTTTATTGGTATTTGAAGTATTTATTTTTTAGATGAATTTTAAATATATAATTTATATTATGTAGTGAAAATATTGTATTTTAACCAAAATATTCTTAATTTTTTGGAGCACTCTTTATCCAAAACGGATAAATATATCATACTAAATTTTTTTATTTATATTCATTATATATATATATATATATATAAAGTTAATAATAAATTTAATTTTGATTCATTATTAATATAAAAAATTATAATTATTCAATTATGTATTATTTTATAATCAAAAGAGAGTTTGACCTTAATAATTACTATATTTTGACACCTAATTAAATGATATTAAAAAATAATTTTTATATTTAATAATATATTACATTATTAAATAAAAATATGAAAACAAATTTATACTCAAGCTAGCTAAATCAAAATTAAATTCAATTACTGTTTGTTGATCAGAATTTCTTTTTTTTTTTCCTCCAAAGTGACCCGTAAGTTACTTTCATCTTTTCAATCATTCATGCAAGTGATCACACAAAAAAAAAAAAATCATACAAGTACTTGAGCTGTTGAATTATTATTAATTGTTCACAAAAAGAGTACTAGTACATGAGTGATTGCATTATTATATAGGGTTCATAAAAGAGAGATTCAATATTTACCTAAGAATGAAACTTACCTAAGAATGAAACTGTAAACTTTAAAAAGTACGTGTGATCATTCAATTTTGTAATTCATTCGTTGGAATAAAACTTTAAGAAAGCTCGCATGCACCATTCATCGTTGCCTTTTGCTTGGACTTGTACCACCGCCCGGCACCGAAAGTTTTAAAGGAAAGCCACTCTGCCTTTGTTTGTCCTTAATAATAGGGATTTTATGTTAAAATCTTTTTTACATTAATATTTAATTATATGTTATTATATCATTAAAAAATTAATTTTCATATGATGTCAAACTTTTTTAATTAATAATGTCACAATATATTATCAAATAATAATATAAAAAATTTTATATTAACAATATATTAAAATTAAAGTCTTTAAGTTTACATGTATGCAACTAGAAAAAATTATATATATATATATATATATATATATATATATATATATATATATATAGAGAGAGAGAGAGAGAGAGAGAGAGAGAGAGAGAGAGAGAGAGAGAGAGAGAGAGAGGAAGGAATCAAATTTGAAAATAATAAATAGTTGTTCTCATTATTTTCGAAAACAAGAGGCTAAAAACAAAGTGGCAGCTTGGTAATTATAATAAAAATTATATTAACCAATTATATTATCTAAAATTTATAAATGTGAAGATGAAATCATTTTTTAAGAAATGAAAATAAAAAATAAAGACAGAAAATATTTTCTCAAATCAAGCATACCTTTAGTAATTAAGAAGATTAATTTCAACTTGATGAATTAAATTAACAAGCTTACTACATCTAGTGGCCGACTTCTTTGAAAAAGTGACCTGTGATTTTGATACACATACGTGGCTTTTTATGTGATGTGAATGTGGTTTACCAATTCATCACAGCTTATAATTTTGATTGAGATGTTTTACACGCATGCATTTTCATTGGACTGCACGAGTGTGGAAGAGTGGGAAAATTGGACATCAATTTTGATATTTATATTGTGCTTGAATTGATTTATTTACTTTTTTCTGAACTAATTTGTACTTATCTGGACTAATTCATCAATTTCAAAAAAATAAAATAAAATAAAATTGAGACCACAAAAAAAAAAAAGTTAACGACAATAATGGTAGCTTCACAAGCCAAAATTAATTGAATTAATGTGTCTTTTAATAAATAAAAAATTAGTTGAAAAAAAGACTTATTTTAATTCAGAATCAAAATAAGAAAATTCAAGAATTAAATACAATTCATGTCAAAACATAAGTAGAATACTAACGAAACGAACCAATCCTCGTTGACAACCCAAATAATGTTTTGATCATTATATTTGGAGCCTGAAGGAAGAGACACGTTCAATTTTGTTATTAAAGTTCAGGTGTCATCAAAAGAAGTTAGGAAAAGCATAAATGAACATGAACATTAATTAAAGTAACCCTTTTTAGGTGATAAATATCTATTGAATTCAATAACCCTTTTTAGATGTGAAAATAAGAACAAATAAACAAAGAAACACAGAACAAGAAGAAGAAGAAGAATTCCACTAATTTGAGGTTAGCCAAAACTCTTCCATGGCCGCACCAAAGCACATGCAAAATCTCACAAGTCAATGTCAAAAAAGAAAATGTGGACCTCAAGCCAAGGATGATTATTATACATCACAATATGAAAATATGGAAGCTTCCCCAGTTTTGGTTCTTCCTGTAACAGCTCGACACCGTCTGCACATGGTGACAACATTGAGACGACCCTACCTGCTCTATATGGAATTAATGGATCATGTGGGGCTTTCAGCTCAAAATTCAAAAATCTTCCATGTCTCTATTTTATTTATGTATAAGCAGACAATTAATCCTCTCCTTAAATTTTGTTATATTATTTTAGCACAATAAATCAACCACTAATTAAACAAGAAGAAAAAAATAAAGAAAAAGAAAACAACATATTATATTATACTATATATTATATCAATTATGCCACGACACGTGGCCCATCATTGGCGTCGGTGACTGCTTGGCTTTCACCCATGAAAAGGATAAAGACGCATGGAGGAGCATCCAAAGCCAAATTTCAAATAAGGCTAATATTATTTTTATACTTTTTTTACACTTTTTTATTATATATTTTATTATAAAAAAGAAAAAAAGAAAAGAAAGATAAAAGTCTCTCTTTTTCTTTTTTTTAATAATAAAAAAATAAAAAAAGTGTAAAAAAAATGATGTAAGAATAATATTTTCTTTCTAACAAATAGCCCCTCACCAATCTCCGCAGTCATTTTCCTTCTCTAGTTTTGCCATGAGCTAGGTAGGCTCTTAATAAACACACAAATTAAAGTTCTTCGAGCGTGGTCCAAATCTTTTGCATTGCTCAATATTTTCAGTTCTCACCTTTTCAAATCATAATTGTGAAGTAGTGTGAAAGCATAATATTCAAGCAGATCAATCTCTTGGAAAGAGCATTTTTTTCAACAAAGACTCCGTTATTACTTTCCAAAAAGCTTAAACTCAGTAAAAATTGAATTCTTGACTATTTGATTATAAAAATTAAAAAATAATTATATTTTAAAAGTTTAAATTACTAAATAAAAATATTTAAATAATTTTATATTTTTAACAATTTACTAAAGTATTAGGGGAAGCGATGATTACTTTCTCAAAAGAAAATGGGAGAAAAGGAAACTTAAGAATAATAATCACAAAACAATGTCTCTGGATTGCCATATGTATTATCAGGGCTTTGTAATTTGTAACAATTTGCATGATGAGTGATGATCGTCTCAGTAAGGCTGAAAAAACTAAGCCCCTAATCACTCTCCCAAAAACAAAAAAGTTATCAAATTACTTATATGAAGCCGTAGAAACCAAACTCCTGTCGCCAGAATCTGGTCCTGAAATAAGAAAGAATATAGGGTTGGACAACTTGATCTACTAATGGCAGAAACCACTATTAAGAAAGAAGAAAAGTTATCTCTTTTAATATGGATTCTTTTCCTTTTTGCTCTAGCTTATCAGTCCTTTTTTTCTCCCTAAAGATAATTAACCTGAAACTGAAGCACATGCATGTTAGCAGTAGATAGATCAGTATACAATTTAGCAACACAAAAACCATTTAAGTTGAGTTCATCACTTAAATGAAAAGGAAGAAATTACAATAAGCTTAATGAGTAATTCATGGACTATATGTGTTCACGTTAGCTGTACAGATGGCCTGAGCAAACACAAGTGAGTAGACTTGAGTTGATCTTGATTACTTCGTTCCTAGTGAGTCTGGGGCTACTCTGAAATGGTTTCGAGGTAAGATGTACTTACAAAGACACTCTAATGTCTATATGAATAGATGTGAGAGTAAGGGTGTGAAGTGAATAATGGAATAAGACGACGTACCTAGGCTCATGGCCTATCCCCTTTAAATAGTCAGTCTTTGGGGAGATTCTCTCCCTTGCCTTGTGTGAAGTGGAGGAGGAGAAACTAAAATCCACCTATTTCCAGTTCGCTTTGTGGTGGATCGTGGGGGAGTAGGTGATTACCTGTGACTGACAGAGTCAGAGCTTTGTAGAAGTGGGCCTTACAGAGGATGAATAGCTTTTGCTTTTGGGCCTGGGCCTCTAATCGGAGACTTCCTCAGAGGCCCGAGCTATTGTACGGAACAATATGAAATAATTTTTTATGGAGTCATTACTTTTTTATTTTAGTGCAAAAAGAATTGCCGTAACTATGAAACATTGCTCTAAAACAATCGGAACATAGAGTTTCCTTCCTTCCCATTAGTCGACATACAACACATTGGACAAAAAGTAGAGGCACCCGAACTAGGAAAGAATTTTTTAATAAATCGAAATCTATACGTAATGTTTGGTACATGAAATGATGATTTCATGAAAATGAAGTAAAATAGAAATGAAATGGTCATATCTAATTCACATATTGGTAACTTTTGAAATGAAATGTCTTTTTAAGCCACTCTATTGTTTGGTATATAGAATTTCTGTGTAATGAAATCAAAGTTGATATAAATGATATAAATATTTCTTATAAGAAAAAAAACCTTATATGAAAAAAATCTTTTAAATAATAACAATAATGTTTAATTTTATTATTTTATAATTTGATTAGAATAAATACTGTTATATTTAAAAAAAAAATAATGTCACAACATCAAGTAAATACTTCACATTTATTTTTACATATAAATAAGTTTTTAAATCAAAGACAAACCATCTATATTGAGACTAAAAATTATATTAATAAATTAAAATACCATCAAGTTTGATAAATAATCAAATACATAAAAATTAACTCAAAAAAATTATACCATAAACCGAAATGTAAGAAGGGGAATATTTTATTATCAAAAAAAGAAAAAGATAATAAGTGTAATTTTATAAAGTTTTTAAGGGTATATTAGAAATATTAGGAATGAATAATTTTATCCCAATTCATAGAGCATGGAATCTCAATCTTACCTCTTTAGAGAAAATAAATTCAATGCTTTATTCCTAATTTTATAGAATGAGTTATGGAATTAAATCACTATTTCAAATTTTTTTTTTACAAACAAACATGGGAATGCCCCATTCGATGGAATGGACATAAAATGGAATCACTATTTCTGCATACCAATTATCATGTATGTATATGAACACCATAGCAATCTATTTGTTTCACATTGCTTTGCACGCAAACGGGTGTCTCTTGAGGTTGGTTCACTTGATCAGTCTCGTACTCGTATTTTGTCATGATTTAAATTTGATTCTTGAGTTTTAATCCTGAATTAGGGCAAACCTTTTCCTTAACCCAAATTTTTGAGTAAACTCTTTTTTTATCCTCCAAAGATATAAATGACATCACTTTGGTCCTCTAAAAATTTTTGTTATCAATTTAATTCATGAATCTAAAAAGTAACATCATTTTGATTTTTTTTAAAAAATTAATCACAATTTAATCCTTCAATGGCCGAAAAATATCATCAATTTAATCGATCAGTTATATAAAATTATCATTAATTTAATTCTTCAATCATTAAAATTTTATCAATTTTGTCTGAACAAATTTGTCAATTTTGTTGTACACAGAAGAATAATTTATATGTTAATTTTTAGATTTAAAAACTAAATTAATGATAAAAATTTTTTAAAAATTAAAATGATGGTACATATATTTGGTGGATAAAAAAGGAGTTTCTTCTAGGGTTCTGAAAATCGGACCGAACCGGCCGATTTAACCGGTCGGACTGGGAACCAATCCCCTCACCTGTTTGGGCGGCTTCTCAGAACTGGTGAGGTCAAAAACTGGTTAACCGATCCCAAACTGGGTGAACCGGTCAAATCGATACTGGTCCATACAGATACTGGTTCTGACTTTTTTTTTGAAATTCTGTAAGCGAAACGACGTCGTTTTGCTCCGAATTTTACAAAAAAAAAAATGTGTGACAGTGTCATTTTGGTCCGGACGGGATTGAAAACCCTCGATCCCGCAGAACGGGTCTGCTCCAACCCGTTCGTAGGTGCACTGCTCCAACCCCTACAGCGTCACGTCGCTTGTGAGTGCCACCTCGCCAATGGCAAACTTCTTCGTCGTCTGGGAATTCGCTGCTTCCGTTGCCAAATCATTCATGATTCAACAAACCCGACAATGATTGGTTGAACTGTCCCAAGTCAATGCCAAAGATGTTGCCGCGGTCCTGCAGGATCACTCTGGGGACGATGCTGCTGAGCTGGAAGTACATGTATGCGTAACAAATCATGCACTCGTCGTACCAGATCACGGCCTATTTTTGGTTGGGGCAGCGACGAAAGATCTCTTTGGCTGCGGTGACGACACACTGTTGGCATAAGGTGGCATTGACGTCGCCGCGATAGAGAAAGAGGCCATTGATGGCATCAATGGTTCCAAAGCCCACAATAGTCAAGTAGTAGCCATCGAGCTGGGAGATGTTACTGGCGAAATAGTAGAAAAGGATATTGAGATTGTTTTGAAA
This sequence comes from Castanospermum australe, assembly GCA_019955255.1. NCBI lineage: Eukaryota > Viridiplantae > Streptophyta > Magnoliopsida > Fabales > Fabaceae > Castanospermum > Castanospermum australe. The sequence continues at coordinate 211,322 of NSJW01000162.1, forward strand.
AGTGCTGTTGGGTGCGTAAGTGGAGTCATTTGCCACAGTAAGAGGCTGTGTAAGTGGGGGTTGCTTGTGCTTGTGCTTGGGTTGTGAAGGTCAGCAACCCAAACAGGGAAACAAGAGCAAAGAACAAGATTACCCAGTAGTATTTGAAGGTAGCCATCCATATCTTCAAAGAGCAAAGAGAGAAAATTATATATATATATATATATATATATATATATATATATATACTTATATTTATATATAAATATAAATATATATTTTATTATATTTTAGTTCGACCACCGTTCGATCACGGTTCTATTATTGAATCTTGAATCAGTACTTCGACCGGTTCAGTGACCAGTTCAATTTTCAGAACCTTGGTTTCTTCTAAATTTTTTGTAACAAAAAAAATTCTCAGTCACATTTTTTAGGTAATAATTTCTTACTTTTCACAAACGTTTGTTTTGTGTTGAGATAACTGTACATCATATAAACAGGTTCACCTGGGATCGTGAATCTGCGATCCCTACTTTCGAAAGAGAACATTATCTTTTGCTAATTTTTCTTTTAAATATTAAGTTATTCAAATTCTTTTATCAATTTGCGTATTGCATTTGCTTCCCTAAATAGATAAGGTTAAGGTTCAGCCTTTAAATTTGACAAATATTTAAAAATAAGATTTTAACCATTGTATTTCTAATTAAGTTACTAATACTCATACCTGATATTTATAGTGTTTATTTGGATAAATTTTTAAAAAAAGATCTTTTTTATGAGTTTTTTTTTAAAAGATCTTTTAAAAAAGTAAAAAAATATTGTATGTTTAGATGTAATATTTGAGAAGTATCATTTTTAAGTTTGAATAATTTTTTATATTATAAAAAAGATCTTTTTTTTAAAAGCACAAAAATCTTAACTTTAAAAAAAAAGCACAAAATGTGTTTCAGTTTTTTTTAAAAAAACTTATCCAAACATTCTAAAAAATAAAAAAATATTTTTTTTAAAAAAAGATCTTTTTTTTTTATCAAAAGAAATACGTCCAAACAAGTTTATAATATAAATTACACTATAAAAATTCTTAATATCCCTTTTAGTTAATAAATATAGACATTGACATAAAACATAATATAACAGAATTTAATGTGTACTTAGATTATTATTTTTTTAAAATTAAGATTTATAATTAAAATGCTAAAAAATGAACCGTTAGCTGAAATTTATTTTATTGCAAAATAAACTAACATTAACATGCGCTTATAATGTTTATATATCTATAAAATATCACAAATATGATCCAATGAGAACACATATTCTTCATAAAAAAAAATAGAAGTATTTATTATCCTAGAAACTTAAAATGTATTTAATATTTTATTCATTTACTCTATTAATTTATTTTTATCTGTTATATAAGAAAATTTTTTAATTCAAAAATATTTTTCATTTGAGAATATTAATATAGTATTAATTATTATTTTTTTAACTTTATTTTTATTTTTTAATGGAAAGAGAATTAGTGGAGTAAATAAATTAAGAAAAAAAATATTAATGAAGTGAGAGAAAGGATAATATAGTCATATTGAACTATTTTTCTCTACATCTGAAACTATTTAATAACTTTCTTCATTCTTATGTGAAAATTTTAAATGATGGATAAAAGTGGATAGATGATTATTAGGGGACGTGTTATGAGAGTATAGAATTATTCATGGGAGATTTTATTGTGTAGATTTAATCTACTCATGTTGTGTCAATTAAGCCAATAAAAAAATTGACATATTATCATTTTTAATATACTATTTCTTTCACTTTTATCTGTTATTTAAGGTAATTACACAAAGATTAAAAAAATTATTAAATAGTCTTAATTATAAAAAATATAATTTAATATGATTAAATTATTTTTTTTTTATTTCATTAATTTTTTTTTTAATTTTTTTTACTTACTAATTCTTCCTGCATTAAAGAATAAAAAAAATTAAAAAATTTAATTAATATTTTTTTAATATTATCAAATAATAAATATTTTAAGATAAAAAAATTAAAACATATGTGAACGAAGGAGTAAAAAGGTTGTTTAACACAATTTTCATACAACTTTATGTTGTTATTTAATTTAAAATTATGATGTGTTAATTTTTTATTAACTTAATTTATATAATTTATATAAATTAAGTCTAAACAATAATTTCTCGTCCCATGGACAACCAAGGGTCGTTCTCAGCCAATTCTTACGTGGCTGGGATGGTTGCACAGTTGTCTGACAGGCTTACCAATATTTTAATCTTAAAAGATTAATTTAGTAACTAAGAAGGCATATTCTTTATTAAAAAAATTAAGAGTAATATTATACAATTAAAAAATTAATTAAAATTTTTAATAAAAATTAATTAAAATTAAGTATAATTATTAAATAAAATAAAATAATAAAAAATACTTATTTATCTATAAATTAATAAATATATCAAATCATTTCATCAAAAATTTTAATAAAAAAATTCTCATAACATAATATTTTTTAAAAAAATAATTTTTATAAATGTACTTAGACTAATGTGACAAGTGCGTTTTTAAAATTGTGAAAAAACAAACTTAGTCTCAATTACTATAAAAATAAATAAAAATAACCTTTACCGTATAAAAAAAAAAAGAAAACACAATTGCCTTACTTACAAGTTGCGATAAATAGTGGGAAGTCAATGACTAAGGTCCGTTCCATGTTGGCAGCCTTCGTAAGTTGTAACACAACCAAAAAGTAAAAATCCGTAGTGAGAGTAACAAAATTATACACCACACTTCGCATCTTTCCTCTCATTAATTAATTAGGTTAAGTTTCTCAATTGAATTTATCGACCGAAAAATAACTGCTTTAAGCCTTTAACGCCGCACGAAGTTAGGCCTTGTTTCGCAGGCAAAGTCAGAACTCAGGAGAGCGCAAAAGTGGAAAAACAAAGCCACAGCGTAATAAGCACGTTTTGCTGCCCTTTTTGCTTTTGGAAGCTGGAATTTCAAAATATTAAAAAAATGCTAATATAATTAAGCACTAACGAGGACACTGCCGGAGCCAAAAGATCACAAGCACATGCCCCTCATCAATGCCTTTTACAGCTACTTTTACAGCTACCCTGTTCGCCGTTGCCTCATATCCCTTTCATGAACAACTTTCTTTTTTTTTTTTTTTTTTTTTTTTTCTTTCATTTTTATTAATGTTCTTGAAACTAGACTTGATAATTAATTAGTGGTATTTTTAATTAAAATTTAATTAATTTAACTATTTAAATTGATTAATGAAATAATGATAAAATTAATTTACATATAATAATATAAAATTTATAAAAATATTTATAAAATATTAATAAAATATTAATTTTTTAAAAAAAATTAATGACCCACAATTTAATCTCTCAATTTAATAATTTTATTTGATTTTAACTAATTTAAATTAATATAACACTAAATTTAATTATAAAATTAAATTATAATCAATTAAATATTCAATTCACAACCCAATTCAAAAACTCTATTTTCTTACACTTTCTTTCCAAGTCTACCTAGGAAGGCAAAGGAGCAGCCATCTCCAGTCCTGCACCTGTGCTTCCATTGTTTCACTCTCTCCTCACATTTAGGATCATATCGTGGAATTATGGAATCACTATTTTGTGGAAAATTTTCAATATACCTTGATTACAAAGATGAACATATAATTTAACTCTAAAAAAATAATCTGAATTATTGAATATAATAATACAATGCTAAGGAAAGCTGGATTGTTGTGGCTGCATTGCCTTGCATGGTCACTTTTTGTCTGCTGCATTCATTGATTCACACACTGTGCCAAAACTTTCCCACGGGAAGAATACAAAAAATATAATTCCAAGATGAATATGTACAACTAGGAACAAAACTTATCACAGAGAGAGTAGAAATTTTTATGATAAAAAAAATAAAAGGGGAAAAATATGAATTTTCTTCTTATTTTTCTTCCTATTTGTCTCGCTTTTATTTTTCTGCTTTCTTAACTGCTAACAATCTCTATAAACAGAAGAATCCACCAGAGACGAACAAATTTTCTTCTTAATAACAGAATTAAGGTCGTAATTACTCGTACCTCGTTGAATTATTTGATAATCTGAAAGTGACTTGGACTTGAACGCAGCTGAGTTGCGGGCAGCGAGTGAACTCGCCTCCGGGATTGACTCAGTGGAGGCGATCAAATGAACGTTCTTCAACATGAACTCGTTGCGAACGAGTTGGCTCAAGACCGTCGACTCAGACACCGAGTTCTTCTTCTTGTGCTGCATTGCGGCTCGCACGATCTCTATCAGCATCGCGTTCGATAATCGCCGGACACCACGAGCGCCGCCCATTATGAGTGCTGAATTGACTGGGCGCTGGGACTGAGTTTTGTCCGAGTTCTTCTTACCGTGCTTACCGCCGGAGCTGCCACTCTCTGGCTTCGTGTACAGAAAAACTGACTCGGGGCTCCGATTCCTAACTCGCCCCAGCGGGTCATTAGCAATCACCAGGCTTTTCGCGTCCACCAGCATTATGTGCTTGAAATTCCGTCTGACTCGGCCGAGTAACATGGGGTAACACGCCCATCTTCTCAGACTCAGCGGAGCGTGGTCTAGAAACCCGGCCAGCGAGTTCTCCGGGTCGAGCTCGGCTGCGTCGAAACTCAGCACCGATCCATAACTCAGAACGGGGAACTCACCCTCCGATTCACTGTCCCCTGCTTCTGGGTTACGGAAATTGCTTCGGATTCTCTCGCCCCAGAGTGGCTCCCCCATTTCCACCCTCTTCTTACCGACCTTGAAGAACCGGGTCACGTCGAAATCGGACTCGGGCTCTTGGCTCCAGCGGGTCGAATTCAACTCGCTGCGAAGTTCAACTAGTGACAAGAACGCGTCGTTCTCTTCCCGAATAATGGCGGCGAATCTCGACCGCAACGAAGCAGAAGCAAAGACGAAAACGATGTCGGCTCTGGCGGTGAGGCCCGACCGATGCATAACTCTGAGGAACAACCGGAGCTCGTCGTCGGTGGTGTCCTCCGCCACGTGGCCCACGACGAGATCGTTCACCGCTCTGGTTCCTCGACGATACAGGGTTCCCATCCGCTGCAGAGCCGTCGACGGAAAATGCTCGCCCTTGGAAGCGTCGAGCGATTTGTTCCGCCACAATTTGGGCAACCAATTGTGGGTTTTGGATTTGGTGGAGGGATTTTGGGGTACGCGAAGAGTGGGGGGAGGATTGTGCAAGAGGAACCGAGGAGGGGAGGTGTAAGGCAGAGTATTGGCGGCGGCGGAGGTGGTGGAGGGGATGGTGGGTTCGAAGGTGGAGAGAGTGAAGAGAAGGAGGGTGATGAAGAGGAGGAGTGCGCAGATGGAAATGGTGGATTGAGCTTTGGAGAGGAGGACATTGGAATTGGTTCTCCGGAAGGAGGAAGAAGGGGTTGAGGCTGAAGAAGGTGAAGAAAAAAGCTTGGTTTTGTCGGCAATGGTGGAGTTGTCTTCAGGGAAGAAGACTAGGAGAAGACCCATGCCAGTGTTAGTGCTCTCGGAGTTGGCAGTGCTACTCTTAGTCTTTGCCTTTGCTTTTGCAAATAAACCCATTTCTCTTCTCTCTCTCTGTCACCATGCGTGAAAGTGTTAGGCAGGATTCTGTGACCGTGTCTGTGTGAGGCTCTTGAAGTTTTTACTTGCTCTGTTATTGTGTTTTTACACAAAATGACGCGCTGCAGTTATTCACTTTGTCTTTGTTAAACAAAAAAGGGTTACTGAGTTTGGATTGTGCCTTTTAGACGATTTTTCCAGTCGGGTAATGTCAACATTTGATATGAAATTGCATAATTCGAAGTATAGATTTAATATTATTGCAGTATAATACATGGCATATAAATAGAATTCAGGTTTTGAAACTGGCTTTATCACTGCCCCTAGTATTTTGTTGTTGGCTGACAACCCTTGAATTAATTCAAAGCAGTCTGAAACTTTGAGAAAACAAATCCACAAGGCTTTCTCAATAACTTTTTTGAAAGAAGAAAAAGTTTATCTCTATCTATCCAAACGTGAACAAAGGAAAGAAGAATATTGATAGGACACATTTCTAATATGACTAGACATAATAAATATTCTGAATTAATATAACTCTTCAAATTAAGATACATTTATTTGGAATTAAACCAAATAAGCAATTGTTAAAATATTTTAAATTAAAAAAGAAATAATTGAAAATTAAATATCTAGTGCTTCTAAAAAATAAATAATCTATTTATTTATATTAAATAAATAATTTAATAAATATTTCAAATCACTTACAATTTAATTATAATTATTATCTAAACTTTTTTTCAAAACAAGTTTTACAAACTAATTATTATTCTGCACGAAAAGTGATCGCTAATACTAATCCAAAATTTACGAAAAACCTCAGGAATGAGTTAATGTTAATACTCATGAGTTTCTCTTCTTTATTATTTTTTTATTTATGATATTTTGACTGAAAAATAATTGTACTTTTTGCCTTCTATTGCTCATAGAAATTATTCGTACTATATACTTATGCTGCACATTTCTTTTAGTATATTATAATATTTTTTAAACTACTTTTTTTTTATAGAGATTGATGACTACATAAAACCCACATGTATTGTATTGCTTAAGAATTAGATTCGATTAACTCCCATCTTGTGCAATAATAAATTGATATAAATTAAAAAAGTGCAACAATCATTTTGAAATGTATAAGGATGAAAATGTATGAATCTCAGAAGAAGAAAAATGGGGGATATGTACCTACATTTGTCCTGAAAAGAAGACAAAAAGAAAAAGAAACACTTTTAAAAAAGTAACATAGCCAGAAAAAAAGGTAAAGAAAAATAAAAAGATGGGAACAATTTTATTAAAAAGAAAAAGTAACAAGGCCATAAACTTTGGTTGTGATACGCGTGGACTTATAAAATCATACCTCGTTGACATTGATTTGGTTAAAGTAACAACAATATGAAGACAAAAAAAAAAAAGTAACAACAATATAAAATTACTAATTAGTGATTAATATCCAAAAAGAGAAAACTGGCTCTGTTCACGTCCGTGATTAAAGAAACATTAAGGTATTGTTTGTTTTGCTAAATAGCATGACCGTAGAATTTTTTTTAAAATAAACTAAATTTAATTTATCATCAATGTACAATTTTAGACATCTCCATTGTGAAAAAATATTTATAAGTACTATTTTATTTTAATTTTTTGGCCCAAATTTTTTTTAAGAAATTCTTATTTTTATTTGATATTTGTTTGATAAATATAATTGTGTAATTAAATAATCAAAATAGAATTGTTTAAATTACTACACTCTATATTCCCTCTCAAATTATTTCTTTTTACTTTCTCTCATTTTATTACTTTTTATTATTTATTTATTTAATTTGCACACCTATTAAATTTATTCTTTGATTCTAATTATCAATAAAAAATGTTACAGAATATATTAGAGTGAGAATGATGGAAAAACTTGTAAATTCATTAACTTAACTTTTATATATATTATATATATATATATATATATATATATATATATATATATATATATATATATATATATATATGTACACGGAGTTCTGCTCAACTAACTAAGCTACCAATATAACATAAAACCAACTGACTATTAACAGCTTCACTAATTACTAATGTGCTGTATTACTCCCCCTCAAGATGGCAGGAAAATATTTTTGACTCCCATCTTGGACAATAGATGATGAAATTGTTGTGAAGAAGTTTGCTTTGTGAGGATGTCGGCCAGCTGATGTTGAGTGTTAACAAGTCCTTGATCCACCTTCTCCCTTACAAAATGGCAATCAATTTTGATGTGTTTTGTTCTCCCATGATATGCTGGATTGGTAGCTATGTAAATGGCGGCTTGATTGTCACAGAAGACTAGAGCAGGTTTCAGGGAGAGGCCAAAATCAGTAATCAAAGTTTGATATAAGGTATAGACTGGTTGATTACATATCAGATCACATATCATATCAACACCTATCTTCTACTTACAGACAATTTATTCTCCAAACAACCATTCAAATAGAGCCTCAATTTTACCATCAAGCTGTAAAATTTCCTGAATGGCGTGATGCAATGCAAGATGAGCTGAAAGTAATGGAAAGCAACAACACTTGGACATTAGTGTCTTTGCCTCCTGATAAGCATCCCATTGGCTGCAAATGGGTGTATCGGATTAAGTACAAGTCTGTGGCACAGTGGACAAATATAAGGTACGTTTAGTGGCCAAGGGGTACACTCAGCAAGCAGGTTTGGACTTTACTGAAACTTTCTCTCCAGTTGACATGGTTATCAAACTTGATTACTGATTTTGGCCTATCCCCGAAACTGGCTCTAGTCTTCTGTGACAATCAAGCTGCCATTTACATAGCTATCAATCCAGCATATTATGAGAGAACAAAACACGTCAAAATCGATTGCCATTTTGTAAGGGAGAAGGTGGATCAAGGACTGATTAAACTAGTTCATGTTAACACTCGACATCAGTTGGCAGACATCCTAACAAAGCAAACTTCTTCACAACAATTTCATCGTCTATTGTCCAAGATGGGAGTCAAAAATATTTTCCTGCCATCTTGAGGGGGAGTAATACAGCATATTAGTAATTAGTGAAGCTGTTAATAGTTAGTTAGTTTTCTGTTATATTGGTAGCTTAGTTAGTTGAGCAGAACTCCATGTCTATATATATATATCAGTCAAGTTAATGAGTTTACAAGTTTTTCCATCATTCTCACTCTAATATGGTACTAATTACTAATATGCTGTATTAGAATATGACTAATTAAAATATTTTACTTCTATTAAAATGTATTAATTAATATTTTATTAGAAAGTATTATATGATTCACCTAAAGGAATGTTTGATACATAAAATGGATTTTTATATATCAAAATGGTAATAGAATAGCTTGAAATGGAATGAGATTATTCTTATTTTAGTGTCAAATTTACTTAAAAATAATATTTTATTTCATTTTTTATGATCGATACCTAAAACTTTATTTCTTTCTTTTTTTCTTACTATTATCTTATTTAGGTCAATCTCACCATTGTTGTTGACTATAATTTTTTTTTCTCTATATGGAACATGTATATCCACAATCAATATCAACGAAAAACCATTCAATTATCTTACGGAAAGAGTATATTATTATTATTTTTAATTTGAAGAAATTAAATTTATAAAATAATTTAAATATAACAAACTCTATAAAAATACTATGATTTAAAAAAAAATCCTTGTAAAGTCAAATTAGTACAAATAATAGTTAAAAATGTTCTTCTTTGGACCGTGTCGACAGAATAACATGCCATAGGCAAAGGCAGTGTAGAACACAACCCTATATATTTTGGTATGATGATTGGACAATGGCTTGTAGGGCCAATTCTGAATCTATCTAACCATAGAATCCATGATAACCATGCATTCTCATACACTTGAATTTTCAAGGGACTGTCCTCTGAGGGAGACCGCTGCAACCATTATTGCATCTATCTGTGAATGAATTAAATGCTCTTTAATTCCCCTACGGTTAAATAGAATATATCATAAACAAATTACAATCCGTGAGTATCTCTTACATTGTTACGTATGCAAAAGACTTGAGGAAACATGCTTTTTCTTTTTAATATAGAAAAAAAATATTTAGAAAATGTAAGAGTTAACCAAAGATTTTTGCGCGGACACCCTGCCTCAACCCTCGTTGGCCTCGAGGAAACATGCTTATGAAAAATTATTAAATATTCCTGAAATATAATATTTTCTTATTTTATGTAAGTAAATATAAGACAAATGTATAAAAATAATATCAAATTTAATATCATGTACTTATTTATTTTACATATACTTGTATAGAGTAAAAAAAAATATTTATTCTAAGAATATATAAAAATTCCTCACATGCTTATACAACATATTTGTACAAAAATGGATCTAAACAGCTCTTCATCTCTCTCCACTCTTTCTATGTTCATTCCCCACTGCATCTTACTAAGCATGTATGGTGAATTTATTGGAGAAGGCAGACCGTTGAGAGTGGGTGCAGAATGCAAGTGAATGGATGAGGAGATAGGAAATGGTGCGAGACGTGGGAACCGGGAAGCAACCGGGAGTTGCCTCCATTGTGAAGTTATGAAAAATTCTTAAATAGGCGTTTATTTTAAACATTCTATTATGTAATTAACATGAATAAAATTTAATAAATTATATTTTAAATATACATTATTTTTTAAAAAATTAATAATATATATTAATTATTGAATGAAGTGAACGAGTTACATGTGGGTTTGTACAATTAATGATGGATCTTGAAACAGAAACTTTGTGGGTGTCTTATGATGCTTTGATAATGTATTGTAAGGTCTGGCTTTGGGTACAGAAATTACGCAAAGAAAAATAAAAGAGCTTAAATTTTTTTATCCAATCTTGCTGAGGTGTTGTTGGTTTGAAATTGAAAAAAAGTAGTGGAGAGGCTCTTAGACGAGTTCGTGATCCAATATATTATTATTATAATGATAAGATCATCAAATACTTCGAACATCTTATCAATAAATAATATAACAATTCAAAAATCAATCATTCGCAACATCTTAATATAGTTTTTTTTTGGGAAACTTCTGGATACAGTTGCCTAGAATAGAATGAAGTGTGTGAATTGTAAAGTAAAAGTTAAAAAGGGAATCTTCAAGGGGAGTGGCCAGTATTTGTGCCCATGTGCACCTTCATGGACAACCTTCACCACCCAGTTTTTTTCTTCTTTTTGTTTTTTCAACCTGTGAGTGGTTCATCTGGCTCTTATTTTAACTCATTGCCAGCTAACAGCCTCGTTGCCACAACACTGTTCACTCCTCTAGCCTGTCGTGGAAATTTTTTTGGTTCCACTGAAAGTTTTTGGAATGTGCAAAGCACTTGAGCATAGAAAATTGATGATCTGGTTGAACCAAAAAAATAGAAAAACAAAAAGAAAATTGATCATCTGTTTGCACAGTTTATGAAGTCACCAAATCTAATTGGCTAATCATGTGGGTTTTAAAACGACCGAAATAAGCACTTCCTTTTGTACACTACTATATGAGAACGTGGAAAAGGGTCATATTAAAGTATGGGTTAAAATGCAACGAAAAATTCTTCAGACTATGGTTCATTTAAAAAAAAAAAATTGTGCTTTGAAACTTAGTAATATGACTTCGTAAACTCACCAAAATGTATATTTTAATACAAATTGAACCTTCTTTATATGTGTAAAAAAACTCCTAAATTAATATATATAATTTAATAAATTTAAGAAATCAAGTTGTTGAGTTTCAAAACATATAAAAATTTACTAACGAGTAAAAATAGGTTCGGATTTCCTTTAAAAATTGACCACAGTAGTAAAAGTTTCATTCTACATAAAACAAATATACTTGAAAAAGATTCTTATTTTAACACCTGACCGTATATTCAATAAGTAAGGAGATATTCTAAAAAATAAAAAAAATAATTTTTTTCTAAAAATAACTCATAATTGATGAGAAAGTTTTTTACATTTTAGTGTATAATTAGTTTGTAGATAAAAATGAGAATAAATTTTTATGGGATGAATTTTATCGCAATATCAAACTAACCCTGGAGTAAAGTATTTAGGCACGTTTCAAGGCAGAAAACTTGCGGGGATTATTTGTCTTTCATTTTAAGTGTTTATCGTTCCCATCATTATGCGAGTGAAACTTTGTGGTCTGCACTATCATTTGGTCAGAAGATACCGATGGGCCATGGCCGATGAATGCGGCATCACTTTTTTATTTTGTTTACCTATTATTCTTCGTTTCGTTTGTTGAGAGAGCCCCTATTTTGTGCTCCTTGATGAATGTAGTGTCAACCGTTGCTTTATTCTTACATGCGATAATGTGTGTTGCAAACACATAATTCCATATTTGTCATACTTTTTTATTAGTTTAATAATTGGTATGTTTAAAATAAGGCTTCATTCTAATTTGGACTCATTTATTTTAATAAAATAAATGATTTAATCTTTTTATTTTAAAAATAAATGATTTGATTCTTTTATTTAAAAAAAAAACAATACTTTTGGTCGTCTATTAATATATCATTAAAATCTTAACAGAAAATGTTTATGTGAGTTGTGACATTAAAGAAATTAATTTTTATCTTCAAATAATCCATTTTAAATATATGTAAAATGTACATAACTTCTTAAATATTTAAATTATTTTTAATAACAATATGATTAAAAAAATAATTTTGTTATTAAAATTTATTTAAGTATTTAAAGAGTTATGTGCATGTTAAATATATTTAAATTAATTATTTAGAATAAATAATATTTTTGTAATGCTATGTCAATATTTTTCATCAAATTTTTAATAATACATATATGAAGGGACCAAAGTTGTTCATTTTGTGAAAATAGAGAAATTAAATAATTTATTTTTAAAATAAAAGATCAAATTATTCATTTTATTAAAATATAAACACAAAATTGCACTTAAACATTAAAATAAATGGGATGCTAGCTACTCTAAAATGCACAGCATGCCTCAAACTTTCCCATCATATTTCTTATTTTCCTTGCAATCATGAGCCCAACTACTCAACTAAGAGTAATGTTACACAATTAATAAAAATAGTCAAAATTTTTTATAGAATTTAAGTAAAATAAATAAAAAATATTAGATAAAATTAAGTAGTGAGAATTATTAACCAATCTAAAAGTAAAAAAATATGTCAAATCATTCTATCAAAAATTTTAACAAAAATTTTTTAATTACATAACATTTTTTTTCAGCTAAAGCGCCAAAGTCTGAAAAGCATAGGCCCAAGTATAATTAGAATAAATAACTGTGTATTTACAGAGTTATATGCATGTTAAATACATTTAAACTATTATTTTTGTTTACTTTTATTTGTCGTGTAAAAAAAATTTTTTTATCCAACAATATATATCATTTGAAAAAATTAAGAGAGTATTAATTAATTTTTTTTAATTTTTATCATTATCTTTTAATGTAAAGATAATTAATGGAGTAAGTGAGACTATTTAATAACTTTGTTAATGTTTATATAAAAATTTTAAATGATAAATAAAAATAAATGTAAGAAATATGTATTTAGAATAAATAATAATTTTGTAATGCTGCGTCAATATTTCTTATCAAATTTTTAACAACACATATATGAAAAGATTAAAGTTACTTATTTTATAAAAATGAAATAATGAAATAATTTATTTTTAAAATAAAAGACCAAATCGTTCAATTTATTAAAATATAAATATCAGAATTACAATTAAATAAATGAAATACTAGCTACTCTAAAATTCGCAGCATGTCTCAAACTTTCCCGTCATATTTATTATTTCCCTTGCAATCATGAGCCCAGCTACTGAGCTAAAGCGCCAAATTCTGAAAAGCACGTGCCCAAGTATGATTAGAATAAATAATTACGTATTTAAAGAGTTACGTGTAAATTAAATATATTTAAATTATATATTTATAATGAATAATATTTTTATAATACTGTGTCAATATTTTTAATTAAATTTTTAACAACATATATGGAGGGATTAAAGTTATTTATTTTATAAAAATAAAAAGATCAGATAATTTATTTTTAAAATAAAAAACCAAATCATTTATTTTGTTAAAATATAAATACAAAAACTACAATTAAGCCTTAAAATAAATTTAATGTTAGCTACTCCAAAATACACAGCATGCCTCAAACTTTCCCATTATGTATTATTTCCCTTGCAATCATGAGCACAACTACTCATCTAAAGAGCCAACCTCCGAAAAGCACAAGCCCAAGTATAATCAGCCCAATTTCTAAATAATCAATCCCATTAATTGATTTTTTTTACTAATATTAATATTAAATTAATTTTTTCTATTAATCCAAAATCTTAACCAAACAAGAATTAATGTGGCTCCATAACTACTAAAAAAATGTTATTTATAGTTCTTTTCGTATGCTCTCTTTACTTTAATATTTTAATACTATCAGTTTCATCTGACTTTTTAGGATTATGAATAAATTTTTAATGATGATTACATTCTTACATTCTAAAGACTTTGTTGAACATTGATAAGGGTAGACGTAATTTTATGTTTTTGCTAGGTTAAAATCTGAATTTGTTTAAGGCTTTGCAATTGGGTTTTCTAGTTAAAATCATAATAGAGTCCTGTCTTCCTTGTTACTTTCTATGCATGGTTATATGACTTTTCCTCGGCATTTTCTTTCTTTTCTTAAAATCATAATCAATTTTTTTTTTTTTGCTTTTTCCTAGTTGTATTCTCAAACACCTCTCCCTCTTTTTATTTTCTTGTGGTTAGCCTATAGATGTTGTCACAACATGCCTCGAAAGGCATAATGCAAATCGATTGAAAACTCATTTAAAAAATAAAAAAATAAAAAAATGATAATTTTATGGGGAGTGATGATATATTTTGTCTATTAAAACTGAAAGGATATGATTAAATACCACAAATAACAAGTTTGATATACAAAGTTTAGGTCAGGGGTTAATTATGAGTAAATAAAGTATCAACTCCCTATATCATTCGTATAAAGAATGGTTATCTATTTAATCTAAATTATTTATTAAATGAATTACATTGGTTCTATATTATTTAAAAAATATTTTTATTTATTTTAACTTGTCCCATTTTGTCAGGGTGATATAAAAAATGTAAAATAACTATGAAAGAGAATGAGTAGCTAAACAATCATTATTATGCGCAAAAAATTCAAATTATAAATTCATGACACATTACGTAAAGGTGGGGAACTAAAAATTATTTTCAAGAAAATATTTTTGAACAAAATAGATAATTTTGAAAGTGAATTTCATAAAAATAATTTTTACAATAATTAGTAAAACAAATTATTTTAACTCACCACTGTCACAAGATCAAGATTATATGAATTTGTTCCCATTTATTTTAGTTTTATTATTTTTTATGAAAATATTTATTTTTCTAAATATGAAAATTAGACCTCATTAGCAATTCTAACAAAATCTAATATTAATGCCTCAATAATATTAAGAAGAATTTATCTTATCGTCACTCTACTCCTCTTCCAATTTTCCACTATCAACAAGTTTCAAAATTTTTGTTTATTTGTGTGGAATGAAATAATTTAAGCGAAATGATATGCATGCATGAATGATGTAAACAACTAAATAAAATGGACAGTAACTATCTAATACATGAAAAAGATTTTTTTATTGAAGATTATTCAAAGCCTTTGCCAACACTTTTGGCTAAACTAGTGATATGGTACCAGCACCTATGGAGAGTCAAAATATCATTGTTATTATAGTTGATTTTGATTATTTCATCTTCGAAAATCTTAACTTATTATTGGATGACAATTAAAATGAGATATGCAAAATAATAAATTAAAATTTTTATTGGAGACTATCTAAAGTTCAGCACTTCTAGCCAAACTAAAGACGAGACTTTGTATCTCTAAAAAGTCAAAATGTTACCATCCTTATAGCTAGTTTTGATTATTTCATTATCAAAAATCTTAATCTATTATTATTTGACAATTAAAATGAGATATGCAAAATAATAAATCAAGATTTTTATTAGAGATCATTTAAAGTTTTTGTCAGTATTCAAAAGTAATTGATTGCAGTAATAATAAATTATGACTGTAGGTAAACTTTTGATCAAACTAAAAAAGATATTCTATACTTTAGAATGTCAAAATATAATTTCAATTATTCTATCATTAGAATTTTAATATATTATTAAATGATGATTAAAATGATGCAATAAAAATAATAAAAAAGAGCAGAATATAATTAAGAAAAACAAATGAAAAATAAAAAAAAACCAAAAGTATGTGTCGGTCAAGTAAATAAAATGGCCCAAATCATAAAAAAATAAAATAATAAAAAAAATCCAATTAAAAACTTAAAGTGCTTCATGTGAAGTCAGAGTCCAAGGCCAAGTCTTTTCTTATGTTATCAGACTTACAAAAACATATTCTAATTATGTCGTAAAAACCGTGGATTAAGACTTCTGAAGCTCCACGGGTAACCCAAAACCAATGGTTAGATATTTAAAAATGCCAACGGTTAGAAATAAAAGGTCAGGCTTGAAGTGAAGAGCCTCACATCGTTTTGATTTGAAGGAAGGTTCTCCTCTTTGATATAAAAAACACAATACCACAAAAAATTGAAAAGAAAATGAATAGAGGCTGCATAGATGAACCGTTCCGTGGTTCCCTTCCTCTCCTTCTCCACCATAAGACCCAACGGAACAAAAGGAGAATTTTTTCAGCCACCAAGCTTCAGCGTTATGCTCACAAAATAGGTATTCCAGAATCTTTTCTATTTTTTTTTGCCTTTCTTTTTTTTTTAGAAAAAGAATTTGAATGTGAAAAGAAAATAGAGAATGGGGTGGCCTGCCGGCGGAGTCACCCCTCAACCATCTACTGCTTTTTTTGGATATTCTGTTGAGCTAGCAACATAGGGGTAAAGGGGTTGAATGTTGGAGGAGAAAGATGATTGTGGCGTGGGATAGAGTGCAAGAGATTGGGATGTGTATGACTGTGTATTGGGAAAGCCTAGGATAATCTAGGAGGTAGGTATTAAGAAGCACCATAAGCCAATGAAAATGTTGCAGTTTCATGGGCCTCAGACAACTATTTCCCCTGATTTGTGTGTTTGCGCAAGGTCAGTGGGATTTTTTTTTTTTTTGCATTGTCAAGCAGCTACATTCTTGTGGAATAATGTGTTTGGAGTTCTTGGTGAATTCTGTCTGTGTCCACTCTTTCCACCTCAGAGCAGTTTCAAGATATGTGTCCAAGGTTTCAGAAGGAATAAGGAGACTACCAATTTGCGGCAGTGGGTGGTTTTTGCTGTTCTCTACTTTGTCTAGTTGGAGCAAAATAACACATTTTCAATTGTAGTTCTTTGCCCTTACGTATGTTATGGAATGGGATTGTATTTATGGCCTGACTTTGGTGTTCAGCGAATGTGTTTTTTTTTTTTTTAAAGGTTTACATGCAGAGATTGGACAACTTCCTTGCAATTTTAAGCCTTTTAGGTTCACTGTTTTCTTTAAGTTTCTTTATTTAGAGGATACCTTATCCTCTCTTTTCATTGTATTTTCCCCCTTTTCTTTCTAATTAATGTTCTTCTTAGTCAAAAAAAAAGAAGCAAAAACTAT
This sequence comes from Castanospermum australe, assembly GCA_019955255.1. NCBI lineage: Eukaryota > Viridiplantae > Streptophyta > Magnoliopsida > Fabales > Fabaceae > Castanospermum > Castanospermum australe. Next base: position 228,547 of record NSJW01000162.1, read on the forward strand.
ATACACTGCAATTGAGGATAGTCTCTTTATATCCATTCAAATTTTCTGAGGAATTGAGGTGCTTGACTGTGTTGATGTTTCTCTCTGCTTTCTTTTTGTTTCGTTCTTTGTTACTTTGTGAGGAAATAAAGCCTCATCCTTTGCTATTGTACTTTTTCCTTTCTCAATAAAAACTTTCTGGTTTGAGAAAAGTGCTAAAGCTACATTTTGTCCATATCTGCTTGTTTCCTGTATCTTCCATTATAGGGGAATTCTCATTTGTGCTTATGAGGAGTATTGTACTTAAACTTGCTGACTTGAGGATTCATACTTCTGAAGGCAAAGTTAATAATGAGCATGTAAGTAATGGTGAAAGGTTTGTTTGGCTGTTGCCATATTGATCTGAATTCTTAGTCATTGATCTCCATACCTTAAGTATGTCTTCTTTTGCTTCATTATGTTTTATTTCTTTGCTTATTTTAAACTTTTTGGGAATAGTTTAATTTATTGAGTCCATTATACTTTTTTTTTCCCTCTTTATAGAGACAAGGATAGTTTAAATCTTAAATATTTGGCCATAGATTATTTTCAGCAAAGAATATGCTAATTTAATCTCTGGCTAAATTGTTGGTTAGGTAGAAGCTATAGGATATATTTGTATGTTTATTATTTTTTAGGATCAGGCAATTAGCATTCAGCACTGTGGAGATATTGTCCTTGTTGCCTTATCTGCTGTAATATTTGTGAGGATAAATTTTTTAAATGTTCAGTTCAATGGTCTGGTCTTTTTGATTTTCGTTACTATTAGATTAGCTCGTGTACACTGATCATTTTTGTTGACTTGTGGGCTCAGTACTTTCAGCCCATTTTTAGGGTGAAATTCGATTTCTTGCTTTGCTAAATTCTTGATTTACTTGCTACTCTAAAAGCTTGAGCTTGTAGAAATGATGGGTGATGGATCATGGATGCACTACTTGCTTTGATAATCAACCAGATATACAACAGTAGAGGAATTAACTTTCAAACAGACAGGGTTTGGGTTTTGGGGTGTATTAAGGCTTGGAAGTTACCTGAACTAAAGGTACTTATGCTCCCCTTGTTAGTTAAGAAACTGGTAGCAAAACAATGCTGGAAGCTTGTGATACTCAATTTTTGTGGATGGAATAAATTGTTGAAGAAAGCACTGATCAACATTATGGTCACGACAATGCCACCATATGTGCAGTTTTATTACAGTTTCAGCACTGGAGTTCACATAAATAAAGCATCTGGTAGTGATATTAATGATATTGCATTCAAATGTCAAATACATTCGTTGGATCTTATAATTCATGGTTTTCGTAAATGTGATGGTCTTCCAATATTTACTGATTGGTTGTTTTTCATTCAAGAACTGCTTTCAGTATCTATTTTGCACTTAGCAGTCTTGATTTGTTTTCAATTGATTTTCACATGGTTTTGAAATTTTTGCTGTAATATGAATACAGTGTTCATTTTTTTTTTTTTTCATTTTTGAGGATATCCTATGCTTCCCCTAGTTGTAATTATCTCATTTCTCTTAAATATAAAATTTCTTCTTTCATAAGAACACAACTATTTTCCCCCTTATTGGTGGAGTATTACTTCTAATCTTATAATATGACGAGTAGGGTACAATTGTTAATTCTTGATGACAAAGTCTTTGTAATTTTAGTATTTTGATGATTTATAAACTTTGCTAAAGTACTCTCGATTAACTGATATTTTGAAAAGAAAATTGATATGCTATATATGGTCTGTTCTTTAGATTAAGAGCAATTGTTTTGTCCCTACCTACTATTGTGGATAATAACATAAGAATTTTACTATTTGTTAGGTACTCAAAAGCACACCTTCTCTATTATTGGTACTAATGCATATCAGTGCAGGGGAAGATGAAATACACTTTGATACAGGAGAAATAAGAAGTAAATAGACATAAACCAGCAAAGCTTTGAGGGTCTACACACCTCCCTGCCCAAAGGCCCTAAACCTTACTCAATGATTGCCTATCCTTCTCTTGTCCCACTTCCTTTCTTATACTAACAAACTAACATAATATTCCATCCTTTTTCCTTTTCCTGCCTTCCTCTCTCACCTCCCTACCCGAAGGCCCTAAACCTTACTCAATGATTGCCTATCCTTCTCTTGTCCCACTCCCTATCTTATACTAAAACCTAACATAGTATCGCACCCTTTTTCCCTTTCCTGCCTTCCTCTCTCTCCTCTCTTCTTGTCTAGCATGGGAGTACTTATCAATACTTTCCCACAAAATATGCACCTTGTCCTCAAGGTAAAGGTTTGGGTAAAAGTCTTGTAGCAGCTAAAGGAAACTTTTAAGCATAATAACCAAGTTATGGTCAAATCATAAGAACTTCTACTAGGGTCCCATTGACCTTCTCCAATCCCCACTACAAGAAATAGCAAAGAGGACAGCCACAAAAATGTGATTTACTGCTCCACCGAACTGTAAATGCAAATTCTTCCTAAGATCAAGAAGACGACCAACCTTTGCAATTATGGTATTGATGGCAGTTGTTGCCTTAACAGCAATGATACATAACGCTTCTTGATTTTGCCCACATCCAACAAACTTAACACCTTTTGTGTGCATCATTGCTGAGGAGTGCTCCTCCAACTCTTGGACCTTTTGCAAATAGATTTTAGGATCCTTCCGATGAGAAAAGCTAGTAATTGTCAAATCATGCCAAACATCCAATTTATTTACTTTAACATCTTCAAGAAACGGACAGAAAATTTGGTTACAGATCATTTGTCAAGAATTATGCAGGACAAGGAGATAGAAGAGATGAATCTTATCAAGGAGGAGCTCCCTGATGAAAAGCTGTTAATGATGAAGGAATCCATCATTTGCTGATTTCGCCAATTTTAAGGCTACGAAAATACTTCCACTTGGCATGAATTGGCAAAAGAAAAAGAATTTCTTACATGATGTAAAGTACTATATATGGGACGAGCCTTACTTCTTCAAAAGATGTCTTGACAGAATTTTAAGGAGATGTGTACTTCAAGAAGAGTTCAACAGCATTCTTTGGCAATGCCATGGTTCATATTATGGTGGACACTTTGGTGGAGTGATGACAGCTGCAAAGGTGCTTCAATATGGCTTTTATTGGCTAACATTATTTAAGGATGTCAAGATTTTTGTGGATAGATGTGACTATTGTGAGAGGGTAAGGAACATTTCTAAAAGACATGAGATGCCACTTAACAACATCTTGTAAGTGGACTCGTTTGATGTGTGGGGTATCAACTTTATGGGGTCATTTCCTAACTCATTTTCCAATAAATATATTTTAGTAAAGGTGAACTATGTCTCAAAGTGGGTGGAAGTTGTTGTCTCAACCACCACTAATTCTCGTGTGGTGATGTCTTTCTTGAAGAAAAATATTTTTGCAAGGTTTAGGATACCAAGAGCTCTAATGAGCGATTGAGGCATATATTTTTGCAATAAACAATTGGAAGCCCTCTTGAGCAAATATAGAGCGAAACACAAGTAGCAACCCCTTTACCACCCTTAGACAAGTAGGCAAGTAGAGGTGTCTAATAGAGAGCTGAAGAGCATTCTTGAAAAGATAATAAGTAACTCAAGGAAGGATTGTTAAGCAATTCAAGGAAGGATTGATCCAAAAAGATAGATAATGCATTGTGGGTCTTTAAAACTCCACTGGGATGTCTCCATACCAACTGGTATTTGGCAAATCATGTCACCTACCTGTCGAGTTAAAACACAAGGCTTTTTGGGCTACAAAGCTGTTGAACTTTGAATTAAAGAATGCTGGGGAGCAGAGACTCCTTCAACTTAATGAGTTAGAAGAATTCAATGAAAATGTTTCTATTTATAAGGAAAGAACGAAGAAGTGACATGATAGTAGAATTCTGGTAAGGAAATTTAAACTAAGGTAGCAAGTTTTACTATTCAACTATGGGCTTAAGCTATTTCTGGGTAAATTAAAATTTGGATGGTCTAGACCATTTGAAGTTAAAGAGATTCTTCCATATAAGACAGTTGAAGTAGTGAAACTTAGTTTGGGAAGGAGCTTCAAAGTGAAAAGACAAAGACTTGAACACTATTTCGAAGGAGATGTGGACCGCCACAAATCCTCCATCAAACTTGTCCCATCCTAAATGATTCAAAAAAAAGTCAAGCTAATGGCTATAAACAAGCACTTCTAGGAGACAACCTAAGTAAGTCAGCAGCTTGGGTGCTGGTTTTTCATGAAACTTTCTAACTTTTTATTCTAATGACAACCAAAGCAACAGTAGCAACACACAATATTAGACTTAACTAAAACACTCAAACAAAATCCACATTAAGACAAGTATTCAACTATATTAACAAATTAACTAAAAGTACCCCAAGTAAACAAAGTAACTACTAAATTAGACTAAATTAAAGAGAAAGGATAAGTCAAACTTAGGTTACCTCCTAGAAGCGCTTGTTTATAATCATTAGCTTGACTTTCTTTGCATCATTTAGGGTTGGATAAGTTTGATAGAGTATTTGTGGTGGTCCACATCTTCTCCAAAATAGTGTTAAAATCTTTGTCCATTTACCTTGAAGTTTTTTCTTGAACCAGGTTCCACTACTTCAACTATCCCATATGGAAGAACCTCTTTAACTTCAACTGTTCCATCTAGATTTCAGTTTATTCGAAAACAGGTTAAATCTAAAATTGAATAGTAAAACTTGTTGTATTGGTTCAAACTTTCTCACCTCCTTCAATCTTTCCTTATAAATAGAAGTATTTTCATTGGCTTGATTCCTGAATTATTCTAACTCATTAAATTGAAGAAGTCTCCACTCCCCATCATTCTTCAATTCAAAATTTATTTGCTTAGTAGCTCAGAAAGCCTTGTGTTCTAACTCCATATGATTTGCCAAATACTAGTTGGTATGGAGACATCCCTAATAGAGTTTTAAAGGCAGTCCTATATGACCACAATCCTTCCAATGCTCTTCAGCTCTTTATTAGACACCTCTACTTGTCTACTTGTTTGAGGGTGGTAAGGGGTTGCTATTTTGTGCTTTACTCTATATTTGCTTAAGAAGACTATCAATTGTTTATTGCAAAAATGTGTGGTACCCTAAACCTTGCAAAAATATTTTTCTTCAAGAAAGACATCACCACACGAGAATTAGCAGCACAAGAATCAGTGGAGGAAGCAACAACTTCCACCACATCGAGACATAGTCCAAAATATATTAATTGTCCACACATCAAACAATTCTACTTCTAAGATGTTGTTAAGTGGTGGATTATGGTCATATCTATCCATAAAAAAGTCTTGGCATCCTTGAATAAGATTGGCTAATAAAAGCCACATTAAATCACCTTTGGAGCTGTCTTTACTCAACCAAAGTATCCACCATAATGCTGTTAAACTCTTCTTGAGGTACACATCTCCTCAAAATTCTATCAGCACATTTTTTGAAGAAATAAGGCTCGTCTCACACATAGTGAAAGTTCTTTTTCTTTTGCCAATTCATGCCAAGTGGAAGTATTTTCATAGTATTAAAATTGGCATGGATTCCTTGATAAGATTCACCTCTTTTATCTTCTTATCCTATACAATTCTTGACAAATGATCTGCAATCAAATTTTCTTTCTCTTTCTTGTCTCTAATTTCCAAGTCAAACTTTTGAAGGAGTAGAATCCATCTAATAAGCCTTGGTTTTGCATCCTGTTTGGAAAAAAGGTATTTCAAGGCATAATGATCAGCATATACAATAATCTTTGACACTACTAAATATGAACTAAATTTGTCAAAAGCAAAATTCACAGCAAGGAGTTCTTTTTCAGTGGTGGCATGGTTTAATTGAGCATCATTTAACACCATTACTTGCATCATTTTTTAGTGTATAACGTGCATCAATTTATTTTTTTCTAATTCCTAGAACGGCACAAAATGCATAGCCACTTGCATCACACATAATCTCAAAAGGTAGACTCCAATCCGGAGCTACTATGATAGGTGAAGAAATCAATTTTTTCACCAAAATCAAATGGAACCTCCTTTACCAACAAATTGCATAAGGGTTTACCAGTCTTTGAAAAATCTTTAATGATCTTTGGTAAAAAGTAGCATGTCGTAAAAAACTTCTAACCCATTTTACATTTGTTGATGGAGGAAGTTTCTCAATTATCTCACCTTTTACCCCTATCTACTTCTAGCCCTTTTGGGTTTGAAATAAAAAATGTGATGATACCCAAATCTTTGAGAACAAATGAATGGGCTATCAACATGTTCAATGATAAGGGTACCGAGAAATGAACCTCCTTTACCAACAAATTGCATAAGGGTTTACTAGTCTTTGAAAAATCTTTAATGATCTTTGGTAAAAAGCAGCATGTCGTAAAAAACTTCTAACCCATTTTACATTTGTTGATGGAGGAAGTTTCTCAATTATCTCACCTTTTACCCCCTATCTACTTCTAGCCCTTTTGAGTTTGAAATAAAAAATGTGATGATACCCCAATCTTTGAGAACAAATGAATGGGCTATCAGCATGTTCAATGATAAGGTTATCGAGAGTTATTCATAATTTTTTATATTAATGTCATTTAGTTCCCACCATGTTCCTTTGCCTTTTGTTATTTGTTATTCATCTCAACTGTAGTCCTTTTTATTTTCTTAGCCTAGTATTTTGTGTGCATATATATTGTGTGCTATATTATCCATAAGCATCTCCATGAAAAGGGGGGTGCAGCACCCTTTTTTTTTAAAATAATAATAATCCTTTCATAATCATGATTAAGAAACTTTTAGGAAAAGGTTAGCCCATTTTGTTGAGATGATGTTATTTTTTAAATTATTTTTAAAAAATAAAAAATGGAAATATTAAAACAAAATAACAATATGTGTATTTAACCAATTTTTTAATATGTTAGACTTTTAAAATTAATTTCAAATTAATTATAGTATTCATCTACATAATTATTGATGGCGTGAATTGTATGACTCTATATAATCCTTCGACATCGTGTGAGTTCATAAAGAGTGATTGCATGATATCGTGTCGTCTTTGATCTCATTTAAAGTGAATTTTATTTAATATTTTTTAATTGTCCAAATAATGACCAATAGAGTTGAGTTAACTGTGTGGCTTTATGCCATCTTCAACATTATCCAAGTGCATTCTATTACTTGCATAATGGTCAATATGGTTGATTTGTATACCCCTGTGCCATATTCAACATTCCTTGAATTATGTTCATGAATTCCACTTGCCAGAAGAGTATTTTAAATGATTTTTTAATATGTAAAAATACGTAATTAGAATTAATCAATTCACAATTATTTTTTAAAAGAACTATGAAGGAATACATAGAAATGTAAGAAAGCCAAAATTTATAAATATTTTCATATAATTTTTTCTCTTCTTGAATTATTTTTTTGTTTAATATTTATTTTCGTTTCAAGCGGTAAATTAAATAATTTAAGGCTATTAATAATTTGAACAAGTAACTTAAGATAATTATCTTAAGACATATATATCAAGAATATAATAAGATTAAATTTCTACATTTCTTTATACATAATCTACTCCCAAATTTAACCTAATTTGCAGATTTTTTTTTTATTTCTTTCAAAAGGCTTTTTCAATAAATTTTCTATTTAAATAATTATTAGTAGCGATTCTATTTTTCTTTCAATTTTTCTTGCCCTTCCGTTGTGATGTCCTTCGAAGATGATTGTGACAGACATAATTGTAGAGACACAATTAGGCTCATTGCAATGTGTATCTCGTTTAAGTATTGCATATCTTTCATTACAATATTGATCTTTTGTTGTTTCATAATAAACTTATTCTTGATTAACTTTATTTTGATAGGAAGTCATCAGTTGCAAAATTTAATCAATTTCTATCCAAACTCACTAATGAGTAGAGGAGTATCTATGGTAAAAATAATGCTAAGTGTTGCAGAAAAAAGATATGAGACTAGAATGAAAACAAAGAATAAGTTGAGGGACAAAAATATCATTTTTTTCCTTTTTTATATTTTTTATTAATTTATTAATTAGTATTTGTTTAAAATAAATGAGATGCTACCTGATCTAAAATACATAACATTATGTAGGGTTTCAATTCAGGTTGGCCCACATCGGACCAAGTATTTTTCGAATCAGGTTAGGCTACGTTGAAAGAAGTGCGAACTAGTATTTTGCCAGCTCAACCCAGCTCAATATGGGCTATGAGTCAATTGGACTGGCCCACTGGCCTAATTTTTTTTTATATGTTTATGATAAAAGTTATTTTTTTATAATACTTTAAAAAATGATTAAAATCATATTATGTATTCTTAAACTAATTTTATTTTGTTTTATAAGACATCTAATTCTATTATTATACAATATAAACGTTATAATTGAAACATTTAGATTTTTATAATTGCTTGAGAGAAATTCTCTCAACACTTAAGAATTTATACAATAAAATTATAATTTGAGTTTAAGTTTAAGTCTATTTCTAATATGAGTTTGAGTTTAAGTCTACTTATAATCCACAATAATAAGAATTTTTCTAAATTATAGGAATACAAGGAATAAAATATTTTTATGATAATATGACATTTTACGATAATTACAACACTCCCCCTCAAGCTTATGCATATATGTCATTTGCACCTAGCTTGTTTCATATGTAAGTTATTCTTGGAGCTCGGAGAGATTTGATGAAGATATCTGCTAACTGATCATTTGAATTCACAAAAAAGGTAGTCACTTATCCGGATTGAACATTTTCTCAAATGTAATGACAATAAATTTCTATATGTTTTGTCCCCTCATGAAAGACTAAATTGGAGGCAATGTGTAATTTTGCTTAATTGTCACAAATGAGTTTCATAGAACCTACTTGGCAAAACTTTAGCTCATGAGGAAGTTGTTTTAACCAAACAAGTTCACTAGTTAAAGCCTTAATTTGATATTCTGCTTCTGTATTTGATCTTGCAATTACATTCTACTTTTTACTTTTCCTGGAAATAAGATTACCTTCAAACAGAACACAACATCCAGAAGTTGATCTTCTGTCACTAGGAGATCTTGGCCAATCTGCATCTGTATATGTAACAATATCTGTATGACCCCTATTTTCATATAACAATCCTCTTCCAGGAGCACTCTTGATATATCTTAAAATTTGAATTATTGCATCCTAATGACTTTCACATGGATAGTTAAGGAATTGACTCACAATGCTAACAGCAAAGGATATGTTTAGTCTGGTCATGGTGAGATAAAATAACTTTCTCACTAGTCTGTAGTACCTTCTCGGGTTAGAAAATGGCTCCCCTTGATTTGGTAGAAGCTTGACATTTGGATCTATAGGAGTATAAATGGGTTTACAATTTAGCAGCCCAGTTTCTTCCAAAATATTGAGAGTATACTTTATCTGAGATGTAGCAATTCCTATCTTTGATTGGCCAACTTCAATGCCAAGAAAGTAGCGAAGTTAGCATAAATTTTTTGTTTGAAAGTGTTGGAATAAGTGGTACTTTAGGCCTTTGATGCCTTCATGATCATTTCTTGTAATAACAATGTCATCCACATAGACAAAGAGATAGATACAGTGAGTAGATGATAAATTTTTATAGAATACATAATGATCTACCTCACTACGGATCATACCAAATTGCTATATAACCTTAATAATTTGCCCAAACCAGGCCCAGAGGGATTGTTTTAGGCCATGTAAGGACTTATGCAAGCGACAAACAAGACTAGACTCCCCCTAAGCAATAAACCTAGGTGGTTATTCCATGTATACTTCCTCTACTAAGTCACCATGTAAGAAGGCATTTTTAATATCTAACTGATGTAATGGCTAGTTGTGCATGGCAGCCATAGACAGAAATAAAAGGACAAAAGCCATTTTAGCAACAAGAGAAAAGATATCACCACAATTGAGTATAGCATTAACAGTAAAAACCCAGCGACAACCAACTGTAGATTTCCTAAGAGGGAAAGAATAAGTGTCCATGTATGATTGAAATCCTAGGCTTCCATCTCGTCAATCATGGCTTGTCACTATCCTAGATGTGAAAGTGCTTCCTGAACAGTTTTAGGAATAGAAACAGAAGACAAAGCAAATACAAAGGCATAATCGGATAAAGATAGACGATAGTAGCTCAAGAAATTATAAATAGGATGAGGATTACGGGTAGAACTGATACCTTTACGTAGAGCTAAGGGCAGGTCTTCTAATGGTTCGAGCAAGCCCGTGGTAGGTGGAGCCGTCGGAGCAGGAGATGAATCACATGAATCTGTAGAAATAGTAGCCTCCTATATTGGAGCTTATGGTTGAGAAGGTGAATCTGAAACTAGCAATTCCTGAGAAACAGAAACTGGTGGAGCAATGTACAGAATGGGTAAAACCTAAAAGATAGAGTTAGATTCTAGAAGAGATGTGAATTAAAGTGTATTCTCAAAGAAAGTGACATCTGCAAACATATAAAAACGATGTGAGGAGGGAGAATAACATTGATAATCCTTTTGAACCCAAGAATAGCCAAGAAAAATGCATTTTATTACACGGGCAAATAATTTATCAAGATTAGGAAAGAGATCATGAACAAAATAAGTAGATCCAAAAACACGAGGAGGAATAGTGTAAACAGGGTCCTTAGGAAACAAGATAGAATATGGAACTTTATCATTCAAGACAAAGGATGGCATCCGATTAATTAAGTAACCAGCAGTGAGGACTGTGTCATCCTAATATTTTATAGGTGCCTTGGCATGTAACAAAAGAGTGCGAGCTGTTTCAATAACATGACGATGTTTTCTTTCAGCTATCCCATTTTATTGGGATGTATGAGGACAAGTAGATTGATGAATCATGTCATGAGATGCCATAAAGGAATTAAAAGGAGCAGAAAAATATTCTTTAGCATTATCACTACCAAAATGCGAATAATTGCCCAAACTAAGTCTGAATTTCAGTGCCAAAACTTTTGAAAATAGTAAAATAATTCTGAACTATCTTTCATTAAGAAAATCCAAGTACATCTTGAAAAATCATCAATGAAAGTAACAAAATAACGAAAACCTAGAATAGAACTGACACGACTAGAACCCCAAACATCAGAATAAATAACATAAAAAGGAGACTAGGCTTGATTATCGACCTTGCAAGGAAAAGATGCACAAACATGTTTTTCAAGCTGACATAACTCACAAATAATAATATAAACTAATAATAAGTAATTAATGGCATTATAAAGTAGTCATTATATATTTATGTATATAATTAGTCATACAATAATCAAAATTATCAAATTAAATCAGAGTTGTCACTTAAAAAACATTACTTTTATGGCAAGAAAGAATTTAAAATCATATTCTGGCCATCAAGTTAGCCCAACAAGTCATAGGTTAGCCTGCTTTAGATCACTCTAAAATTGAACCCGATTAAGATAAAATCACAAAAAATGCATATTTTTTTAATCTATTCTAATTCCATTTGTCAGGCTATTTAGGCTAGCCCATTAGACTTGGCCTATTTGATACCTCTAATATGATAGGTCGGTCTATTTTGACACCCCTAATACTGTGTTAAACTTTCCCATCAAATTTATTATTTCCCTAACAAGTATGAGGTCACTACTCAGCTAAAGAGTCCAAAGTCTGAAAAACCCAAGCCTATAAGATGGACAATATCTACCCCATAATTTATTTGTTAGTTATATGCAAGTCTGTCCAATTAATGATGGATCTTGAAACGGAAACTTTGTGGGTGCTATAATGCTTTGATAATGTATTGCAAGGTCTGGCTTTGGGTACAGAAATTCCAAAAAGAAAAATAAAGAGCCTAATTTTTTTATCCAATCTTGCTGCGGTGGTGATGGTTTGAAATTGAAAAAGAAAAAGCAGTGAAGAGGGTCTTAGACGAGTTCGCGATCCAATATATTATTATTATAATGACAAGATCGTGCAATACTTGAAATACCTTATCAATAGTTCGCATAACAATTCATATATCAATCATTCGCAACACCTGGATATAGTTTTTTCTTTTTGGTTGAACATCTTGATATAGTTGCCTAGAATAGAATGAAGTGTGTGAATTGTAAAGTAAAAGTTGAAAAGGGGAACATGTGCACCTTCATGGACAACCTTCACCACCAAGTTTTCTGTTTTTTTCTTCTTGTTTTTCAACCTATGAGTGGTTCATCTGGCTCTTATTTTAACTCATTGACAGCTAATAGCCTCATTGCCTCAACACTGTTCAATCCTTTAGCCTGTCATGGAAATTTTTGGTTCCACTGAAAGTTTTTGAAATATGCAATGCACTTGCGCATTGAAAATTGATTATCTGTTTGTACAGTCTATGAAATCTCCAAATCTAATTGACTAATCATGTGGCTTTAAAACCGCCGAAATTAACACTTTAAATACGCTATTAAATGAGAACGTGGAAAAGGGTCATATTAAAGTATTGGCTAAAATGTAAAAAAGTTCTTAACTATGGTCATTGTTAAAAAACTATTATATATTTTGAAACTCAGTAACAAGATTTTTTAAACTTAACAAAATGTGTATTTTAATATAAATTAAATCTCTTTATATATGCAAAAAAAACTCTATAAAAAATCAATATGCATGATTTCGTAAATTTAATAAATTGAATTGTTAAAATTTAAAATATATGAAAATTTTATGAAGATAACCCATAATTAGAGAAGGAAAGTTTTTTGCATTTTACCTGGAGTATTTAAGCACGTTTCAAGGCAGAAAACTTGCGAGGATTATTGGTCTTTCATTTTAGGTGTTTATCGTTCCCATCATTATGCGAATGAAACTTTGTGGTCTGCAATATCATTTGGTCAGAAGATACTGATGGGCCATGGCCAATGAATGTGGCATCACTTTTTATTTTGTTTATTTATTATTCTTCTTTTAGTTTGTTGAGTTAGCCACTATTTTGTGTTCCTAGATCAATGCAATGTCAACCGTTCCTTTATTCTTACATGCGATAATATGTGTTGCAAACATATAATTCCATATTTATTATTTTTTATTAATTTATTAATTAGTACGTATATTTAAACTAAGGCTTAATTGTAATTTTGATCCATCTATTTTAACAAAATAAATAACTTGATCCTTTTATCTTGGAAATGAACGATTTGATCTCATTATTTGAAAAAGAAAAAAAAACTACACTTTTGGTTCCTTTATCAATGTACCATTATAAACTAAAAAAAAAAAAAAAAAGCTGATCTGAGCTGTGACATTAAAAAAATTAATTTTTATCTTTAAATATTTCATTTTAAGATGTAATTTGTACATGACTCCTTAAATATCAAAATTATCCTTAAAAAAATAAGATTAAAATACTAATCTTATTATCAAAATTAATTTAAGTATTTAAAGAATTATGTGCATGTCAAATACATTTAAATTACTTATTTAGAATAAATAATGTTTTTGTAATGCTATGTCAATATTGTCTAACAAATTTTTAACAACACACGTATGGAAGGACTAAAGTTATTCATTTTGTGAAAATAAAGAGATTAAATAATTTATTTTTAAAATAAGACATCAAATCTGTCATTTTATTAAAATATAAATACCAAAAGTACAATTAAGCCTTAAAATAAATGGAATGCTAACTACTCTAAAATACCCAGCATGCCTCAAACTTTCCCATCATATACTATTTCCCTTGCAATCATGAGCCCAGCTACTAATCTAAAGAACCAACCACTGAAAAGGACAAGCCCAAGTATAATCAGCCCAATTTCTATGCAATCAATCCCATTAAATTGATTTTTTTTAATAATCTTAATATTAAATTAATTTTTTCTATTAATCCAAAATCTTAACCTAACAAGAATTAATGTAGCTCGATAACTACTAGAAAAATGTTATTTATAATTCTTTTCCATATGCTCTCTTTGCTCTAATATCTAAGTACTATAAGTTTCGTCTAACTTTTTAGGGTTATGAGTAAATTTTTTTCTGTGATTATATTGTTATATTCTAAAGATTTTGTTGAACATTGATTAGGGTAGAGGCAATTTTATGTCTATGCTAGGTTAAAATTTGAATTTGTTCAAGGCATTGCAATCTGGTTTTCTAGTTAAAATCATAATAGAATCCTATTTTACTTGGTTATTTTCTATGCATGGTTATATGACCTTCCCTCCGCATTTTCTTTCCTTTTTTACAATCACAATCAGTTTTTTGCTTTTTCCTAATTGTATTCTCAGACACCTCTCCCTGTTTTTATTTTCTTGGTGACTAGTCCATAGATGTTCCGGTGAAAAACTCATTTGGAAAATAAAAGTTAAAATAATGATGATTTTATTGGATGTGGTGATATGCAATTAATGCAAAAGATAGAGTCTTGCTAATTATTTTTTCTATTAAAAATGAAATGATATGAAATACCAAAAAGAACAGGTTTGTAATACAAAGTTTAGGTGTGAGTAGAAAATGTATTAGCACCCTACATTATTTATATGAAGAATGGTTATCTATTTAATTTAAATTGCTTATTAAATGAATTAGATTGGTCTTTTATTATCAAAAAAATATTTTTATTTATCTTAACATGTCCTATTTTGTCGGGCATAATACCAAAAATATAAAATGACTATGATTGGAAATAGGTGGCTAAACAACCACGTTTGCGTAAAGGTGGTGAATTAAAAATTATTTTTAAGAAAATATTTTTGAACAAAATAAATAATTTTGAAAGTAAGTTTCATAAAAGGATTTTTACAATAATTGCTAAAACAAATTATTTTAACTCACAACTGTCACAAAGTCAATGTTATATAAATTTGTTTATATTTATTTTAGTTTTATTTTTTTTTGTGAAAATATTTATTTATTTTTAAATATAGAAGTTAGATCTTGCTAGCACTTCTAGTAAAATCTAATATTAATGCCTTAATAGTACTGAGAAGAGTTTATCTAATTATCACTCTAATCCTTCCCAATTTTCCATCATCAACAAGTTTAGAAATTTTTCTTTATTTGCATGGAATGAAATAATTTAAGCAAAACTATATGCACACATGCATGGTGTAAACAATTAAATAGAATGGACAATGACTATCTAATACATGAAAAAGAGTTTCTATTGAGACCATATAAAGCCCTCTCCAGCTCTTCTAGTCAAATTAATGATATACTATCATGCACTTTTAGAGAGTCAAAATGCCATTATCATTACAATTGATTTTGATTATTCCATCGTTAAAAATCTTAACTTATTATTGCATGATAATTAAAATGACATATTAAAATTTTTATTAGAAACTATCTAAAGATTGTGCTAGTATTTCTTGTTAAAATAAATATGATACTTCATACATTTGAAAAGTCAAAATGTTGCCGTCGTTAAAAAATCTTAATCCATTATTTTTTGACAATTAAAATGAGAGACACAAAACAATAAATCAAGATTTTTATTGAGATCATTTAAAGTCCTTTTGACCAAATTAAAGATTCTGTACCTTAGAATGTCAAAATATTGTTATCACTATAGCTAATTTCTATTATTTTATCTTCAAAATCTTAATATATTATTATATGATAATTAAAATGATGCAACAAAAATAAAGCAATAAAAAAGAGCAACAAATAATTAAGAAAAACAAATAAAAAATAATAAAAAACCAAAAGTAATGTGTCGGTCAAGTAAAGAAAATGGCCCTAAACATAAACAAATAAAATAATAAAAAAAATCCAATTAAAAACTCAAAGTGCTTCATGTGAAGCCACTGAGAGTCCAAGACCAAATCTTTTCTTATGTTATTAGACTTAAAAAAACATTTTATAATTATATCGTAAAAACCATG
Source organism: Castanospermum australe (assembly GCA_019955255.1). Taxonomy (NCBI): domain Eukaryota; kingdom Viridiplantae; phylum Streptophyta; class Magnoliopsida; order Fabales; family Fabaceae; genus Castanospermum; species Castanospermum australe. Next base: position 244,386 of record NSJW01000162.1, read on the forward strand.
GATTAAGACTTCTGAAGCTTCACGTATAACCCAAAACCATGCCCTTCCCTATGTTATACTAGTTGAGTTGCCGTACTATATAAATTTATGTATGTTAATTTAAAGGAAGTATAATTTTAAAAATTATAATATTTTTCATTATGATCAACATATTAGTATTCTAGTCATTCAGAAACTCACAACATCTAGTTTAAATGAAATCGACAACATACAATCTATTTGTTTCAATGTTTTAGAGAAGTTTGGGCTAATAAAAAATTATGTAAATTATAAATTCATCTGTTTTGATAGCTGGATAGCTTCATTTTTAAGTTTGAAAATTTTTGATAATAGAATTCTTAACTATTAAAAGGGAAAGCAAGTTGGTATCTTAATTTTTAATATTCTTGAATTTTATGTGAGATAGTTCAAATATCTTTAAATTTGACTATGACAGCCATGGTTTTGCAACATCAAAATTCAATAAAAAAATAATCTTTACAAAATTCCAAACAACAATATCATCTAGTCTAATATTAAATCCAAATATAATTAAATACTCTCTTTTATAAAATAACAAAGACTGAATAATTTTGTATATTAAAATAATTCATAAAAAAATTTAAGAAAATCCATAGAAAGGACATGAACAACTAAATTCATCGTAAAGTAAAAACTGTAAAGAACTAAATTTTATGTTAGGGTATTATGAAAATTGAAATGGCTGAAAATAAAAATAATATCTCTATATAATATGGAAGACAAATTAAGTATAATTCTACTATTTTTTAAACTAATTAGAAAGAAAGATAAAACTTTTTTGTGATTGAATAATTCATTATTGCTATAGTATTAAGCAAGAAAGCCAAAACTTACATAATTATTTTAGAGGCAAAAATGAGAAGAAAAAAATAAAAAAGAAAATTGAAAATCATCTCAAACTTAAAAATTTTCAAATTTACAGTTCCTTCATTGTTCTTTTGACAAAATTAATGAAAGAGGAAAAAGATAAACATTGCAGCTATTGCGATGAAAAGGAGATTTTCCTAACGATGATGTTGCATATAACATCAATGCTGAAGAATTCTATTTCTGGCTAAGAACAAAATCCACCCCACTTTTTATCTATTACTACTATACTGATTATCCAAATAAGTCAAAATTAAATGATAATCAGAATGTTAAATGATATTCCTCATTATGATAAAAAAAAAGAACTTGAAAATTTTAAAGATTGCAATATGTGTTTCTTCCATAATTTCTCCACCAACATTAAAATTTTAGAAATATTCTCAAAATTTAAAGGTGAGATTCTATATATGGAAGTGATCTCTAAAAAGTCTTAAAAGTGAGGTTCTATATAAAGGTGTGATTCTATTTAAATGTAATTGAAAGTCTTAATTCATAATTTAAATTTATAATTTACTGTCATAATTAGTAATCATTTGATAGAGAAAAATGAAAATGAAAACATCCTTATTTGAGGAAGGAAATATCTCCATAAATAAGATTAAAAATAAGCTATAAAATTTTAATTGATTATTTGTATATTTTTCATTGTTTTAAATATTTCATTTAATTAATAAACACTAAAGACGCACCATTCCCTTATATACATATTTATTTTTCAAAGAACTACTTCAATTTTTTAAATACATTTTCTTTTATTTTTGGATTATAAAATTAAAAAAAGTTAAGATTCAAACAAAATAAAAAAAACAAGAAAGGATTGATTCATAATAAAACAAAATATTAACACTCAAGTGAAAAAACATTCTTTTATATTTTCTAAAGCACCTGACGAATGAGAGAGAAAAGGCTAGAACGGCAACCTGCCATAAGGTGGCACCGAAAAGACCAAAGGGTTATAAACAAAATGAAACATAAAGGGAAATGTAAGGGTAAAATAATAATTTCAGATAAGATAAAATATTAAAAAGACTAAAATGCCATTAGATGTCAGGCGGGAAGGACTCGGCCCTATTTTTATGTTATAATGGATAATAGATGCTATAATAAAACTTAAAAAAAGGCCAACGGTTAAAAAAATTTAAAAATGCAACGGTTAGAAGTTAAAAAGGCCATGCATTAATATTTCTTTTAAGAAAAGGTCAGGCTTGAAATGAAAAGCCTCACGTCGTTTTGAGTTGAAGGAAGGGTCTGCTCTTTGATATAAAAAAAACAATATCACAAAAAAATGAAAGAAACTGAATAGTAGTGGCTGCGTAGATGAACCGTTCCGTGGTTCCCTTCCTCTTCTCCTCCACCATGAGAGGAACAAAGGATAATTTTTCCATCCACCAAGCTTCAACCTTATGCTCACAAAATAGGTATTCCAGAATCTCCTCTATTTCTTTTTGCCTTTCTTTGTTTTTTTTTTTTTAAAACATTTGAATGTGAAAAGAAAATAGAGAATGGCGTGGCTCGCCGGTGGAGCCACCCCTCAACCATTTACTTTTGTTGGGTATTCTGTTGAGCTAGCAACATTGGGGTAATGGGGTTGAATGTTGGGGGAGAAAGATGATTGTGGCGTGGGACAGAGTGCAAGAGATTGGGATGTGTATGACTATATGTTGGGAAACCCTAGGGTAATCTAGGAGGTAGGTATTAAGAAGCATCATAAGCCAATGAAATGTTGCAGTTTCATGGACCTCAGACAACTATTTTCCATGATTTGTGTGTTATGTGCAAGGTCATTTTGGAAAGAGGTTTTTTTTGTTGCGTTTCCAAGCAACTACATTCTTGTGGAATAAGATGCTTGGAGTTCTTGGCGAATTCTGTGTGTGTCCACTCTTTCCACCCCAGAGCAGTTTCATGATGTGTCCAAGGTTTCAGAAGGAATAAGGAGACTAAAAAATTGCGGCAATGGGTGGTTTTTGCTGTTTTCTTGTTTGTCTAGTTGGAGCAAAATGACACATTTTCAAATGCAGTTCTTTGCCCGTGCGTACGTTATGGGATAGGGTTGTGTTTATGGCCTCACTTTGGTGTTCTGCGCATGTTTTTTTTTTCAAAGGTTGACATGCAGAGAATAGACAACTTCCTTGCAATTTTAAGCCTTTTAGGTTCACTGTTTTCTTTAAGTTTCTTGGTTTAGGAGAATACCTTATCCTCCCTTTTCATTATACTTTCCCCCTTTTCTCTCTAATTAATGTTCTTTTGAGTCAAAAAAATAAGGAAAGACTATATACACTGCAATTGAGGATAGTCTCTTTATATCCATTCAAATTTTCTGAGGGATTGAAGTGCTTGATTGTGTTGATGTTTCTCTCCTCTTTCTTTTTGTGTTGTTCTTTGTTACTTTGTGAGGAAATAATGCCTTATCCTTTGCTATTGTACTTTTTTCTTTCTCAATAATAAACTTTCTGGTTTGAGAAAAGTACTAAAGCTACATTTTGTCCATGTCTGCTTGTTTGCTGTATCTTCCATTATAGGGGAATTCTCATTTGTGCTTATGAGGAGTATTGTGCTTAAACTTGCTGACTTGAGGATTCATACTTCTGAAGGCAAAGTTAATAATGAGCATGTAAGCAATGGTGAAAGGTTTTTTTGGCTGTTGCCATATTGATCTGAATTTTGTGTCATTGATCTCCATACCTTACGTATGTCTTCTTTTGCTTCATTATGTTTTATTTCTTTGCTTACTTTAAACTTTTTGGGAACAGTTTAATTTATGGAGTCCAATATACTTTTTTTTTTTTTCTCTTTATAGAGACAAGGATAGTTTAAATCATAATATTTGGCCATAGATTCTTTTCAGCAAATAATTTGCTAATTTAATCTCTGGCTAAATTGTTGGTTAGGTTGGGATACTAGAAGAAGCTATAGGATATATTTGTATGTTTATTCTTTTTTAGGATCAGGCGATCAGCACTGTGGAGATATTGTCCTTGTTGCCTTATCTGCTGTAATATTTTGTGAGGATAAATTTTTTAATGTTCAGTTCAATGGTCTGGTCTTTCTGATTTTCTGTTACTATTAGGTTAGGTCGTGTACACTGATCATTTGTTGACTTGTGGGCTCAGTACTTTCAGCCCATTTTTAGGGAGAAATTCAATTTCTTGCTTTGCTAAATTTTTTATTTACTTGCTACTCTAAAAGCTTGAGCTTGTAGAAATGATGGGTAATGGATCGTGGATGCATTACTTGCTTTGATAGTCAACCAAATATAAAACAGTAGAGGAATTAACTTGCAGACAGCCAGGGTGTGGGTTTTGGGGTGTATTAAGGCTTGGAAGTTACCTGAACTGAAGGTACTTATGTTCCCTTTATTAGTTAAGAAACGGGCAGCAAACAATGCTGGAAGCCCACAAATACTCAATCTTTATGAATGGAATAAATTGTTGAAAAAAGCACTGATCAATATTATGGTCACGGTGATGCCACCATATGTGCAGTTTTATTACAATTTCGGCACTGGAGTTCACATAAATAAAGCATCTGGTAGAGATCTTATATTAATGATATTATTGCATTTAAATGTCAAATACATTCGTTGGATCTTATAATTCATGGTTTTCATATATGTGATGGTCTTCCAATATTTACTGATTGGTTGTTTTTAATTCAAGAACTAGTTTCAGTATCTATTTTGCACTTGGCAGTCTTGATTTGTTTTCATTTGATTTTCACATGGTTTTAAAATTTTTGTTGTCTTGATTTGTTTTCATTTGATTTTCACATGGTTTTAAAATTTTTGTTGTAATATGAATATGGTGTTCCTTTTTTTTTTTTTTCATTTTTGAGGATATCCTATGCTTCTTCTAGTTATAAATATCTCATTTCTCTCAAATATAAAATTTCTTCTTTTATAAGAACACAACTGTTTTTCCCCCTTATTGGTAGAGTATTACTTTCTACTCTTATAATCTGACGGGTAGGGTACAATTGTTTATTCTTGATGACAAAGTTTTGTAATTTTAGTAATTTGATGATTTATTCATCATCATAAGCTCTGCTAAAGTACTCTCGTTTAACTGATATTTTGAAAAGAAAATTGATATGCTATATATGCTCTGTTCTTTAATTAAGAGTAGTTGTTTTGTCCCTACTATTGTGGATAATGACATCAGAATTTTACTATTTGTTAGGTACTCCTCAAAAGCACACCTTCTCTGTTATTGGTATTGATGCAGATCAGTGCAGGGGAAGATGAGAAAACACTTTGATATAGGAGAAATAAAAAGTAAATAGACATAAACCAGCAAAGCTTCAAGGGTTTGCCCACCTCCCTGCCCAGAAGCCTTAAACCTTACTCAATGATTGCCAATCCTCTCTCTTATCCCATTCCTTTTCTTATACTAACAACCTAACATAATATCCCACCTTTTTTCCCTATCTTGCCTTCCTTTCTCTCCTCTCCTCTTGTTTAGCGTAGAAGTACTTATCAATACTGCCTCAATACTCCCTCACAATAGATTTACCGTGTCCTCAAGGTAAAGGTTCGGGTAAAAACCTTGTAGCAACTAAAGGAAACTTCTAAGCATAATAACCAAGTTATGCTTAAATCATAAGAACTTCTACTAGGGTCCCATTGACCTTCTCCAATCCCCATCACAAGAAATAGCAAAGAGGACAGCTGAAGAGACATGATTTACTACTCCACCAAATTATAAATGCAAATTCTTCCCCAAGATCAAGAAGACGACCAACCTTTGCAATTATGTATTGATGGCAGCTGCTACCTTAACAGTAGTGATACACAATGCTTCTTGATTTTGCCCACATCTAACAAACATAACACCTTTTGTGTGCATCATTGCTTAGGAGTACTCCTCCAACTCTCGGCCCTTTTGTAAACAGATTTCAGCATCCTTCTAATGAGAAACGCTAGTATATAAATTTATCAGATCATGCCAAACATCCAATTTATTTACTTTAACATCCTCAAGAAAGGAGCATAAAATTTGGTTGTGGATCATTTGTCAAGAGTTATATAGGACAAGGAGATAGAAAAGGTGAATCCTATACTATGAAAATACTTCCACTTGGCATGAATTGGCAAAAGAAAAAGAAGTTCTTACATGATGCAACATACTATGTGTGGGATGAGCCTTATTTGTTCAAAAGATGTCCTAACAAAATTCTAAGGAGATATGTACCTCAAAAAGAGTTCAACAGTATTCTTTGGCATTACCATAGTTTAGATTATGGTGAACACTTTGGTGGAGTAAGGATAGCTATAAAGGTGCTTCAATGTGGCTTTGTCAACCTTATTCAAAGATGCTAAGACTTTTGTAGATAGATGTTATTATTGTTAGAGGGTAAGGAACATTTCTAAAAGACATGAAATGTCACTTAATAACATCTTGGAAGTAAAATTGTTTGATGTGTGGGGGATCAACTTTAGGGTAATTGACCCAGTTAGGCCCATTTTGAAAACTATGTTTCAAAATGGGCCAATTTTGAAACAATTTAGTTTTCAAAGTGGGCCAATTTTAAAACAATTTATTATCATAGGATATTTTTTTTTCTTTTTGCACCTCGGCTCCAATTGCATCGAATGATGTGGCGCAATTCTTGGGGCTCGCTCCTGAGGTAGCAGTAGGCGAATTGCACCAGTTGCGCTGAGTGATGTCACGTGGACGTTGCCACATGGCAACATATCACTCAACACAATTCGCTGGATGCTGTCACGTGGTGCACATCTAGCCCTCCCTATATAAACCCCTCCCCCCATTTCCACTGCTCACTCTTCGCTCTACATTCATAAATTTTTCTCTCTTCCTTCCTTTCCAAGGGTGGTAATTCTCCAGTTGATTAAGTATATGTCTATTTAATAATTTTATTTCATATTTATATTTTTGCACAAATTAGGTAGTTTTTTATATGTGTGTATCTATATATTTTTATTTTCTATGAAAATGTTCAAAAGTAGGTTAATGATTTATATTTAGGTAGTAAAAGCATGATAGATTATTTTTGAGTTAGATTTAAAAATTTTATGTCAAAAATTAAGTCGAGAGATGGCATCGTCTAGTTTTGCATTTAACCCTGATCCTGATGACACTTCATTGTTATCGATGGAATCCACTCATATGTCATAGCATATATGGAATGGAGCAGATGACAGGATAATAATATATAGACGAGCTTGTAAAGTGAAGAGTTTCAATAAGAATTTGCATGATGATGTTAAGGATTATTTGCGATTGGCTAGCTTCTATGGTATTGTACGAGTAGGTATTGGCCAGTTGATCATCATTTGATATTTGTTCTAGTTGAGCGATGGAAACCAGAAACATACATTTCATATGCCATCGAAAAAGTGCACAGTAACATTACAGGATGTGGTCTAGTTAGGTCTTCCCATTGAAGGAAAGCCTTTGATTGGCAGAACTAACTTAGATTGGCGTGTTTTAGTGCATACTTTGTTAGGCAAAAACCCTCCTGACGAGAAGATGCATGGTACGTGAATCAAAATGCATTGACTGGATGAATAGTTTAAGAACGTAACTCTTAATAATTATGGTGAAATAAGTTGTTGGACTTGTACCTATATTTTAAGGCTTATAGGAGGGGTATTATTCGCAGACCATTCCTTATGATATGTGCACCTAATGTGGTTACAATTTTTAGAGAATTTGCAGAAGGCTCGAAGATATAGTTGGGGGTCTGCATGCCTGACTTACTTATATCGAGAATTGTGCAAGGCCACCGATTATGACTATGCAAAGCTGGGAGGTGTTGTCTTTTTGTTATGAGTAAGCCCTACGGTGGTAAATTGTTTCAAAATTAGCCCTTTTTGAAAATACTATTAGGTCAATTATCCATCAACTTTATGGGGCCATTTCATACTTCATTTTTGCATGGTTTGGGGTACCAAGAGCTCTAATTAGTGACGGAAGGACACATTTTTATAATAAACAATTGGAAGCCCTCTTGAGCAAATATAAAGTGAAGCACAGGGTATAACCCCTTACCACAATTAGACAAGCAGGAAAGCAGAGGTGTCCAATAAAAAGTTAAAAAGGATTCTTGAAAAGATGATAAGCAGCTCAAGAAAGGATTGGTCCAAAAAGATAAATGATGCATTGTGGGATGGAGACAGTCCTGTGTGCCTATAATGCATCATCTCTTTTCGGACCAATCTTTCCTTAAGCTGCTTATCATCTTTTCGAGAATCCTATTCAGCTCTCTACTGGATACCTCTACTTGCCTGCTTGTTTGAAGGTGGTAAGGGATCGTTACATTGTGCTTCATTCCATATTTGCTCAAGAGGGCTTCCAGCTTCTAGTTGTTTATTACAAAAATGTGTGCTTCCATCGCTAATTAGAGCTCTTGGTACGCTAAACATTGCAAAAATATTTTTCTTCAAAAAAGACATCACCACGCGAGTATTAATGGTGGTTGAGGCATCAGCTTCCACCCACTTTGAGCCATAGTCCACCCCTACCAAAATATATTTGTTGGAAAATGAAGTAGGAAATGACCCCATAAAGTTAATCCCCCACACATCAAATAATTCCACTTCCAAGATGTTGTTAAGTGGCATATCATGTCTTTTAGAAATGTTCCCTACCCTCTAACAATGGTACATCTAGCCACATTGAAGCACCTTTGCAGCTGTGTCCACCATAATTTGAACTATGGCAGTGCTAAAGAATGTTGTTGAACTCTTGAGGTACACATCTCCTTAGAATTCCGTCAAGACATCTTTTAAATAAATAAGGCTCGTCCCACACATAGTATCTTGCATCATGTAAGAACTTTTTCTCATGCCAATTCATGGCAAGTGGAAGTATTTTCGTAGCCTTAAAATTGGTGAAATTAGCAAATCATGGTATTTTCATCAGTGAACTCCTTCTTGATAGGATTCGCCTCTTTTATCCCCTTGCCCTGTACAATTCTTGACAAATGATCCACAACCAAATTTTCTATCCCTTTCTTGTATCTAATTTCCAAGTCAAACTTTTGAAGGAGTAGAATCCAACTAATGAGCCTTAACTTTGTATCCTATTTAGACAAAAGGTACTTCAAGGCAAAATGATAAATATATACAATAACCTTTGACCCTACTAAATATGAACTAAAATTTTCAAAAGCAAAATCCACAACAAGGAGTTCTTTTTCAGTGGTGGCATGGTTTAATTGAGCATCATTTAACACCTTACTTGCATAGTATATATAACATGCATCAGTTTATTTTTTTTCTCTGTCCTAGAATGGCACCTATTGCATAGTCACTTGCATTACACATAAGCTCAAAAGGTAGACTCCAATCCAGAGCTACTATGATAGGTGTAGAAATCAGTTTTTCTTTCATGGCATTAAATGCTTGCAAACAACTTTCATCAAAAACAAATGGGACCTCCTTTACCAACAAATTGCATAGGGGTTTAGCAGTCTTTAAAAAATATGTAATGAATCTTCGATGAAAACCAGCATGTCGTAAAAAACTTCTAACCCATTTTACATTTCTTGGTGAAGAAAGTTTCTCAATTATCTCAACTTTTACCCCTATCTACTTCTAGCCCGATTGAGTTTGAAATTTAAAAAAAAATGTGAGGATACCCCAATCTTTGAGAAGAAACGAATGAGCTATCAACACGTTCAATGATGAGGTTACTGAGAGTTATTCATATTTTTTTATATTAATGTCATTTAGTTCCGAACATGTTCGTTTGCCTTTTGTTATTTGTTATTCATCTCAACTGGAGTCCTTTTTATTTTCTTAGCCTTGTATTTTGTGTGCATATATATTGTGTGTTATATCCATAAGCATCTCCTAGAAAAGGGTGCAACACCCCTTTTTTTAAAATAATAATAATACTTTCATAATTAATGATTAAGAAATTTTTAGGAAAAGGTTAGCCCATTTTGTTTAGATGATATGATTTTTTAATTACTTTAAAAAAATAAAAAAAGATAAAAAGGCTACTTTTGTCCCTTAACTTATTTTATGTTTTCACTTTCGTCTTTTAATTTTTTTTCTTCCAAACTAGTCTTATAACTCATAAAAATAACCTAACGTTTTCCTCCCGACTATTTACGTGAATGCCACTAATGAAATAATATGAATTGGCTCTTACGTGATAATTACACCATTAAATACAAATGATCTACGGATGAAAGTTAAAATAACATCATTTCAAGTTAAAAATGAAAAGAAAAAGAGACCAAGTGTTACAGCAATGGTCGTTCACGTTGGTGTCCATTAGGGAGGGAAACTTCACTTTGATAGTTGGTGAAAAGCAAAAATCATAAAACACTTGGAAGAGAAACAAAACATTCAAAAGGGAAATAACATTTTCATTAGCAACTTCTTCTTCGTATCATTCAAAAAATTTGTAGTTCCCACCACTTGGGAAACAAACCAAAGGGATAAGTAAAATCCAAGATGAACACAACATAACACAAGGGAATTTTGTAAAATCTAAGATAAACACAAAAGAGATTTACTCAGGAGTTTCTGCAAGCCCAAAATCTCCTTCCTAGGTTTGCCTTTGTGCTTTGTGCTTGCAATGTGAACAATGGCCTTGTCTCCATAGTAGCAAAGTGGAGCACGTCGACCCCTTTATTACCACTTTTTGATGAACCTTGATAATCCATGGAGAATGAACTACTCAATCAAAATCCTTAGCTTAACTAAACGGGGATGAAATAATTAAGGGGAAAAGCTACAAAGGGGAGAAGAAAGTAAGAGGAGACGATGGAGGAGAACTCTAACTATATTGAAAGACCAACATGGGGATCAAATGGGTGCACAAGCGGCAATATTTTTAAAGTTATTTAAGTGTATCAATATGGGCCATATCAAACTCCACCTAAGTATACTTGTGCCATGTAGGAGCCAACTCATATTATTCCATTAGTAGTATTCACGAAAGTAACTAGAAAGAAAACGTTGGATTCCTCTTATGAGTTGGAGGACTAGTTTGAAAGAAAAAAAAAGTTAGAGGATGAAAGTGAAAATAAAAAATAAGTTAAGGAATGAAAGTAGCCTTTTTGCCAATAAAAACATGGAAATGTTAAAACAAAATAACAATATATTTAACCATTTTTTTAACATGTTAGACTTTTAATATTAATTTCAAATTAATTGTAGTATTCATCCACATAATTATAGATGGAGTCAATTGTATGACTCTATATGATCCTTGGACATCATGTGAGTTCATAAAGAGTGGTTGTATGATACCGTGTCGTCTTTGATCCCATTTACAGTGAATTTTATTTAATATTTTTTATTTGTCCAAGTAATGACCAATAGAGTCGAGTTAACTGAGTGGCCTTATGCCATTTTCAACATTATCGAAGTGCATTCTATTACTTGCACAATAGTCAACGTGGTTGATTTGTATAGCCTTGTGCCATCTTCAACGTTACTTGAGTTATGAGAGGTCAATTGTATGGCCCTCCCTACGATTATGTTCATGAATTGTCATCTTAATTGTTTCTTTTAACAAATTCCATTTGCCTAAAGAATTTTTAAATAATTTTTTAATATTTAATAGAATTAATCATTCCACAATTATTTTTTAAAAGAACTATGAAGGGGTACGTAGATACGTAACGGAAGCTAAAATTTATAAATTATTTCATATAGTTTTTTCTTTCTTCTTGAATTATATTTTTGTTTAACATTTATTTTTGTTTAAAGTGGTAAATTAAATAATTTAAGGCTATTAATAGTTTGAATAACTAGCTTAAATAACCATCTTAGGACATATATATCAAGAGTACAATAGGATTAAATTCTTACCTTTCTCTATACATAATCTCTTCTTGAATTTGGCCTAGTTTGCAGATTAATTTTTCTTTTATTTTTTTCAAAAGGCTTTTTCCAATAACTTTTCCTACTTAATAAATTATTTGTAGTGGTTTCTATTTTTCTTGTCATTCTTCTGTAGTGCCCTCCAAAGATGGTCGTGACAGAGACATAATTGTAGAGACACAATCAGGCTTATTGCAATATGTATCTATTTTAAGTACTGCATATCTTTCATTACAATATCTTTTGTTGTTTCCACATGGAGAAGATGGGCATAGTGACGATATTCCCTTGAAAGATGGCAACAAGGCCTCATCTAAAATAAGGCAAAATGTGTCAGGGATTTTTTTGTTTATGGAGTTCAAGAAAGTAAATATGAGCTCTCAACCATATTTTCATCTGAACTCTCTTTCAGCAATTCTTGGTTGATGTAGCATGATTGAGTCAGCCCATTTGACATATATTCAAACTCATCAAAAAGAATTAAGAGCAGAAATGTATAAAGGGCTGTCAAAAGCAATTTTGAGGGGAGAACCACTATAGGAAAACGTGTGATATTGCCCTCATCTTTTACTTGAGGGGCACGGTACATGATCCAAAATTATTAGGATGATATTGCCATTTGTAGATGGGCAGATATCCAAATTTGTTTATCACTTTGACATGCAATCAGAAGTGGCCAGAAATAAGCAGAGTTTTGTCAAAGAAGGGACTCAGATTTGAGGACAGACTAGACTCTGTATGTCGTATTTTCAACATCAAACTTTATCACCTAATAAAAGAGATAACACAAGGAAAAGCTTTTGGAAAGGTTCAAGCTAGTATGATTTCAATCTCATTTTCTTTTGTCATGTGACATGATATTCCTTATTAGCATTAACATCAAATAGAAATTTATAATATTTCATTTGTAGTCATTATAAACACCATATAATGTTAGTCCATCACTGTATTTTGGAAAACACCATATATTACTTCCAATCCTAAATGATGTTTTACATTCTACTGGCATTTTTTGAGTTTCATTTGCCATTTTTTTAGCGTTTTAGCAAGTTTGGTATATGTTTTTAAGCTAAACTTCTGCTGCTGCCAATGTGTGGGGTATATGTATGGTTTTTGTATCTTATTCTCATGTACTTCCATTATATTTTTTCTGCAATATTTTATTTTGACCAAGCCTCCTTCTTTCAAGTTGTTTATCATTCTCTGCATCATTTTTTCAGTGAAACAAAGCTCATAGAGTTTGGATGATGAGCACAAAGAATTTGTTGTTCTTTAATTCTATAGAATTCAAAGATTTTTGGATGTGGATTGTTCAAGTGAATGAAGTTTATTAATTGGGATATGTTCACCATATCTTTTATTAAATCAATGATTTTTTTTTTTAGTGATTTGTTTTTCATTCATTTGTTTTTGTGTTTCTTTCTCTATTATATGTCTAACTTTATCTATTTAGTCTTCCGCCATTATTCTCATTGTCAATTTTGATTAATGATGTCTGCTACTATTTCTTTGGGGTATTTCTCTTCTATCAAAGAATATAGGCATTATTGCTTTCATACTTTTAGTTATTCATTTTAAACATAGACCTTACTGAATCATGTTTTTAGCTGACCATATAAATCTGACATCAAGGAAAGAAAAATACCACATCATAATAGGCTTAGTGGTTTCGAATTCTATATATGCATGTACATAATTTCGTTTCGGATCTACTATTTTTTTTTCAATTATTTATTCCATTTCTACCATGCAGTTGTATAAACAATTGAATTAAAAAAGTGAGGTTTGCCACATGCACGTATTCTTATTTTCTTGCATGCTGATCATAAATATCCAAATTCAAAAGATATTGATAAAATCATATATGCTGAAATTTCTGAAGTCAATGATCTAGATCTTTTCAAGGTTGTAGAATCTCATGACTCATAGTCCAGATGGAGTTTTCAATAAAAAATCTCCATGCATGCAAGATGAAAAGTGTGCAAGGTATTTTCCAAAAAGATTTGTTGATAAAACATCTATTGATCAAGATGGTTATCCTTTATAGAAGGAGAGACAATGAAAGAGTTATAAAAAAAGATGATATTATTATTGATAACAGATTTGTGGTCCCATATAATCGATATATGCTTCTAAAATACAATATACATATAAATGTTAAGTGGTGCAACCAGACAAGGTCCATCAAGTATCTTTTTAAATATGTGAATAACGGTCATGACCATGCCACTGCAAGCTTCTATGAAAATTTAGCAGATCATAACCAATCACAATGTCTTGAAGAAATTAAAATGTATCATGACTGAATATATTTATCTTCCTGTGAAGTAATATGGTGGGTATTTGCCTTTAACATTCATTTTAGAGATCCAACAGTTGAACGTTTGTCTTTCCACTAGCCTCATGAGCAAGTTGTAGTTTTTGGTGATGGTGATTCTATTGAATCAATAATTGACAAGCCTAATACCCATAAAAAAAGTTTCTTGCATGAATGGAAGCAAAGAAGAAATATTCGGAAGCAAAGAATCTAACTTATAATCAATTTCCTACAAAATTTTTATGGAAACAAAATCCTATGGAGTGGTTTCCAAGAAAACAAAGCCTTGCGATTGAAAGATTACATTTTGTGCCTCCTAGAATTGGTGAGAATTTTGCTTAACACATCAAAAGGAGCTAAATCATATGTTGATATAAGAATAATCAATAATGTCATCTATCCTACATTCAAAGATGCTTGTTATCTGTTTGGTTTGTTAGATGATGACAAAGAATACATTGGTGAAATAATAGAGGCAAGTCTATAGGATGTTGCTACTTATTTGAGAAATCAATTTGCAACATTATTGGTATCAAATCAGCTTTCAAGACCAGAAATTGTTTAGAACAACACATGGCAATACCTATTTGATGATATTTTACAAAGGTAAAGAGTACTGCTTCTATATGATGGTATTGATTGCTTAAAATTAATTTCATTTAACTGTTAGTGAATTTTGTACTATCAAACAACTAACCCCATTATATAGCCCACAAAGTTACGTTATAATATTTTTCTCAAAATTTAGATCCTTCCATTTTTTAAATGATGATAGATTTGCAGTTAAGTGAAGATTAAGTAGAAAAATTATGCACTCGTAGAGATAAAAAAGTTATTGCAGAATAACAATAGAAGTCTAAATAATTTCCCAACAATGCCTTGATCAGATATGTCAATGCTCTTAAATGCTCATAATAAACTTATTCTTGATTAACATAATTATGATAGGAAGTCATTAGCTGCAAAATTTAATCAACTTCTATCCAAACTCACTAATGAGTATAGGAGTATCTATGGTAAAATAATGCAAAGTGTTGCAAAAAAAAAAAAAAGATACAGGACTAGAATGAAAACAAAGAATAAGTTGAGGGATAAAAGTATCATTTTTGCCTTTGTTATATTTTTCATTAATTTATTAATTAGTATTTGTTTAAAATAAATGAGATGCTAACTGATCTAAAATACACAACACTATGTAGGGTGTCAATTCGGGTTGGCCCGTATCGAGTTAAACATTTTTTGGGCTGGATTAGGTTAGGTTGAAAGAAGTGCGAATTAATATTTTGTCTGCCCAGTCAGCCCAATATGGGCCACGAGCTAATTGGGCTGGCCCACTGACTTAATTTTTTTTTTTGTATTTTTATGACAAAAGTTTTATAATACTCTAAAAAAATAATTAAAATCATATTATATACTCTTAAATTAATTTTATTTTATTTTTATAATATGTTTAATTCTATTATTATACAATATAAATGGTATATTTGCAAATAATATAAAATAATAAAATAATAATTAGTACTTAGTGACATTATAAAATAGTCATCATATATTTATGTATATAATTAATCATACTATTATCATAATTATTAAATTAGATCATAGTTATCACTTAAACAACATTACTTTTACTATAAATTTTTTTTTTAAAATCACATTAGGGCCTTCAAGTCAGCCCAGCACGTCACAGGCTAGCCTGCTTTGGGCTACTTCAAAATTGAGCTGGCCAAGCCAAAATCATAAAAATTGCATATTTTTCGAGTCTATTCCAATCCATTTGTCGAGTTATTTGAGCTAGTTCATTAGACTCTACCCATTTGACACCCTAACATTGCGTTAAACTTTCCCATCAAATTTCTTATTTCCTTAGCAAGCATGAGGCTACTACTCAGCTAAAGAGTCCAAAGTCTGAAAAATCTAAGCCCAAGTATAATTGGCTTATTTCCATATAATGAATCCAATTAAATTGATTTTTTTCACTGATATTAATATTAAATTAATTTTTCTCAAAGTAAACTTTCTTTTTGTCCTTAAAAGATATAAATGTCATTATTTTAATCCTCAAAATTTTTTTATCATTAATTTATTTTCTGAATTTGAAAAGAAACATCAAAATCGTCTTTATGTATGAACATGGATTAAATTGACAAAATTTTAATAATTAAAGAATTAAATTGAT
This sequence comes from Castanospermum australe, assembly GCA_019955255.1. Lineage (NCBI taxonomy): Eukaryota > Viridiplantae > Streptophyta > Magnoliopsida > Fabales > Fabaceae > Castanospermum > Castanospermum australe. Next base: position 260,574 of record NSJW01000162.1, read on the forward strand.
GATAATTTTATATAATTGAGGGACTAAATTGATTATATTCTTCGATTATTAAGAAATTAAATTAAGATTAATTTTTTTTAAAAATTAAAATGATGTCACTTTCTAGATCAAAAATTAAATTGATAACCAAATTCTTTAAAGGATTAATGATGGCATTTAGGCTGCATTTGGAGCATGTATAAGAAATACATGATACTATTAGTAAATACTATAAGCTTATAACATGTGTTTCGTATACTCACGTGATAGTATAGTAAAATACGGTCAAAATTTTTTATCCCACTATAAGAGTATAATACTATGCTCTCTCTTATCATCTGATATGACTTGATAGAAACTTAATTCCAACTCCACCTTTAATAATACAGGCAAGTCTATGGGATGTTGCTACTTATTTGAGAAATCAATTTGCAACATTATTGTTATCAAATCAGCTTTCAAGACCAGAAATTGTTTAGAACAACACATGGCAATACCTATTTGATGATATTTTACAAAGGTAAAAGAGTACTGCTTCTATATGATGTTATTGATTGTTTAAAATTAATTTCATTTGACTGTTTCGTGAATTTTGTATTATCAAACAGCTAACCCCATTATATAGCCCATAAAGTTGCGTTATAATATTTTTCTCAAAATTTAGATCCTTCCATTTTTTAAATGATGATAGATTTGCAGTTAAGTGAAGATTAAGTAGAAAAATTATGCACTTGTAGAGATAAAAAAGCTGTTGCAGAATAAAACAATAGCAGTCTAAAATAATTTCCCAACAATGCCTTGATCAGATATGTCAATGCTCTTAAATGCTCATAATAAACTTATTCTTGATTAACATAATTATGATAGGAAGTCATTAGCTGCAAAATTTAATCAACTTCTATACAAACTCACTAATAAGTATAAGAGTATCTATGGTAAAATAATGCAAAGTGTTGCAAAAGAGAAAAAAGATATGGGAGTAGAATGAAAACAAAGAATAAGTTGAGGGATAAAAGTATCATTTTTGTCTTTGTTATATTTTACATTAATTTATTAATTAGTATTTATTTAAAATAAATGGGATGCTAATTGATCTAAAATACATAGCACTATGTAGGGTGTCAATTCGGGTTAGCCCACATTGGGCCAAGTATTTTTTGAGCTGGGTTAGGTTAGGTTAAAAGATGTGCGAATTATTATTTTGTCAGTTTAGCCTAGTCTAATATGGGCCATAGTTAATCGGGTTGGCCCACTGACTTGATTTTTTTTTTTTGTATTTTTATGACAAAAGTTTTATAATACTCAAAAAATGATTAAAATCATATTATATACTCTTAAATTAATTTTATTTTATTTTAATAAGATGTCTAATTCTATTATTATACAATATAAATGGTATATTAGCAAATAATATAAAATAATAAAATAATAATTGATAATTAGCGACATTATAAAGTAGTCATCATATATTTATGTATATAATTAATCATATTATCATCATAATCATTAAATTAGGTCATAGTTGTCACATAAACATTACTTTCATTGCAAATTTTTCTTTTTAAAATTACATTCGGGCCATTAAGTCGGCCCAACACGTCATAGGCTAACCCACTTTGAATTACTCCAAAATTGAGTTGGCCAGGCCAAAATCAAAAAGTGCATATTTTTTGAGTCTGTTCTAACTCATTTGTCAGGTTATTCAAATCAGCTCATTAGACTCTGCCAATTTGACACCTTAACAGAGCGTTAAATTTTCCCATCAAATTTCTTATTTCCTTCACAAGCATGAGGCCTCTCCTCAGTTAAAGAGTCCAAAGTCTGAAAAATCCAAGCCCAAGTATAATTGGCCTAATTTCCATATAATGAATCTGATTAAATTAATTTTTTTACTGATATTAATATTAAATTAATTTTTTTATAGTAAACTCTTTTTTTTTGTCTTTAAAAGATATAAATATTATTACTTTGATCATTAAAATTTTTTTATTATTAATTTAATCTCTGAATCTAAAAAGAAACATCAAAATCGTCTTTATATACGAACATAGACTAAATTGACAAAATTTTAATAATTAAGAGACTAAATTAATGATAATTTTATATAATTGAATGATTAAATTAATGATATTTTTTGATTATTAAAAAATTAAATTAAAATTAATTTTTTTAAAACACTAAAATGATGTTACTTTTTAGATCAAAAATTAAATTGATATCAAAATTCTTTAAAGAATTAATGATGACATTTAGGCTGCATTTGGAGTATGTATAAGAAGTACATGATAGTATTAGTTACTCACATGATAATATAGTAAAATACGGTCAAAAATTTTTATCCCACTATAACAGTATAATACTATCCTCTCCTCGTCATCCATATGACATGATAGAAACTTAATTCCAACTCTACCTTTAACTTCGTCTCTCCCATTTTGAAGTATCCTGTTCCATGGCCAATGTTCTTTGACCCACCATCATCAGCCACCAATCTCCGACCACACCATCGTTGCTAGTGAGAAGAGTGAGTTAGCCATGCTCGTCGCCCTTGTCAGCATGACGAGCTCTTGGTGTTCTATTGTTCCTTTGCCGCATATGGCAACAACTGGGTATCTTTGAAAAATCAGATAAAGGATAGAGAAAAGTTCAGATTGAGGGATGTCTTGAAAATCTGACCGAAACTGAGCAAAAGGTAATTTGTCTGCAGAGTAAACATCACGCACAAATATATGTTGCCATTCACTGATCTGAGTGTGTAAAATGGAAAGTGCCCAAAAGCTGTCAAAGGTGCTGCAAAGGAAAAACGAAGTTAGGTGAGGATGTGTAACGCCGACGCATATAGCCTTCCATGGGACGACGACATCTGAGCAAAGAATGCATACATCTCCAAATTCTACAACTGATATTAATTGACGAGATGAGGTGTTAAATCTTTATCCCTCTTAGCTTGAAGAAAGATATGGAAGAATGAGATGACAAAACACTTATTCAATATGGGAGGGGACCAAGAAGGTTTTTTTTTTAAAATAAAATTTATTTATGAAAATAAATAATTTTATCATTAAAAATATTTATATATACAATCAGTTTTTTATATTGTAAACGCCAAACACTTAATAACATAACACCTTATCAATTATTTTATCAGTTATTTTATACTATCAAATTTTATATTATTATTTTATACTATTATATTCACCCGTATCTTTTGTGAAAAAAAAAAAAGGATTTACTCTTTTTCCTATTAATCCCAAAGGCAAAGCCTTAAACCCCTAAAACTAAAACCCTTACCCTCACGGCTCCGGTAGCGTTCCAGACCCACGATCGAAATTCTTCCAACCGAAGGACCAACCAAGTTGAGTCGGAAAATCGATGGAAGAAGAACACATAGAGCCATTCAAGGATGGCTTGGACCTTTGCCAGCAGCTCATGGACCGTTACGCCAACTCCGCCGCACCGCAGCACCGCCACCTTCTAGCCACCGCCGCCGCCATGCGCTCCAATCTCACCACCGAGTCCCTCCCTCTCACGCCGCCGGCTTATTTTGCAGCCGCCATTTCCGCACTTGACGCTGCTTCCGCGTCCGAAGCCCTGGACCCAACCGCCCTGTCCGCACTCGTGTCCTTCATGGCCATCGACCTTCCTCTGGTGTCTCCCGGAGGCATTGCGCCTGCCAAGTCCAGCGAGGCGATGGGAATTCTCGTCGGGTTGCTGGTGAGGGAGGGGGAGGGGTTGGGTGTCTCGAGCGCGAGGGCTGCGGTGAAGTGTTTGGGGGTTTTGATTGGGTTTTGTGATTTGGAGGATTGGGATTCGATCAAATTGGGTTTTGAAACACTGCTGAAGTTCTCCATTGACAAGCGTCCCAAGGTACGAACCTATTCTTTTTTCCCCTCCTCCGTGCATATCAACGTGCTTGATTTATATCCAGTTATACATATTTTAGTGCATATGTGCTTGATTATTGCCATCCAATGCAATCGGCATTGTGTTGTCGCCTTCTTCTTTCAAAATCCAGACTTTGATCCCTGCCATTGTAACTTGGCCTCGCTGATAGTTTGTTCATGTATCATTGTCTATGTAACATAGTCCATTATAATTATAATATGTGATGTTCTTTAACAGGATAGGTGGTCTTGCATTATTGTTCAGTGTTCTAGTGTCTGTACGCCGTAGTTATTTAATTCATAATGTCTTTGTAGTGTAGTCCATTGTTAAACTAGACTTTTGTACTCTTGCTCAGTGTTTTTGTGTATGTATTTCATTATGATATAAATGGAAGGCACACAGGATTTACTATGGTTTCCTGCTGCATGTTGAGGACCGAGATCCAAAGCTGTTGTGTTAGTGTAGTAAAAAAAAAGTAGATGTTTCGCTATAAACGTGTCATTCTTATTTATTTACTATCTGCAACAAGTATTGCTAACAAGTCCCATCCTTCCCTACTGGTAATTGGTTATCTTACCCATGAGAACCTAGAAACCGCAATGTAGTCTAGTTTTTTTTTTTTTTTTTTTTTTTTGGGTAGAAGAATTTGACAGATTAGGTCCCTAGAAAATTGAAGATTTCAAGAGGCAAAAAGAAGCCTTATTTTTAAAATTCCCTTTCATGTGTGTCTTATTCTCTTTTTTCTCAAAACAATCTTGTGCTTTCTATGTGTCAATCAGGTCTTTCATTTCAATTTACTAAGCTGGTATTTTGATTCAGGGTTACTAGGTGGAATTATTTTGGGGTAGGGGTGGATGTGTTTAATTTGTATTTTAGGCTTTTAGATCAAATGACACATCGACACCATTAGCATTTTAGTAGATGCAATAAGAGTTGAAATGTTGAATGTTCTCTATCCTGTCTTCCTTCTGTGTGACGGACAATTTTGTGACACGTTATGATCATAATATCATTGCTTTGCTTGTACATTTTATGAAGTAAAATGGTTTACTTGGACTGGAAACTCCATATAACCCAGCCTTTGATGTGGGATAAGAGTTCTAGAATTAAAATCTTTTGCACTCAAGATATATAGGGAGAGGAAAGGATTGTCGATGAAACCTGAAACATAGTTAGAATTAAAATGGTCTTTTGGTTAACAACTGGTGAAAATAGAAGAAAACTTCTGTTATTAGTAAAATTGATCTCCCTGTTACAGTCATTATGCCCGTTTATATAGGATAGAAAAAACCCTAATTAAAAATAAATCCTAGCCCTAACACTGCTACTGTAACCTCGGTACAGTTGGATGAACAGTACCCCATCCAAAGCAGCCTGAACAATAGCCCAACATATAATTATGATTGATCTCCTTTGTTCTGGATCAGCCTTACTTCCTACTAGTCGATGCTTCTGTTGAAATTATAAGGTTTAGGTAGAGGGAAAGAAGAAAGGAGAATAGAAAATAATGTGATAAATATATTAGATGTGTTGATATGATTCCTAAATTGCTTCATCAATTAAAGCACTAATTGATTCCACAATATATTCTAAAGATCTTCTAAAGATATTCTAAATATATTCTAACACTCTCCCTCAAGCTAAAGCTTACTAAGCTTTAAGCTTGTTACAAATAAATACTTTAATTAAATAACATAAATATAAAATGGACTCCATGACTGAAACACAACTCAGGATGCTGGAGACGTCGGAGAGATGAACATTACTGGAAAAAAATCATAATCGGAATGATCGTCGATAGGAAGATAACATCAACAAACACTAGTATTAAAAAGTCATCACTGATATGACTCATCAGTGGGAAAGAAATCATTATCGGAATGATCGTCGATGGGAAGAGAATAACATGACAAACACTAGTATTGAAGAGATGTCACCACTGGTATGATTCATCAGTGGGAAAGAAATTACCATCGGAATGATCGTCGATGAGAAAATAACATCACGAATACTAGTATTGAACAGACACCACAGATATGACTCATCAGTGGGAAAGAAATTACCATCAGAATGATCGTCGATGAGAAGATAACATCACGAACACTAGTATTGAAAGTCACTACTATCATTATCACTCCCCCTCAATGCTATGATAGCATTGGAAAAGAGATAAACAGTAAAAAAAACCGAAAAAATAGATGAGAAAATGGGTTGAGAAAACAATAAAGGAGAATTTACAAAGGAGTTCTATAGAACTCGACATAGAGCGAAAAGCATGGACACTTTCAAGGCGGATGGTACCGCTCTGATACCATGTTGAAATTATAGGGTTTTAGGTAGAGAGAAAGAAGAAAGGAGAATAGAAAATAATGTGATAACTATATTAGATGTGTTGATATGATTTCTAAATTGCTTTATCAATTAGAGCACTAGCATTAATTGATTCCATAATATATTCTAAAGATCTTCTAAAAGATATTCTAAATATATTCTAATAGCTTCTTTAGCCCTGTCCCATTTGTTGTAATGTATTCTTTTCCAAGCCAAAAGCTAGTGGCTTTTCTTTTTGGCATTCTCTTTGACCATATTTGTGTCCTGATCATCCATTGCATTCCCATGATTCTTCATCATCTCTGAGGTGATGGATCATTTGACCATATTCTGGTTGGTTTGTTCCAGGTACGAAGATGTGCTCAAGAGTCTCTTGAGAAGGTTTTCAGGTCTCTCCAATCCTCCACAGTTATTAAGGAAGCAAGCAAGTTGGTTTTGTCAGTCCTAAAAGGTTACATTACTTTGGCAACAAAATTAATTACTACAAGGACTGTTGATGAATTTTCAAAACCTGAACACTCGGAGGTCTTTCATGTACTAAATGTACTTAAACTTACTGCTCCATACCTTTCTGCAAAAGTCATTTCGAAAGTTCTTTCAGAAGTGCATAAATTATTCAGTTCTCAGTTCTCAGAACTTACAAGGCACATTCTTAAAACTATCGAAGCTATTTTTGAAGGTTCAAGAGTCCAAAATATAGTCCTAGAGACAGAGAACATTGTAGTTTCTCTTGCTTCATTTGTATCTTTGGGAGATAAGAACCCCTTGGATACTGTGATCTTTGCAGCAACCTTATTAAGACATGCAATGGGCATACTTTATACTGGACAATCAAGCTTATGGATCAAGAATCTTCCTCTAATTTGTAGATCTGTAATGGGTATGTATGCAGCTTCCATGTTCATCAATTTTAGAATCTTATTGTTTAATTGAATTCAATCTATTTTAGTTCATTTCTTCTGATTATCTTATTTCACCCGGTTATACCGGAATCTCTAGCACTCTCTTTTTTCTGATTTTTCAATTAGAAAAATGTTATAATAGTTACAAATTGATCCATATCACTACATCATTAGTTAAATTAGAAATCAATATCTATTGATAATTCCACTATAAAACATTTTCCATGGAGCCATGGAGCAATAGTTGGTGGTTTTTCCCTATGAATTACTGCTGCTGGGGTTTTCCTTGCAAGTTGTGTCTTCTTCAAAGTTTAATATTCTGTAGTTTGAATTTACTGTAATTTCTAAAGAACTTTACAACTGGTTAATGTTAAAATGGTAAATTTTTCTCACTGTGTCACTGTGGGAACATTGTTATGAAAGCTATCTTTTATTTAACTCCTGCTCAATTTATCTCTTGGTAAATTTCATTCAGCATTTGAAGGTTTATTTGTTTTCTATTTAGTATATAGTGAAGAACTGTATTGAAAGAATTTTTTTTGGAGGGGGCAGGGGGGGTTAGTGTTGCAATGTACTTTTCAATTTTAGTAATACTACTTCTTTTCCATATTTGTCCTTTCTTATATATTGTCTTCTCATTCAAGTTGCTAATGTTGAACTTAGGTCTTCTAACTTTTGAGGGAAACACTGCATCACAGGCTTCAAGTATCTTGAATGATGTGCTCAAGCATCATCTGGGTCCCCAAAGTTTATCAGTTGGTACAGATCAAACATTTCATGATCGAAGTGAGGAAAGTGTGGAAGGCAATGCAATAAAATTGACGTGTGCTTTTTTTGAGAATGCCCTTTCTGCTGGTGATGGAATTCCAAATGAGCATGTTTTGTCAGTTATATCTGTTTTATTTCTGGAGCTTGGTATGGAACTGTCTATTACTATAGTAGCTTACTATATAGGAAAATTGTTCTTTTCAATTTCTTTTAATCTATCTAATTGATCTTAGTTGTGGATTCTAAGAAACACAATGCCACATTGCTACTCCCCTGGACTTACTGTTTTTGACAGATATTTTATTTAATTGGGATTGCAAGATTTTACATTTTACTATAATTTTCTACAAGAGATTATTCACATGAATTTTGTGTTATATTGTCTTGTGTAGCTTGTCCCCTATTGTTTTGTAGTGTATTGTCTTATTTATTTCTTGTCACTGTTAATGTTTATAAACAGATAAGGTGCTATATCTTATATTGCCAGATTCTAATCTCTTGCACTGTACAAGGGTGTTGTGTTTTAGAGGTTTCCTAGTTTTAATCAGCGAACTGAAAATTGGGGTTAAATGTTGGAGGAGAAAGATGATTGTGGTAGAGTGCAAGAGATTGGGATGTGTATGACAATATGTTGGGAAACCTTGGGGTAATCTAGGAGATAGGCACTAAGAAGCACCATAAGCCAATGAAATGTTGCTGTTTCATGGACCTCATACAACTATTTTCCCTGATTTGTGTGTTATGTGCAAGGTCAGTTTGGAAAGAGGTTCCCTTTTTTCTTTTTTGCATTGTCAGGCAGCTACTTTCTTGTGGAATAATCTGTTTGGAGTTCTTGGTGAATTCTGTGTGTGTCCACTCTTTCCACCTCGGAGCAGTTTCATGATATGTGTCCAAGGTTTCAGAAGGAATAAGGAGACTAAAATTTTGTGGCAGTGTGTGGTTTTGCTGTTCTCTAGTGTATCTAGTTGGAGCAAAATGACCCATTTTCAATTGCATTTCTTTGCCCTTACATATGTTATGGGATAGGGTTGTGTTTATGGCCTCACTTTGGTGTTTTGCACATGTATTTTTTTAAAGGTTGATATGCAGAGAGATTGGACAACTTTGTTGCAATTTTAAGCCTTTTAGGCTCACTCTTTTCTTTTAGTTTCTTTATTTAGGACTTAGGACTTAGGACTAAGGAGGATACCTTAGCTTCCCCTTTCATTGTACTGTCCCCCTTTTCTCTCTACTTAATGTTCTTTTTACTCAAAAAACGGAAGTAAAAACTATTTAACACTGCAATTGAGGATAGTCTCTTTATATCCATTCAATTTTTCTGAGGGATTGAAGTGCTTGACTGTGTTGATGTTTATCTCTGCTTTTTTTTTTTTTTTGCTGTTTGTTACTTTGTGAGGAAATAATGCCTTATCCTCTGCTGTTGTACCTTTTCTCTCAATAATAAAATTTCTGGTTTAAAAAAAAAGTACTAAAGCTACATTTTGTCCATGTCTGCTTATTTCCCGTAATCTTTGATTGTAGGGGAATTCTCATTTGTGCTTATGAGGAATATTGTGCTTAAACTTGCTGATTTGATGATTCAGACTTCTGAAGGCAAAGTTAATAATGAGCATGTAAGTACTGGGAAAGGCTTTTGGCTGTTGCTATATTGTTCTGAGTTTCGTGAGATTGATCTCCATACTTTAAATATGTCTTCTTTTGCTTCATTATGTTCTGTTTCTTCACTTACTTTAAACTTTTTGGGAGTAGTTCAATTTATGGAGTCCAATATACTTATTTTTCTCTTTATAGAGACAAGGATATTTTAAATCTTAAAAATTGGCCATAGATTCTTTTCAGTAAAGAATTCACTAATTTAATCTTTGGCTAAATTGCTGGTTAGGTTGTTATACTAGATGAAGCTATAGGATATATTTGTATGTTTATTCATTTTTAAGATCAGCACTGGAGATGTTGTCCTTGTATACCACATCTGCTGTAATATTTTCTGAGGGTAAATTTTTTAAGGTTCAGTTCAATGGTTTGGTCTTTTTGAAATATTAAAGGCCCATTTGTTTTACAGGCAAACATGTGTTTACTAAACACTCACTATTGTTGCTTCATGTAAAAGTGGGTTTGAATACCAGCATTGCGTTGAAAATAAGTTTAAACGAACAGGCTATAAATAATTCTCCTTCTTCTTGACATAGCCAACTGGGGTATATTAAATTGACTATATAAATTTATTTGTTATATATTAAGATTGCTAGTTTTTTTTTTTAGGGTACTATTTATTACATATATTAACATGTAATAAATTAATTTATCAAATAAATGTTACCCTTACATGCGTTTTTAGTTAGTTATTAATAAAATTAAAAAGATAATCAAAAAGGTTTCATACAACATGCAAAAATTCGATAATATTTGAGATATTTCATATATAGATGTCTTAATTTTTTTTAATGATTAACTTGTTTATATATCTACCTTATACTATATTTGAATAAAAGTATAAGCATATTGAAAACCAGTTCAAACCTGTTTGTACCTTTAACCCTTGAGCCTCTCCCTTCACCAGTACAATGACCAGTTTGGTTTCTAAAACATTGACTACCACCAGTCTACTATTACTGTTAATTCTATTGTGATAGACTTGCTAATGTTTTTTAAGTATTTTTGTACATTTTAAACTCAAGCTAGTCTACTGATTACTGGGTCATCTGCTTTTCATTTATATGCAGGTTCAGAAATGCATTGGTTCTGCCGTTTTTGCTATGGGACCAGAGAGATTTCTTACGGTTGTACCTATCTCTCTTGATGAACACAGCTATACTTATTCAAATATTTGGCTAGTGCCGATCTTGAAGCACTATGTTAGCGGAGCATCACTTGCTTACTATATGGAGCATATCATGCCTCTTGCAAAGTCCTTTAAGCAGGCTAGTCGTAAAGGTATGTTTCCAATCTATGTCTATGTTGTGCATCTATACCCATTGTCCAAAATGTGTTTCATTTTATGGTCTTCCTCTTGTCACTTGTCCTGCTTTGAGCCTTTCAGCATGGTTTTTTCTTTTTTGCCCTTTTCCTTTTCTTTTGAATTAGAGACAGAGGAAGCAGGTATGGTTTTCTGCTGATTACTGTCTCTAACCAAGCTAAAAGCTTATACTTGGGTGCTTTTTTATTACTTTTTTTTCTCTCTCTCTGTTGTCTAGATTTTTTAAAGAAAAAGGAAATGGTTGAATTAAAATAGAAACTTTGCTTTAGACAATTGTTGCAAGGGTACTTTACAAAAGGAAAATATTGATGATTATTTACAGTGTTATTGTCATGGTTAAAATATTTAATACACCTATCTCTGTGGTTTAAGTGAATTTATAGGTCATTTTATGGTACTAAATGGTACAACCCAAAACAATTTGTGACCCAGGAACTGCTTCTGTCCAAAGCAGATACACCCATGGGACTATTAAACTATCTGTTACTATTAGATTAGCTTGTGTACACCGATCATTTGTTGACTTGTGGAACTGTTAAACTATCTGTTACTTTCAGCCCAGCTTTAGAGAGAAATCCCATTTCTTGCTTTGCTAAATTCTTGATTTACTTGCTACTCTAAAAGCTTGAGCTTGTAGAAATGATGGGTGATGGATCATGCTGTGTAGTCAAAGGCACGCTTAAGACATTGAGGTGAGGTGCCAGAAGGGGTCAGCGCCTCAAGCCACACCCTTGGCACCTTATTGATAATTGTAAAAAAAACTCAAAAAGTCCAACTGTCTATCTTGCTAACTATGAAACTAAAGGGGGATAAAATAGTTAGAATACTGAAAAAATAACTAGTTGTCAAACTTTGAAACTCTTGGTAGCAAGTAGTTTAGGGTTTGTAAATTGAACATCTTAATCTTTTATTTTTACTATGAATATTGTACTTAAATAGTTAATTTATATGAAAATTTAATAGAAAATAATCAAATATTTTACTGTTTTCTTCTTTTCGAATGTTAATGCCTTTCTCTAGTGAGGCGTGTGCTTTTTAGCACTTCTTGCTTCAAGGCGTTAAAAACTCCTAAAAACTCCTAAGGCCTTAAGGGTGCCTTTTGCCTTTGACTACCTTGGGATCATGGATGCACACCATGCTTTGATATTCAACCAGATATAAAACAGTAGAGGAATTAACTTTTAAACAGCCAGGGTGTGGATTTTGGGATGTATTGAGGCTAGGATGTTACCTGAACTGAAGGTACTTTTGTTTCCCTTGTTAGTTAAAAAACCAGTAGCAAAAATGTTCAGGAAGCCCACCGTTGATATTCTTTGATTTAGTTGTTGATATTCTTTGATTTAGCTAATAATTAGTAGATATCTTGTATAGATAGAAAAGGAAATAGCTGATTCTCTTGCTGTAAATAATCTCGTCAATCCCTAACATCAAGGGATCTATGTTTGTAATATGTAAATATAAATCTATGGGCTGAGAGATTTTTTCTCAAGCCATTCACAAATCATTCTTAAAGTTGGTATCAGAGCTTGCACGATCTTGGGGCTCAAACCCTAAGAATCATGCTATTCCAGCCACTGTCCAGGTTGGATCTTTGGTCTCGACACCCTCAACCAGCAAGGTGAAGGCACGGATAGTCTTAGAAACTGCCAATCGGTCATCCCTCCGAGCGCCGTCGCCGAAGGCACTGTCACGCGCCCGTAGGAGCAGTAGAAGCTGTCGGGGCGTGTAAGCCACGCGTCATCTTCCCGACCTTATATTGTCTCTCCCCGGTCCCGTTCAGCTTGTCGACGTCCCCTGGTCCTGTTTTGGAGGTCAAAAGTCCAGTTGAACTATCTCCTATCCTGGGCTTTCATGTCTAGCATCAAACTATCACAAAATCACACGTTTTTTGTCTTGGGCTCTCACGTTTTCTTCTCCATTCATGGCTTCTGCATCTAATTTGTCTTGTGTCATCTCAAAGAAGGGCCTTATTTTCTTTTCCTTCTCTGGCAGCCCCATTATAACGTCTGAAAAACTTAATGGTAAGAACTATTTAGATTAGTATGTTGCTGTTGATATTTGGTTTTTAGGTCAGGGACTCTCTGAGCATCTAACCAAGAAGGGCGGAGGACATCCCTGCTGATGAGAGGGACTAGTGGAAGAAGGTTGACTATCAGTTGGTGTCGTTACTGTGGCAGTTCATTGATCCAAAACTGTTAGTACATTTTCGTTCCTATAAAACTTGTCATGACATATGAAAAAAGGCTCGGAGCATCTACTCTAATGATATCCAACGTCTGTACGATTCTATTCATAATCTGGCAACACTCTACATGACAGATCATAACTTGCCTTCATATCTAAATAAAGCACAGTTTTTATGTGGTTACAAAGAAGATCCAAGACTTGGTGTGGGGATGGGGAGAGAAGGCTAAAGTTTGGGTAAATTAAGTAGCCTGAGTGAGATTCAATCCCAGTATCAAGCAGTCTTCAAAAAGACTTGGTGCCCTTTGTGCTATGGCTCTTGGGCAGATATAAATATAATTTTATATTTTATTCTTTATATTATTGAATTTATATGTGTCAATATAAACATTTACAATATTGTAGCGTGAATAGTACTCGCACTACAATAATGTGAACAATACTCATCTTCAATAGCCAAGCAATAGCCCAACATATAATTCTGATTGACCCCCTTTGTCATGCATCATCCTAGTATCTGGACAAAGGGCCTTGTTGAAATAGTGGAAAACAGGCTTTCACGTCAGAGAAGTTTCTCAAGGTTATCTAATTTGAGTCTGTAAACAGTAATAGATAATTTCTTTCCCAGTTTTTTGGGGAAAAAAAAGACTGTAACAGGTAATTAAATTGTAACAGTTATTTAATTTGGAATATTGTGATGAAGTAGAGAGAAAAGCACTGTCTCAAAGCATTGTTCTTGTTCTTCTCACTACACACATTTTGGCTTTTGCTGTTGTCCATGCAATTCCAATTTTATGACAATCACTAATTTTATCAAATCTTTGAGCAATTTCTTTTTCCTGTGTCTTTCCAGTAAAAAAGTCAGGGATTAGTCAAGATCTGCTGGCTCAAGCCCATGAACTGCAGGGATTGCTACCTAGCTTTTTGTCGTCATGCAACTGATACCTACCAAAAGTTTGCATGTCTCTCTGATGTTCTTATTACTTTTCTTAAGAAGGATCCCTCCATGCATGAAAATGTCTCCACAGCATTACAGGTCACACTTCTTGTAAACTGATGGGGCCCATGTACTTTTGGTGTTTACTTTTGTGTTATGTTTTTCAATTGTACTTTCCTTGTAAATGTTCTTGAATTTTGTGTAGATTCTTGTGAACGAGAACAAAACTGCACTAAGCCCTAAAAAGAGTGGGTCAAATTGCTATGCAGTACATGATTCTTCATTAGAGTTTGGCATGCAACCTCCTTATTCAAAGAAAACTGCTACCAGAAACATCAAGTCTATGGCGTCATGTTCTGATCAATTGCTTAATATTCTATCAGATTTATTTATCAGTTCACTTCCCGAGAAGCGCTTCTCTTTAAAGGTTGTGCACTTATCACTTATTTAACTCATTCTCCTATGTAGGATAATACCTTTCTCCTCTGTTCTTTTGTCCTGAAAATGCATGACTCATTTGTTCTGCTCAATAATTTGGACAACTGTACTCTACTTGGGCCATTTGAAATAATTTTGGAGAATTTTTGGGCTGAGCTGCAGTGCTTTTGTTGATTCTATGTTGGACTTTCATCTTGTTTCAAATATGCATTGAATATATGCCATACTCTAAAATTTGGTGGTGTTATAATCATTATGATACAAATCTTGGGAGAACCACACCCCAAAAGCTAGCTATTGAGGTGGGAGAGCCCAAGGCCATATAAACTCTACATCAGAATCCCATACATTGCAATTGGGTCATAACATTCCACCATGCTCTGTGCAACCTTGCGACCATGCAGGCTGGCTGTGCACTAACCCTTTTTTGACTTGTCCCGGCCAAACACTGCAATGCCAGCGTCACTACACACGCCGCTTGCTTGAGGCCGAGAGACATGGTGGAAGGCTCTAATACCAATTGTACGAACCTTGGGAGAACCACACCCCAAATGCTAGCTATTGAGGTGGGAAAGTCCAAGGCTATATAAACCCCATATCAGGATCCCATACTTCCTATGTGGGACTCAAGCCTCATACCTTGCAATTGGGTCATAACACATTACAGAGAATATATATTTAGGGAAGGGTGAACATTAAATCATATATTTATTTCTGTGGTTTTTAAATCTGCCTCTAGCTCTGCTTGTCCTAAATATGATGGTTTAAGACTTGTTACTTGCAGTTCTCAAGTACTCCCGGATTGTCTCTTCGGTCAATATGTGCTTGATAATTAATATGAATGTATGGACAGTATTTAAGTAATTTGAAATACTTGCTTTTTTTTTCTTTTTCAGGGAGCCATTGGGTGCCTGGCTTCTATCACTGATTCTTCTGTAACCAAAGACGTTTTCGTGTCTTTGCTTAAGAGGTTTCAGTTTGTAGATTGTGAAGGCGAAGCTGAAATGCTGATGAGTGACAGCAAAGTATTAGATAGTAATCCAAGTGACATGGAGAGAGATTCTCAGAGGTGAAGTTAGCAATTGATTTATACAAGGATAATTGTGTTGGTGGTGATATAATGGCAGCAATTCACATATTATATTGGTTTTGCATTTCTTTTTGTTTCTTAATTGAAGTTGAAAGGTGTCAAAATAAGCCATTTAATTTTCCTTGGGCTTCTCATCTGGAGTTTTTTTATGAAACACTTCACTTGAAGAATGTAGCGGGTAGTGAGCATCTTGCCAATATCTGACCTCACAGGTTAATTACTCCCTATGAAGGCTATCCTGAAATACTTGGTTTGAGGAACTAGATTATACCTAGACAATGATCCACTAAATTTAACCAAAGCATGCCACACTCTTAACATATATGGGAAAATAATTGATTGGTTAGCTGGGAATACCAATATATACACCATGATTTTGAAAACCATACCGGACTGACTAGTCACTTCGGAAGAACTGGGAACCAGACCAGTGGTGGTCTAGGTTAACATCTATGACCAGAAGTTCCGAAACAGGCGAACCAGTCGACCTTTTCTAACCAGTCATGGTTCCATGGTTGAACTGGTTCAGCTTTTTTTAAAAAACAATAAAAAAATAATGATTTTAGCCTGTTTTAACTACTTTTTTCCTTTTTCCTTTCCCTGATTGATTAATCTTCTTATGTCGATTCTTGACTCTCAGATTTTAAACGTTGTTGGTTGTATTATCCATTTTTTGTTGTAGTGTTGTTCACTTTTGTAATGTGTTGGCTTCTTGTGTGTCATGAAGCAATTTGATCATGTTAGAGATGTAGTACAATGTTTTTCTCCATGATTGTACTTATATACTTCACATATGTATGCTGTATTTTTTACATATTGTCATCTATTTATAGAATATACATGTATGTACTAAACCCCAATTGAACCGTGGTTCGACTTGTAAGCCTTGAACCTCTCCCCTTATCGGTTCAAGGCTGGTCTAGTTTTCAAAACATTGCAATAAACTCTGTCCTTGTCTGATTTTGGCTTTTATAACAATATTTTTTCTATAATTGTATAAAAATGGTGGGAGTTGTTCATTTGTTAATCCTGTTAGCCAACCTTCTTATCCATTGGCTGATTTTAAATATGATTGAGCTCTTTCATCATCTTCAAAATGTTTACATTGGGAAAGGTCAGACTATTGTTACTTGAATTGGAAAGTCTGGAAATCCTAGACACTGAAAACTAACTCATGTCCTTCAATTTCTTGTTATTATGTAATTGACACTAAGTCATAGTTACTTTATTTTACAGGTGTCTGATACTGGAAATAGCATCTTCTCTTGTTGAAGGAGCCAAGGACAATCTTATTGACATAATATATAATTTTACCATACACTCGTTTCAGGTATTTCTTAAAGGTTGAGGTAGTGAGCAAGACTTTTTTTTTCCTTGTGTTATTACAATTCTTTTGACTAACCTATATAATTTTGAAAAAAAAAAAACATGTATGCTTGGTTTGTAGGCAACTAATGAGAGTGTTCATCGTGAAGCATACTACACTTTGAGCAAAATTTTGGAGGTCTGCATTTGCGTGAGAGTTTTTTGTTTCATTTTCTCCTTTGTTATCTATCTCAGTACTGTTGCTGAATGATGCAGGAGCACCCATGCTTTTGTTCTCATCGATATATGGAGCTAATCGATTTATTACTTAGTGTAAAACCTCCAACTGATGTTGCATCTCTTAGAAGTCGCTATGCTTGTTTTCATACTCTGATGGTTCACACAGTGAAGGTTAGAATGATGATAAGTCTCATATTTTATATACAATTCATGTCAATCTCCATATGTCTCCTAAATCTGGTAATGACTTTCTTCTAGAAAATTTTTGGCAACTCTTTTGGTTTGTTGCAGAAATGCTTTGTCAGCATTCAGCTCCTTGTACTGCCAAGTCTGTATGCATCATTTACAACTATTGCTGTATCTAAACCAAACAAAACAGGATAGCTAGCTTAACCAAACCAGTTAGGACTAGTTTGGGTCTATTTCATTTATAGCTTCAAGATTCAAGTTTGAGCTTGGTGTCTTGATTATTTATTGTGCCAATATACTTTTCAATTTTCTTTTTTCTAGTTTCTCTATTAATACTATTTATACTATTCTTAAATTGAATTTAAAATTCTTATCATGAGTGCCTTATACTTTTTAGATAAATATACTTGTAAGAAATTTGATTATGATGCAGTTGCACTATGGAAGCATCACTTGCTGTGCTTGTTTTCATATGTATGAAGTAGGCATTCAGACTGTAGGTTGTTACACACATGTTCTCACCATAACAGTTATGTGATTTTATGTTTCTTAAGAAATTGTGTACCTGTTTGTTTCCCTCTCTGGTTATTGAAGTAACAGTGGAACTTGGTTAACAAATGTATATGTCACTTATGTTTCATATCTGCGTCTGGGTCATTGTTTTTATATTGTTTTGCTAAGAGGCTTGGTCATCTTTTTGCATATTGAAGAAGTTTCTTGATAAGTTTTGCTTCAGAGGCAGGTCATGACCAAGTTATTTTCTTTTTTTTTTTCTTTTTTAGTTGCTTTTTGAAGGGAAGGGGGGATGCTTGTCATTTATGCTTTCTTGCAACTTATTTGTACTCCATTAAGTGGTCTTTTCCTTATGTGCATTCTGCAGATTAGTTTAGAAGAGGAGGAGAACTCAAAGGCTTTTCTTATTCTCAATGAAATCATTCTCACATTAAAAGATGTGAGTCTTAAGTTCATGGCATACGCATATTTCTCGAGTTCATCAGTTTAGATTGGTCTGGCATGTGTTGAATCAATGTGAGGGATGGTACCTATACTAATTTATATCCAATTGTACTGTGTAGGGAAATGATGAAGCTAGGAAAGAAGCTTATGATTTACTCTTTAATATAAGTTCCAGCATGAGAGACTCATCATATGTTGGTCCTATTGAACCATATCACAAACTAATTAGCATGGTAAGTGCATTGCTGATTTTACTTTTATTTATTTTTTACCTGAACATCACTAATTTCAGAAGATTTTACATGCTTCGCTGCTGCTAAATATATGGTTGTGGGACCTCACTCAACCAAGTATAACTTGAATTTTCCACAATTGTTATTCATTTTTTCTGTTTTCTTTTGTTAAGCCAATACTTATGTTATGCAACCAATATAGTATCCACACCTAATGGTGTTGGTTTTGCCAGTCTAAGATGTTTTTTCTGTAAATACATGTGTTTTGCATGTTTTACAAGTAAAACATGAAAGCTTTGGATTGTATCGTATGGGGTAATAATAGAAATGGATAATATGCTTTTTTGTGTTGGTGACTGATATTCTACAATATACAGATAATGGGATATCTTTCTGGTTCATCTCCCCATATAAAAAGCGGAGCAGTGTCTGCACTGTCTGTATTGGTATATAAGGATACAAATCTTTGTCTCTCCGTTTCTGATCTTGTCCCTTCTCTTTTATCTTTGCTGCAAACCAAAGCTTTGGAAGTCATTAAAGTGAGTGTTCTCCTACTTTTCAAATTCAAACTACTGTTTGAGCATCTCTTTGTCATTTTTGTTAGTTTACTCTTACATCTTAAACAGGCTGTCTTGGGCTTTGTAAAAGTGATGGTGTCTTGTTTACAAGCAAAAGACTTGCAGAATTTTCTCCAAGAAATTGTTACTGAAATCCTTCCTTGGTCGGCTGTTTCAAGGCACCATTTCAGATCAAAGGCATGTACAATTTCTAGTGTTAAGCTCCTATGACCTGCATGGTGTGTGCTTAAATAGATACATGTGTGTTAAATATAAAACCATTCATAGATTTCCAGCTAACAGTTTAAGCTTTTGAGATAGTTGGTTCATGACATGATTCAGAGCTTCTATGACCAAGTGATCAAGAGTTCAATCCTTATTGCTCTCATTCTTCATAATTAAGTTGAATGCACAATGCACTCTTCAAGCCCGAAGAGTATTTGCGTGGGGGGCATGTTAAAGATATCAAACCATTCAAAGGCTTCTACCTAACAGTTTAAGCTTTTTGAATAGTTGGTTCATGACAATGTGCACAACATAAACTAATGCATCTGTATATACTTGGACAGGACTGAGAGTAATGTGTTCTTGGTTTTCTGCAGGTCACTGTCATATTTGAAATTTTAATACGGAAGTGTGGTCCTGCTGCTGTCAAACTGGTTACCCCAGAGAAGTATAAGGGTTTTCTCAAGACAGTTCTAGAGGTACTCCTTTAAATATTAATTAAAGGACAATGATGGTACTATACCTTAAGCTTGGTCTGAGCCTATCCATATGTTACAGCATCGTATGCAAAAGCATGAAAGTTAGTGCCATGGGCTTAGAAGTTCACATCAAGATTGCAACTTCAAAATGACTTAGGTCTATTACTTTAAGGAAAAAAAATGACTGAAGTGAGGCATTAAACAATCTATAAGCTACATGCTCTTCCCTGCTATAAAAAAAATACAGTTTTTTGTTCGAGTGAATTTCAGCAAAGGTGTACCTCCTATCCATTTGATTCTAGTTTTTTCCAAAGTAGCTAATGGCAGAAAGCAGTGCATAGTGGCCAATGCCAAAAAAGCTATAGTGGACTGCAGAGTGGCAGCAATGAAAATATTAAAAATTTGTAAAAAACACATAATTAGTAATCATAGTAGTGTTAAAACTTTACCATAGGAAGGAAAAAAATTTAGTAACATGACTGATGGAAGAGAACAACAAATGTACAGGAATTACTAGAAAAAACAGATCAAGATTAACTAATTTATTATGAGCACGCAATAAAAACTAAAAATATATTTAGCTGTAGTTATCATAGTTATCAAATCATAAATCGTTTGTTTAATTTTTTAATCATAAATCGTGAATCGTAATGTATCGTACGATTCAAAAACACATCAATAAAAAATTTAAATATACATGATTCCACCCCTAAAATACGAACAAACTTGAAAGTCTCAAATAAATACTTAAATGTCACAGATTCTCATTAATCTATTATCAAAAACAGTATAATAATCTTAGGTAACATCCTTTTTCCCCTTCTTCTTAGCCTTAGGAGCCATACAAATTGACTCTATCCAAAACTAGCGAAAACAGAGACTGCAGGAAACTGTGAACACCCAGACAAGAATGAACAAAAAGAAGAAAAACAACACAGCACCTATAACCAGAAGAATGAAAAAGAGTGGCAAGGAGTGCATCGAAACAGAATAAGGAACACAACCCAACACCCAGAACCAATAAACAGAGGAACATGGTGCCTTCACTTTGAAACAGAGCAATGAAAAGGGGTTCTTTCAATAACACCCATATGTTTTCTTTTATTTAGATATTTAAACCTCTCTGACCCTTTGAATTCTCTCATGAAAATTGGAGAAAAAAAGCAAAAAAAAAAAAAAGAAAAAAACTGAATTGGAGAATCGTGCGAATCGTATCGATGATACGAAATCGCATCGATTCGTCCGATACATGCACGATTCAAAGCTATCGTACGATTCATCACATGATACGAATCGCTAGCATGACAAATCGTATCAAATCGCACGATTTGAATCGTGAATCGTGCGATTCTAACAACTATGGTAGTTACACACACAAACAACTCATAATGACTGAAGAACATGAAGAGAACAAAGAGGAGGACAAGTCCACAGATAACTTTGTTACAGAGCTGCAGGGATCTACACCTTATTAGGTGAAGGAGAAGGAGCTGTGTTCAAAACAGGTTGATGACTTGTTACTGCACTGCATTCGTAACTGGTTACTGAGCTGTGCGCGAAAGTGTCACCGGCTGCATGCGATATTGATTGAGGGGTAGAACAAGGATTGATGTGATGCGAAACAGTAGCAGAGAACCCTAAAATTGGTTTCAACAGAGCAACCTGCTTTGTGTGATGCTCTGTCAAAGTGATTTCTGATCCCTAATTAGGTGTTGATGGATATAAAAGCCCCTAATTGGGTGCAGCCCATTGGATGAAGGTGGGCTTTAGTGAGGTTAAAATAGGGAATTTTGCTCTTTGTGGAATAGTTTCCACCAAGCTTCTGAAAACCGGACCGGACCGGCCGGTTTGACCGGTTCAACCGGGAACCGGACTATTGGCCGGTCCAGTCCAGCCTTGTGACCGGTTCACACATTTAATTTCACAAATTTAACAAAACAGCTTCGGCAGGAGTCGAACACGGGTCTAGAGGTTAGCCATCAGCAACTTTGCCACTGAACTAGTAATGCTTTCATTATATAAGAGGCTTCATTATATATTTAATATAAAGTAGGACATAGTTACAACTTCCAACAAAAGATCCTTAATCTGAACTTGAGATAAAAAGTCAGAAAATAAATATTATCATACTATTAATATTTATAATATATGGATTGTAAATTATAAATTACGTTTATTTTAGTTAATTTGTATGCTATATTGCTATGTAGATTAATGTTGTGTTGCTTACATGAGTGTAATACTTTTTTTATTTTATGACACTATTTTTTTTATGTTTCAAATAATTTTATTATTGATTTATATTATATTTTTATAATTTTTTTATTTTATTAATATATATAAATATACTTATTTGTATATAAATATAAATATATATTTAATTATATTCCAGTTCGACCATGGTTGAACCATTGAACCTTGAATCAGTATCTCGACCGGTTCGGTTTTCAGAACCTTGGTTTCCACTATTGCATCCTGCTATTGTGGCGTTCCACTCCACAACAGTAAAGCGTTTCGCCACAAACATTTAGGAGAGGCCAAGAGCTGCTCCACTATGGCTGCTATTGGCAACCTTGGTTGTTCCTCTTTTTTCCAACTAAAGATTAACTCTTATCATTGTGACTTTTGTCTTAAAGTGTTATGCTTCTATTTTTCAAAGCTTAGGGCAAATATTTACCTTGTCTTTTAAAGAGACAATGGTCTAAAACTTTAAAACATGTATATTTTTAAAACTAGAAAAGTCAGTTGAAGAAATTGATGGTTTAACATATATACAATCAATCAAAAGATGGGAAATCAAATTCCCACTTAATATGAAAGCTGAAAACATGTTAAGGCTCCATATTTCTCTCAGATTTTTTTTTTTTTATCTTCTTTGCCTTTTTATGCCTTAAGTGTATATTAAAATTTATATTGTGCTTCCGTCAGATCTTTTAAACACATCCATGCAATGAAGTAAACTCAAAGTGACAAAAAGATTCCTTAAAATTTCATTTTATGAATTGTTAGCTACGGAAAGTTCTATTTGTTTGGATTTTGTATTAATTTTTAGTTCATTTGAAATTTGAAATATTTGTAGATGTATTGCTGGCTGATTTTACACGTTTGATGGAAATTTGTATTTATGGTACCTATTGACTTGCAGAATCGACATGGCAAAACAAGTGAAACTGTCACTAATGATACAGAAAATATGCCTGAAGAATCATCTGCCAAGGGGTATGATTTAATTGCTAGTGAACAAAAAAATTGTTTTTTCGATTTATTTATTCTCGGAACATCACCCTACAAAAGCTAAATTAGTATCCTTTTTCCTCTCTTTCATTCTTTCTTTGTAGGCCAGAGTGGAGGAAGCCCAAAATTGTAGATTCCCAAGAGAGAGATTCGGTTAAACATAAAAAGAGGAAGAGGGAGAAGAAATTTCAGAGAGACTTGCCTAGCAAAAATGAACCTCTTAATTCTACTAGCAATAATGAATTAAGATTACCCAAGAGAACTAGGCATTTTTATGATAAAAATTCAAATGTAGAAAGGTCAGAAGGAAGTAAAAAGGGCAAGAAAAGTCAATACAGAAGTTTCACTGATAGTGGGAAGAGAAAGGCAAAGCTTACAAGTATGAAGAAGGATAAAGCAGCTTTTCATGTACCTAAAAGAGCATCCAAATCGCACAAGTTAAAGGGGAAATTCAAAAGAAAGCGATAGATGAACCGCAATTTATCAAGCTGGTAAAACACGTGTTCTAAGAAGCATGGCATGTCTCCCTGTTGTGTAGGAATGGAGGTGTTGTTGCAGAAGAGGAAGCTGGTTTCTTTGCCCAAATGTCATTTTATGTCTGTAAGACACTAACTGCATATACAAGCAGGGAGATAACATGTAACAGATTATGGGGATTTTTTAATCTGTCAGGATATAAGTTACTTTCCTGCTGAGCAGGAACTAAGGAGGAACTAAGCATTTTTTGTCAAGGTTGATGCTGGAATCTCCTGACTCAGAAAATGGAAGGCTGCTTACTGCATACATATTCTGAAAGAAGGGAAGCTTATAGTGTGGTGAGGAAGGCCATTGTTGTACTGATTGACTGGCCTTGATTGATGATGTAGATAACTATAGTGCCATCTTTTGCACTTGGTAGGATTTTTCCCAAGCTGTCAATTCTCACTAGATAATGCATGCATGACTTATATATGGAGTTAATTTTGATACCAAGTTTTCATAATCGGTATTTTTCTCAAGAATTGTGGACAATGGGCATGTTCTATACATGCAAAAAGCAAATTTGTTTGGAGTAGTTGTGATTTGAAAGCTCTTATTCTACATTAAAACATGGCTGTGAACAAACGTGTTCTTTTCTTGATCCTTTACTAATTTTTATTATTTTTATTCAATTCTCAAGTTTTCTTATCTTTTGACAAATAGGCAATCGAACTTTATGCAAATAAGATTCTTAGTTTCACAAACCAGTCTCTCACCAAGTGCTAGAAGAAAATGAGGGGGAAAAAAAGAAAGAAAAAGTAGTAGTTAACTTGCCCACCTAATAAGCAGGAATGTGTATCAACTCTTGAATAACTTTGAAGCGGCTGTCCCGTCAGGGACTTGGTCTGACTTTTGGTTTCTAAGAAATTTACAATTAAGGACCAATCTAGCATCTTTAGTAGAGTTGGAGGATAAATATTCTTGGAAACATTTTTTATGCTTTTTAATTAAGTATTATTTTATTAAGAATTTGATTATGATAATAATTATTTGAGATCAAATCTTTTTAATAATGTGAAAATACATAGAATTGTAAACAGATATTGATTCAAAATTTTGATAGTTTAGTTATCTCTTTTTAAAAAGATTAAATTATCATTTCGGTATTTAAAAGATTTATTTGATATTAATTTGATTCTTTAAAAATATTTGACATTAATTTAATTTTTTAAAAAATATGTGACATCAAATTAATATTTTAAAAATTTAAAGTAATATTAAAATAATTTAAAAATTATTTTAATATCACTTTAAATTTTAAAAATATTAATTTAATATTACATATTTTTAAAAAATTATTTTAATATTATTTTAAATTTTTAAATAATTAACTTGATATTATATACCTTTAAAAAATCAAGTTAATATTAACTAAAACAATAGTTGAATGTTCAAAAATTACGTTCCTTGAGTCAGATTCGGACTTCAAGTAGAAAGGGACTTAAGACCTTTTGACCAAGGCAAGCCTCGGGTAGTTGGATTTTATAATTCATTTAAATGAGATTTGTTTTAAAATAACTAGATTTGTACCGTGAATTTATTTTAAGAAATAAATAAATTTTAACTTTTAAAATTTGTGTGTGTAGAAAAATATTTTTAGCATACTCACCCTACTGACTCTATAATATGCAACTTAACTTCTTATTTTTGAAATATGTTTGAAAATATTTAAATTTAAGTTTAAATTAAAAATAAATATAATATGTAGAACAAATCTAAATATAATAATTACACTTTAGATCTTAAAATTTTAAAGTTTATCCTTATTGAAATTTTAAATATAATATTCTTGATCGACTTTTTATTCTTATTAAAATTTTAAATTTCATGATAACTATCAAATTTTCTAATAATATGTACAGTAATATATAATTTTGAAAGAAATATATAAATTTGAATTAGGCATTACAAAAATACTCACACCCGCTGAGATCTGAGGAGAATAGTCACGATGAGGTGGAGAATGAGTACTTATTTAATAAATAGAGATAGGACAAGGATCATACTATCTGCTCTGTGAATACCTACAATTTTGTTTTCTTCTAATATTTTATAAATATTATGATTTTCTCCCTTTCTTTGAGATGATATGGAGATTTGTATATTTTTAATATTTTACAATGAATTTTTTTCCAATGAATAAATTTATAATGATTAACATTATCGAAAAAAATTTATATCATTCTAACAATAAGTATTTATGTAAATTGATTATTATAAAATATAATTCAATTTGATATGCTATATGTGATATATTATTTTAATTTTATAAGTATTTTAAATTGTTAGACAAAATTGTGATATATGACACTAAATTTTATCCATTTATGTGTTTAAATTTGTAATTTTTAAGTTTTATTTTAAATTATTGAATATCTACAGATATTTTATAGATATCTGCCTTACCGTGAAAATTTTCAATGGGTGCCTGTCATGGGACGGAAAGAATTTAAAATTTGAGTGTATAAAATTTAAAATTTAAGCGTATACAGTATTAAATTTGGTAGATTTATTTAGTTAATTTTCCCTTAATTTGTTTAGACAAGAATTTTTTTAATAAAATATTTTTCACATATAATATTTTATTATATTATTTTTAAACCGTGATAAAAAAAAGTTACCAACACAAAATAATTAAATTATTATTTGTAAAATATTTTTAGCTAGAAAACAAAATAATTAAATTAAATTGTAAATAGTGTATTTTCCACTATAATTTTTAAATACTTAGCAACTAATTAGCATAGAGTGATAATTCTTAATTAAATGATATTATAATTTAGTCCGAAGAAAATATTTATAATTATTAAGATTTGAATTTTAGTTTACAACTTGTGATTAATATTTGATTTTAAAATTCATAACATACTTCTTTTACTTCTTATTTTAATAAATTTTAAATTTGAATAATGTGGCTAATATATGTAATTAAAAAAATAAGCTATGTAAATTTTAAAAAAATTCCTAATTTAAGTGAGAAAATCATAAATAAAAATTAAAAGATCTTTAATTATTTTTTATATTTTATATAAATCAAGCTACATGTGAAGTAATTAAATATAAAATTAAATAAAAAATTTAAAATTTAGACTAAGCTACCATTTTAGTCTTTTAAAGATTTACTTGACATCAATTTAATCTTTCAAAGATATGTGACATCAAATTAGTCATCTAAAAATTTAAAGTGACATCAAAATTATTCTTCAAAAATATATAATATTAAATTAGTCTTTCAAATAAAGGCTACATAAAAAATTGTTGAATGGGAAATTTTTTTTAGAGAGAATAACCTTTATATTATATAATAGATATAGTAGATATAATAAATTAAATATAAAATTAAATATGAAATTTAAAATTTAAAAGATAAAAAAGAAACCTTATGAAAATATGATAATTAAGAATTAGACATAATCATTAAATTGATATAAAATTAAATTCATAATTAATGAAATCCTAATAAATACCTTTAAAAAAATTTTGAAAAGAAAAAAAGGCTGCACAAAAAATTATTGAGTGAGAAATATTTTTTTGAGAGACTATTATTTTTATATTATATAATAGATTAATGTTTAGTGCTAATATTAATATTTATTTCATTTTAGTGATTGAAGATATGCATTTTATTATTTTAAAAGAATTATATGTCGAATAAAATAAGTTATTTTGTTAATGCTATTCTTAATTTGTAATGAAATTATTAAAGAATAATATCATTTTTTTGTTGTGATTAATTTATTATAAATAATAAATATTTGAAGAATAATTTTAAAAAATATAACATCAAAATCATGTTAAAAAATTGTGAGTATATATATGGTAAGAACAAAAAATACATGAGAGTTAAGACACCTATCAATAATCATTTTTTTTTAATAGGCACCAATTTCTTGTGTGTTTTTTTTTTAATTTACAATCAATTTCCCAAGTTAATATTATGGTTATTAAAATTGGATTGGACTGGCCAGTCAAACCTATTAAACTTAAACTGAAAGTCTCGTTAATTTAACGTCTGGTTTAATTTTAATAACATTAATCAATATCATATTTTTAAGTTAATGAGAGAATCTAGACCTCTAATTCTATATAATATAGAAGTGACTGTAGATCTTGAAAAATAGTAACAATGTGGGCCTACTCTACCCAATCTACCTCAAAGAGTCATATCAATTTTTCAGTAATGGATTGAGTTGGTTCGTGCAAATTTATAAGTCTGCCTGAACTGAACTGCTGAATAGTCCTAGCTTTACTTTAAGTTTCCTTCAAATTGTAATTGTAAAATTTGAATTGAAGTTCAAAATGGTTAGGGGTCAATTCAATCGTAGGTCTAATTGAAAAAATTCAGAGACAAGAGACATTCTATTCACTGAGTTTGACTGAAAAACAATTAACATGTTCAAGTAAACAAAAATTCCGGATTACCTTGTACACGGTCTAAATTTTGCAACTATGCTTGTAACTTGGCACCGGAAAAGAATAACAAAACAACCACGAGTCCTGCTTGCTTCCAAAAAAGTGACCGTTGCCTCAAACCTTTAACTAAACTTTTACATGCAATCATGTGGAATCTTGAAGATTTAGTACACGTTTGATATTATAGAAAGAAATAAAATAAAATAAAAATAGAAATGAAAATAAGAGTGAAAACGAAAATAAAATAAGTATTTTAAAAATAAAATAAATGACAATCCTTAAAAAATGAGTATTTTCTCTCTAATTTTTTTCTTAAATAAGAGAATAGAATAGTTAGAACATCTAAAATCTCTGCGTCCACCAAAAAGTAGTCAAAATCATTTACCAACACAATAATAAAACAAAAACGCACTTTGAAAATTCTAATCAAACAGTCGTTTCTGTTTGATTGATTTAATTTTCTCAGTTACTTTGTTTAATTTGGTATGCTTCATGGGCTCAAACTGAAATTATCACAAACCAGCTGCAAATAGAATCAAGCTAGTTAAACTTATTTTATACGAGTGGTTTAAGAAGTTGAAGAGGAATCATTAATGATGGTGGGGTATGTATATTAAGGTTCATTAGAAATTAAACCTTCGCTGGTTTCTAAAAAGAAACTCCATTGTCTAGTGAGCAATTTTTGATCTCATAATGCATCTCACATGTACTAACATGATGTTTAATACGTTGACAAAAAAAAATGATGTTTAATACATGAAATAATAATTTTATGAAATGAGAATATAAAAAGAATGAAATCAAGTGGCATAAAAGAAAGTGAAATAGAACGCAAATTTTCAATCTATAATATGGTTACTTTGATTTTTAAACTTATTGAAGTAGATGACCATATCTTAAACTTATTATTACTTCTCTAAAGGTTAAATTAAATATTTGGTCAATATATTTTAGAATTATTTTTAATTTGACTCCTATAATCTTTTTCTTTTCAAATAAATCTTTTATATCTAAATATTTTCAATTTGGTCAATCTCTGTTAAGTTATGCATATGTGTCAAAACATATATTGATGTTAATGCTGATGTGATCAAATCTTTGTTTATCACGTATGCACAAGTTGACAGTATTATAACACCAAGTAATAAGGACCAAATTAAAAATGTTTAGAATTATGAAAATTCATTTGAAAACAAAAAAAAAGTATAGAGACTAAATTGAAATGGAATATAAATTATAGGGACTAAATATATAATTTAACCTTCTCTAAATATTAAAAATCAAGCTACTTATTTTCAAATCTTTTCATGGATTTGGTTATTGAGTTTCACTTAATGATTTCTTATCTGTTGCTTCTTTTTTTTCTTTGAGAAAATTCTAATCTAATTACTTTTGATTTTACTTAGTTATTAATTGTTAACAATCATTAGCAATTGACTAGTTAGATCTTCTTTTTTTTTTTTACGTAACTGGTTAGATTTACTAATAGCATCAAACCACATTTTTTGAAAAAAATTTAATATTATTTAGCTTCCATAGTATAAAATGTGAATTTTTCTATAAATCAGATAGAATGAAACTAAGGCTAATCATTCATACGAATATTATTTAGCTTTATTCATAACTATTGTTAGCTTCCATATTCGTATGAATATCGAATGTGGATATAAGTATATTATATTAAACTAATCAATCACATTAATAGAGACAGACAAATTTTCTCAAATGTATAATATATAATAGATACTTTAAACTATATTTTATTTGTGTTGACTGAATTCGAGTTAATTAACATATAATTTTTTTTCAAATCGAATATGGATATGAGTATATTATATTAAACTAATCAATCACATTAATAGAGGCAGACAATTTTTTTTCAAATGTCTAATATGAAATTGATACTTTAGCTATATTTTAGTTGTGTTGAATGAATTTGAGTTAATTAACATATAATTTTTTTCAAAAAAAATATTAGTGTTCAATTCTAAGATTGAAATAAGGAAATAGTTACCACAATTCAATTAAATTATTAAATATTGATTAATATTTATAATAAATTTAAAAGTAAAATACAAACTACCCCTATGTAGTTTCAGTGAAATTTTATGGTGAAAAAGTTAATTTTTCAGTTAGGGTTAACGATGGTTAGTACGTGCGCCTCACGTGAGATCATTTTTTCATTTTCTCATTTTCTCATCCCTCCCTCTCCCGTTGACTCCATTGTTGCAACATGTTCAAAGAAATAACATATATCAAGTGTGCCCTAAGTCTCCAATTCTTGAAAGTCTGTCTATGGGTTCACAATCATTCTCATCCTCTAATCCTAGCAAGCGGTGGTCTAATTGAAGGTAGATTTTGCCATTGTGGAGGAATAACAACATTGAGGACTTCATGATCGGTTAAAAAAAAAAAAAACCTAGAAGAAGGTTTTATTAGTGCCATAATGGGAGTGTTGTAAGTGTTCAATGATTCTCTACATTGAACTCGACTCATTATCATGATGAAGAGTGAATTAACGAGGAAGAATGATGATATAGAGATCAAAGAGCTGTGGGCAAAGTTGTTTAGGAAGGAGAAAGAAATGGGAAAGATTCAAGAACAATGGGTTGAAACCAAAAGGAAAGAGAACAAATGTATTGGAATTTGTTTATAGGAACGTGGATTTTAATAGCCTTTATTTGTGTAGACATAGTGCTGACAATGTAAATCTATTGTGTAATTTTTTTGTATTAAGATTTGATTGTAATGTAAGGATTTTGGTGTAGTGCTAATGGTTAGTAATGTTATTATGCAATTTTGTGCAGTTTGGATGATGTTTTCTATTTTGCTTAAATATTCATTTTGTTTAAAGTAGAGTAGCATGAAAGACTAGATTGTCACATCCCAATTTTAGAAAATATGAACGGCTAGGGATTAAGCATTTCTACTTCTGAATCTTCATTAACACATATTAAACTTATAGAGGCCTTACGCATGCAGTGTCATAAATTTGCATATAGGCAAAAGAAAAAAGTTTCGCTCTGTTCATCTGCATGATGCCTTCATTGCTATCTCTCTGATGGCTTTTCCACCCCCTCCCCACTTTCAATCCGCCCTACATGCCAACTTCCCAACTTTCACCCACTTTCATTTAATTTGTCTCCTTCAATCTTTTTTTTAGGTTGAAAAATAGGTTTTAAAAATTCTTCCCCCCTTAAAGAAATTCGTCCTCGAATTTCAGTTCTTAAGCACATGCTTGAATACATGTATGTATATATACATACCTAAATTGAAAATAATTAAGCATACTACTGCTTCATTTGTTCCTTTGGCTCCCAAGTAGCTTCTTGCCCTTTATGATATTGCCATAATACTTTGACCGGTGGTACCTATTTAGAACGTAACTTTCATACTTGTCGGTCCACTATAGCTATAGGTTGCTCTTCATAATTTAAATGTGAATTGACTTTAATTACTTTGGCTGAAGAACATAAGTCTCATCTGGTAAATACTTTCGTAGCATAGACACATGGAATACCGGATGCACTCTATCCAAGTGAAGAGGAAGAGCTAACTCATAAGCCACAGCTCCTCTATGCTTTAGTATTTGAAAAGATCCAATGTATGTTGGGTTGAGTTTGTCTTTTTTACCAAATCTCATGAAACCCTTAAAAGGAGAAACTCGTAAGAATACATAGTTACCTTCTTCAAATTCTAATAGTCTTCTCCTGTTATCAGTGTATGCCTTTTGTTGACTTTGTGCTGCTCTTAGTCTGTCTCTTATAACCTGAACTTTCTCTAAAAAATCTTGTATCAAATTGGGTCCTAAGAGTTTAAGCTCGCTGACCTCAAACCATCCTATTGGTGATCTGCATTGCCTTCCATACAAAGCATAAAATGGTACCATTTGTATGCTAGACTGATAACTGTTATTATATGCAAATTCCATCTGCGATATTAGTCCCAACTTTCTTTAAAGTCAAGTATACATGCTCTGAGCATGTCTTTCAAAGTTTAGATAGTCCTCTCTGATTGTCCATCAGTTTGTGAATGGAAAGCAATACTAAAGTGTAACTGACTTTCCAAAGCTATATGAAAAGACTACAAAAACTTGGCTGTGAATTGGGACCCACGATCTGAAACTATAGAAATTAGGACTCCATGTAACAATACTATCCCCTCCAATATAGCCTAGCATATTGTTGAGCTGTATAAGTAGTTTTGCTAGAAGAAAATGAGCAGACTTTGTTAGTCTGTCAACAATTACCCATACAAAATCATAACCTTTTGAGGTTTTGGGTAATCCAGTGACAAAATCTATAGTAATTCGTTCCCATTTCCATTCGAGAATCGCAAGGTTTTGTGGAGTCTTAGCAGGCTTTTGGTGTTCTACCTTTACTTGTTGGCACACTAAACATTTAACCACAAATTTAGCAATATCCTTTTTTATACTTTCCTACCAATACATTTCTCATAGGTCATGGTACATCTTAGTAGACCTAGGGTGCATTATATAGGAAGATTCATGTGTCATTTCAAATAATTTTCTCCTCAGTTTTTTCACTCCAAGTACCGCAACAACTTTATCTTTATGTCTTATTATCCTTTCTTGGTCAACACGAAAATCTGCATCTTTTCCTTATTCTAATAATGCCCTTTTTGACTTAATATAGGGATCTGAGGGTTGGGACACTTTAATTTCTTCTATAAGAGTAGACGTCACATGTACGCTGGTTATTAGAACTCCTGAGTTTGAAATTTATAATGAAACTCCGTTGTCAAATACTTCTTCTAATTCCTTGATAGCTTTTTTTCTTTATATCGATATATGGGATAAGTTACCCGTTAACTTCCTACTCAGGGCATCTATTACCATATTGGCTTTTCTTGGGTAATAAAGTATGGTGCAATCATAGTATTTTAAAAGTTCAATCCAATGTCGTTGCCTTAAGTTCAGATTGATCAAAAATATGCTTCAAACTCTTATGATCTATATAGATTTCACACTTCACACCGTATAGATAATGTCTCCAAATTTTTAAGGCAATGATTACTGCAGCCATTTTCAAATCATGGGTCGGGTAGTTTTGCTTATGCCTCTTCAATTTTTTAGATGTATAAACAATAACTTTACCACTTTGCATTAAGATGCATCCTAAGCTAAATTTTTATGCATCGTAAAATATTGTAAATCCTTCAGATCCTAAAGGCAAGGTTAGAATTGGTGCTATAACCAAACACTCTTTGAGTTTTTGGAAAATTTACTCACAAGTTTCGGACCATTCAAGCTTTATTCCCTTTTGGCTCAATTTAGTTAATGGGGCTGCTAAGCGAGAAAAGTTGTTCACAAATCTCCTATAGTAGCATGCTAACCCAAGAAAATTACGTATTTCAATAACATATGTAGGTCTGGGCTACTTCTAAATTCATTCGATCTTTTTTGGATCAACACTTATTCCATCTATAAAAACTATTTGCCCCAGAAAAGCCACACTAGAAATCCAGAATTCACATTTTGAGAATTTAGCATGTAACTTATGATCTCGAAGGATTTGTAAAACAACACAAAGATGTTCCTCGTGTTCCTCAGTTCTCTTGGAATATACCAAAATATCATCAATGGACACAATGACAAATTGGTCTAAGAAAGGATTGAATACCCTATTCAGCAAATCCATGAATGCAATTGGGGCATTAGTAAGTCCAAAAGACATTACTAAAAATTTATAATGACTATCGTGAGTTCGAAATGTTGTTTTTGGAATATCTTCCTTTTAAATTCTTATTTGATGATATCTCGACCGTCAGTCAATCTTTGAAAAACAATTGGTACCTTGTAATTGGTTGAACAAGTCATCAATTCTAAGCAAAGGATACTTGTTCTTCACAATTACCTTATTCTTGACGATAATCAATGTACAGTCTCAAGAATCCGTCTTTTTTCTTCACAAAAAGTATCTGAGCACCCTAAGGAGAAGTGCTAGGATGTATGAAACCTTTATCTAAGAGATCTTGTAACTGTGATTTTAATTCTTTTAATTCAACAGATGCTATCCTATATGGAGGAATAGGAATAGGTTGGGTATCATCTACCAACTCTATACTAAACTCAATTTCTCTCTTTTGTGGTAGACCAGGTAAATTTTTTGGGAAGATATCTGGAAACTCTCTAACAATATGAACTTATTCAAGAGAGGAAGATTCTTACTTAATATCTTGAACAAATGCTAGAAATCCTACTCACCCCTTTCTAAGTAATTTTTCAGCATTTAAGGATGAGATTAAATTGTTTGGAACCATACTCCTATCTCCTTGATAAACGAATATAGGTTTTCCAAGTATCTCAAAGGATACTGTCTTATCATGACAATTTAAAATGGCACACAGATAATCAGTCTATTCCTAAGATTACGTGAAAGTCAAGCATCCTAAGAATAATAAGATCTACTTTAAAGCTCTCATCTCCTATCACAATATCGCTTGTTGGTAGGTACTTATTAGCAAGAATAATCTCACTTATAGGAGTAGTCACAACTATGACTGTTTCTAATAGATAACTAGCCGTAGCAAGTTATGAAATAAAGTAGGGTGAAACAAACGAATGAGTAGCACCAGGATTAAACAATACTTTGGCATAATGAGAAGATATTTGAAGTGTACCAGTAACTATTGCATTGCTTGTCTAGTCGTCATGATGATTGAGTGCATAAACTCTAACTTGTCCTCTTCTTGAGGTGTTTTGGCCTCTACCGCGACTTCTTGTAAGAACTAACATAAATGGTTTGACTGCTGAGGCAGTCGATATGACATTTTCGCTGGGTCCACCTTCCTTAAAGGGATAACTCTGATTAAGTGCCTCATTTGTCTGCATCCAAAGCAAGTTCTAGTCTCCTTTCGATAAGTACCGATATGCTTGTTCCCACAAGCATGACAGGGAGGAACTTCTCGTGGAGGACTAGAAAAGGCTGCTTGTGACATAGTCAATTGTTCTGTCCTTCTGTCTTAACCTCGCCCTTGCGATGTTCCTTTAAAATCATGACTAGTGGTCAGAATATTTTGGGTTTTATAAGGTACAGAACCCGCTGTTTTTATCCTTTTCTGGTTCCTTTTATCAGCATGACAAGCATTAAATCGTATTTCAATTCGTGTGGCTGCATTAATAGCCAAAGCATA
Organism: Castanospermum australe; assembly: GCA_019955255.1. Lineage (NCBI taxonomy): Eukaryota > Viridiplantae > Streptophyta > Magnoliopsida > Fabales > Fabaceae > Castanospermum > Castanospermum australe. Next base: position 295,571 of record NSJW01000162.1, read on the forward strand.
AATCATTTCATTGGTGATAGTCACCGTTCTGAATATATAGTCTTTCAGACCATTCACGAATCAGTCTACCCTCATCTGCTCGGTTACAATAAGTAAAAAGTAAAACAAGATAGTCTAATAACTGTACATCATATTCTACTACTGACATATTGTTAGACTGCACCAGTTATTCTTACTCACGTGCTCGTGCACTCCTGACACTTTGTGAAAGAAAGCGATCTAGGAATGCACTACTGAACTCTAGCCAAGTCAGGGGTTCTCTATTATTCCTGCAGTCAGTGTAAGAAAATCATCAGTCATAAGCTCCATCAAAGAGTTGACAGCTTACTATTTGTATAGCTTTGGCGGAAAAGCATCTTAGTAACATGCACAGTTAATATGATTGCTGCAAGAATACACTAGGATCCTCATAAAGATTTGTGCCTGTGAACTTAGGAGGTTTCAGATCTCTATATCTCGAAGCATTAAATGCTCATCTGTCCTTGGTGATGCTGCTACGGGATCTGCTAATTCAGGATTGTGTACTGTTTGATTTTGAAACTGTTGTTGCCTAGCCTCTAATTGCCTCAAAACTTGTTGCATATTATTTATTGTTTCTATTAGTTCATCTAGTCTAGTATTAATAATCCTTCCACCAGTCATTTCTCTGTCAAGATCTTCTTGATCACGCCTTTTTTATTATGAGTTCACGAGATCCTGAAGAAGCTTGATTAGAAGGGTTCTCTGGAAGATTCTTAGGAGAGTTCTCAAGGTGACTTGCCATAGTATCTATTAAGGAATAATCAGTTTAGCATATCTAAAATATTTATAAAACAGAAAACAGAGATGTACATACTTGATTGACATGGCTATAAGAGAGATAAACATCTTACAAGTTAGTACCCCGGGTATACCACCTATGCTAGACACATATCCCTTACTATTTGCATTCATAGACCTCTAAACCATGCTCTAATACCAATTTTGTCATATCCCAATTTTGGAGAATATGATGGGCCAGGGATTAGGCATTCTCACCCCCAAAGCCTCATTAATACATGTTAAACTTAATACATTTTAATATAAAATCAAAATCATTTAAGCTTCACCATATCAAATATATAAATATATTGTCAAAATATCTTACACTCATGTGAGCAATTCAGATTTTATGATCATTTATTTAAATTATAGATACACAATATACAAGATGAATAGACCCAACCTTATGACTGCAACATTGGATATCCATGTCTTTAATAAGCTCCCAAAAGAAATATGTCTCATTTTAGAAGTGAATAGCTCTCTAAGCTGGAAGTACAGAAAATTATTGATACATCTCTGAAAAAAAAAGTATGAAAAGATGTGAGTTTTGCAACTCAGTGAGCACAAGAATACTTAAGTGTCACTATCTAAAAATAATATAAGTATGCTTTATATCGATAATAAGAATTAAACATCAAAAATGTACTTCAATGCTTTTATCTGATAAAAATAAATTCAAATTCTGATATATTAAAAATATTTTCTTTCACGAAATCCTTCTTCAAAGAATCTCATATTTATAAAGAATCCTTCTTTCATAAATCCTTTCTCATCAAATAATAATTTTCTTACAGAAATATTTTCAGGCTTTACTAGAAGAACATCTTAATATATGCATAAGTCTTTAAATTTTTAACCCTAAATATTTTCAACCAGGTATCAGCTAATCATTTCTATAGCCTCAATTATTTCTGTCCGGGTATTAGGCACACATAAATCTCATAACAGTATAGTCATTTATCATACCATGGTATATCAATAGTTTTTCCTAATACCTATAATATTCCTAAATATATTATCACAATATTATCAGCCTAATTTATACTCGTAATCATAACATAAAATATTAAAATTATAAATGTGGACAAAAATAAATGTAATGCTCAAGATATACGGGTGTCATAAAAATATATTTAATTCAAGATACCAAAATGATCCAGTAAAATATAGCAATTCAAAAATTAGAGTATTTAACTTTAAGCTCATAAATCATATTACGTATAACAATAACAATATAAATCATAGTAAAATCACCTTCATGAGCTTTCAAGAAAAATTAAACAAAAGTAGGGTGATATGAGGACAATAACCTAAGAACATTCTAAATATTCACAAAAGATTATATTGAACTAGCAGTTCTCTATTTCTCTCTCACTTGCAGAGACTCTTTTTATTTTCCTTCTGCTGCTGCCTTCAAAGGCCTCTATTTACAGAGGCTTTATGCATGCAATGTCATAAATTTGCATGCAACTTTTTCTTCCAGCCTATGCATAGCCGAAAGAAAAAAATTTCGCTCTGTTCATCTGCATGTTGCCTTCTTTGCCATCTCTCTGATAGCTTTTTCACCCTCTCCTAGATTTCAATCCTCCTTGCATGCCAACCTCCCTACTTTCACCTACTTTCATTTAATTTGTCTCCTTTCATTTTTTTTTTTTTGGGTTGAAAAATACGTTCTGACATAGATGTCAGAAACACAAATACATGGTTTATATGCTTTTGATATTCTTTAGCTTAACCAAAAGCATACTCAATGAACCACTTCCAATTGATAATAAAAAACTAGAAACACAAATAACCAGAAACATATCCAAAAGCATACATAATGAACTTGACGCATACATATATCCCTGTGGAATCCAATATACACAATAAGCAAATGTAGAACCAAAAGCTTTGACCAAAGCATAATCCAATATACCCAATGGGAGGTAAATATATACCTACGAAACCCAAGGATACACAATACATTGATCTCAGTTCTTAACCAATTTATATGCATCTAATATTCTTTTACTTAACCAAAAGCATACTCATTGAACTACTTCCAATTAATAACCAAAAACTAGAAACACAATGTAACACAATGGGAGGTAAATATGCCTATAGAAGTATAACCATGATATCTAATGGGAGGTAAATATACCTACAAAAGCATAACCAAAGAACGATGATACATAATACATTGATCTGAACACTTAACCGATATCCAGAATTGAAAAACTCATAACCAATTCTCATTCAGCACTTAACCAATTGGACAATTATGTTCACAACCATAAAAAATTGCATGCATAACCAAAAGGCAAAGTTGCCATATATTATGATTAATAACCACATTGTTTTACAAAAAGGAATGATAAACCATGATCACATAATTGAGGTTTCATTCTTAAATAGGCAACTTGATACCTTCAGTCCCAAAATACATAATATTATCACCATGTATAACATTCCCAAAATACATTACCTTCCTAAAGTCCACCCTAAACCCCATTACAACCTTTTCCCCCTTGGCTTATGAGTAGCCAATTTCTCCTTACTTGTAACATCATTATCAGTTTTACTTTCTGCTTTTTCTGCTTTCTTGGAATGGAATTAGACTGAGAGTTGTGCGGTACCCTTTCCCCCTTGGCCTATGAGTAGCTAATTTCTCCTTACTTGTAACATCATTGTCAATTTTACTCTTCTACTTTTTCTATTTTCTTGGAATGGACCTGGACTGAGAGTTGTGTGGTGGCTAACTAGACTGAGATAGTGTGCATTATGGTGCCTCTTGTGTGTTTCAGTATACTTCTTGTGCAGGTGGCCAAACAATAGGCAACTTGGCTCTCATTGGCAATTTTGTAGCAAAAGTGGGGTTGATATACTTTGCTGGTATACATTCTGACTGTGAGCTTAGTGGTTTAGTATTCTTCTTCTGTGAGTCATGCACTGGTCCCTTGCAGCTTCTCCTATTGTGTCCTCACTTATGACACTTAGTACAAGTTACATATCCACCTTTTTATGTATTCTGTTTGTCTGTCTTGGCAATTCTCCCTGGTGCATATTTATTTTCCTCTAATGTCTTTTGTGCACTTGGTGTGATGTGTCCTCCATTTCTCTCCATTCCTTACCATTTACTCTGAATTCTAGCCATAAGTTTCCTCTTAATCCACTCAAACATTTGGAGAATTAGCATATCTCTAGCCTCCAAAATGTATGCATTCCATAATTCATTCACATTGCTCAACAAGCTATCACACTTCACATTTGTGTCGAAATATGACTTAGACCATAATTTGAGGCCTATCTCATTCATGTAAGCAGATGCAGCGGTGTCCAATTCTTAATTATCTTCATATGATATTGTAACTCTCTAATTGTCCTTGTACATGAATCACACATACCAACCTTATGAGTATGCAGTATAAACACATAGAAATAGTGCACATAAGACCAAAACCATTACCTGCATATGCAGCTGCCCACATGGCATCCTTAAGCTCTTTCCCCTTAAACTTTGCACAAAAATTATTATACATGTGCTTGACATAGTACTTATGGTCTACATTAGGCAACATATACTGAAATACATCAACAAGTCCCTGCATGCAAAAAAATAAAAAGATATGTGATAGAACATAAAAAGAAAAAGTGTAATATACCTTTTTTCTATCTGACATAAAGCACCAACTAGGCTGTTCCACTGCACCAAAATCATCAACAAACAGTTGCATAAACCAGTGTCAGCTGTCCTTTTTCTCTATTTACTCCACTGCTCATGCTAGAGAGTAGATGTTGTTATTGATATCTATCCCAATTACACTAAGCAACTGCCCACCATAAACCTTTTTTAAAAAGCATCCATTTAACCTAATTATCTTCCTACATCCTGAGAGAAAATCTTTCTTGATTGCTTCAACCTCACATACATTCTCTTGAAGTGGGGTAATCTACTTCCAATTGGAGTTACCATAAGCTTGGCAGTACTCCCTGGATTATACTTCCTAATAATCAGACAATAATCCCTTAACCTTGCATACTGGCCAGCCAAATCTCCTTTATTCATGACTGCCACCTTCCTTTTTGCCTTATACAATTTCATTGGGTGTGCATCGACTTTCAACTTCCTTCTCACACTTTTTCCCATTGCCTTCATCTCCTACTTAGGTGTGTCAGACAACATGTTCTTGTACTTGTTTGCAAGATATGTTAATGTTACCATGAGTTTTGAAACTTTTTAGGACAAGTGTGTTTTAGCTGAAATATCTTGACTTGTATTATAGTCTTCCCTTGCATTCTAGATGCATGGATTCTCCAAGGATAGCATCTCCTACAAACAGCTATCATCCTACTATTTTCATTCCTAATTCACTTAATGTCACATCACTTCCTCACATTCCACTCAACAACACCAACCCTAAAGACTTTGACATCAACAAACTTCAATCCCAGGGTTAGTTTTGGTTTCGTCATGTCAGTTTTCTCATTAAACTCCATCCATTTAGTCTTATGTTCATAATCTGAACTAGGATCACTTAATCTCCCATATTCATCTTCTTGTTTACTAAAAACCTTTGTATCAAATAGTTTGTCGACGGCTAAAATACACATTAATCATTTCCATTACTTGTTTGTCATCTAATATGTGTACTAACCCATGATCTAATGTAAGTCCAGACACTTGATAATACAATTATGATGTATTAGGGTAACCAATATCCACCACAATGTAAAGTAAATCCCAAAATGAGGTATAGTCTAGGTTAATTGGATGTATAATTTTGACACTGCCACCAAAATATACCTTACGGCCACTTTGACATAAAAACAAAAACAAAAAAACCCATGGTGCAACTCAATGGCACATGTACAAGACATCCTATGATAGTAATTAAAACACACGTCATGTTACATCCACACAAACAAAAACAATTAACAAAATCAACGGACATCAATCAGAAAGTGATATCAAGTAAAGGGAGACATGAGGGACCATTTAAGGACCAATTTTTATGTATTTTAGCCATAAAAGGGAATACCAAAACATAAATGAATTTAGAATGCATTTTATATTGAGATAAGGACCACAACTTTTCGCATTTTATATTCCATAAGGGACCATAAACACATGATTCCTTAAACAATCAATAGAAGAAATTTGTACCTAGTACTTTAGCTAAAAACATAATGCACATGCACCCAAGAAATGACCAAGCATGCGATGCAGAGAATCAATGCATGCTTCAAACCTTAACCCTAATTTTTAAATTCTCTCTCTCAATCAATAATCTTACTGAATCGAATGGAATGAAGATGAAGGATTACGAAAATGAAAAAGATGAACTCACATGAGATCCATGTGCTAATCAACATTAACCTTAACAGAAAAATTAACTTTTTCACCATAAACCAAATGTTAAAAGAATTATGTGTCAAAAAAGGAACTTTGTATATAAAAAGTGAATTTTGCTGAAATTATATGTAATATGTATTTTACTCAATATTTAAAGTTTGTAAAATATAATTCATACTAATTAAAATTACCTCAATTGATAGGATTAAATTATGTTGAATGATAATTTATTTTATTAACTTTTTTTATAAAAAATAAATATTAAAAAAATAATTTTCACAATGATCTCTAAAAAGACTTAATAATTTTCTGTACTAGGTTTTATTTTATTTTTTCTTTAAAAAAATTGTTCCTTTTAACAGGTGCCAGCTTAGCAGAGCAGGTTGCACCCTGGCTTTGGAAGCAGCAGACAAGTGACACCGAACATGCATGATCGTCACAATGCTTTCAGAGTGTCTTAAATGACTTTATTACCCTCACCATGTCCTAGCCGTTACATTCGGTTAAGGGTCATAAGACCTACACAGGGGGCCAACTACCCATTCGTCATTTAGAAACCAGGGAAGGTCGTTTTCGTAATTCCACTTATTTCTCCTCCCTCTCTGCAAAACCGAATCCAATGTAGTTTTTTACTCTCCACTGTGAATCAAAACGCCATCTAAATTCTCAACGCATTTCTCTCTCCTCTCTCTCCTCTCTCTCTCCTAGTATTACGATTAGAGTTAGGGTTTGGTTCCACCATGGCTTCCTCCTCCTCTGATCCTGGCATGTCCGAAGTTGGCTGTGGCAGTAGTGGCGGTGCTGCAGAGACTTCGGAAGCAGTGGTGGCCAACGATCAGCCCTTACTGTACAGGGGATTGAAGAAAGCGAAGAAGGAGAGAGGGTGCACTGCAAAAGAGCGCATCAGCAAAATGCCTCCTTGTGCCGCCGGGAAACGCAGCTCCATTTACCGTGGTGTCACCAGGTGCGGAGCTCAATTTTCCGTTTCTTGCTAAGAAAGTGATGCAGTTGGATATTATACATGTAATTGTGAGCCAAAAGCGGAGTTGACACATGTTTTAGAGCCTACATTTTTACCTTATTAATAGTAGCATTTAATCTATGGGCTTCAATTGCTAACTGAGAAGAACGAGAAAGCTTCACAATGGTAAAATTTTGAGTTAATCTGTCAATTGTGATTGAACTCCGGGATAGTAGAACGGACCGGGAAAATTGCAATAAGGTTCCGTTCTGCTGACGCTTATGGGTTCCCTGATGCTAAATCCCATTTGGGTTAATTTGCGTTCACCTTTTAAAATCTTTGAATTCATGGCAGTGGCCAATTGAATGTCTACTGGCGTCCTGCATTCTTGTTGCTCTCTTCTAAAGCATTTGGATTGAACGACATGCTTTTCATCAGATTTGCGTTTTATTAATAATATATTTTAGGACAAATGTCAATTAATCTCTCTCTTCTTACAGCCAAAAGAGAAAGTAGTGATAATAAAATAAATTGCTCGGTCTCTGTGACTAACTAAAAGAGGAATTGATTTCTGTTTGTATAATATGCTGGCATCAAAGACACCAAATTGATTCTAACTCACAGTTTGTTAAACTAAAGACTGCCTCCTCCTTTATCTTTGTGTGTGTTTGTTTTTATTTTTTTTTTCCCTTAAATGGAAAACAGAGCATAAAAGATATATCCCACGTTAGAATCTATTTCAAAATTTATTTTTATCATATCCTAACATTTATCTGCTTCTTGGCGCTTTTTTTATGTCAGTGGACGTAGTGAGTTGATGGCTGAAATGCTTTTGTTTTGTCTCACTGAATTTATTGTCTTCAATTGTTTATAACTAAATTTCTACCGACTGATATTATCTTGCAACTTTATTTTGTCATTGCTGTTAGGATGTAGTAGTTTCTCTATTCCTGGACTCATTTTTCTATTTTCATGATTTATTAGGCATAGATGGACTGGTCGTTACGAAGCACATCTTTGGGATAAAAGTACATGGAACCAAAATCAGAATAAGAAAGGAAAGCAAGGTCTGTTCTTAGCTGTGCCTTTCTTTACCAGTCACTTTCTAAATGTATATATAGGAAGATATTGTTAAACACATATCAATATCAAACTCATATGATCCTGTAATTACTTACATCATCTATTTCTATGCGGTGCATGAATTGCTTGGACAACATTTCATTTGTGATGCCAGTTTACTTGGGTAAGTTGGCTCTCTGGTGCTTCCTTTCCTTGAACCCCCCACTCCCCGTATTCTTTTCCTTTCTTCTGTTTTGTTAATGAACTTGCTGCATCATTCATAATGATGTTTGTTGCTGATGGCTTTTGAACAGGGGCATATGATGATGAGGAGGCAGCAGCTAGAGCATACGACCTTGCTGCTCTGAAATATTGGGGTCCGGTTGCTCTCATTAACTTTCCAGTAAGATAATTGCTTGGATGATTATATTGATTTGCATGACACATTAGTCGAGAAATGCTGTCTAGTTTAGTGCTTTGTGTTCTCTTATTGCCAGGTGAAAATGATGCCTACTTATTTCCTGCTTCATTTTTTGATATGAAAAGATTCTTTGGAGATGGCATGAATTTGAAGTTAAAGCCACTTATTAGTGGGAAATGGTGCCTCGAAAGTCAACTCTACTTTTGCTTGTTGTCTATTGAGTATAGCATCTGCAAGGCCTTCTTTTCCTAAGATATCAATTGCATAAGATTGAAATATTTTGTTGATAACAAGGTTTTGACACTATATATCCAGTGCTCTTTGATAGGAAAAGCGCACACCAGCTATTCTCTTCTTGTAAATACAATAATTTTTCTATTTTGAGCTGTGTGCTGCAGGTGACTGATTATGCAAGGGACCTTGAAGAAATGCAAAATGTTTCCAGAGAGGAATACCTTGCATCTTTACGGCGGTGTGTATATAGTATATACTGCACCAAAATATTTTCTAGCATGAAACCATACTGCTGCTTACATGTGATGCTTTCTGTAGGAAGAGCAGTGGTTTTTCAAGAGGAATATCAAAATATCGTGGACTCTCCAGGTGTGAATCCATCAAAGGGCTACCAAATGAATGTAATAAACACACACACACAAATTTATACCCATTGGCTTTGTGCATTGGTGTTCATTCTCTTCTAAATCGCTATTGTATAGGTTTTTCTTGTGGAAGTGTTAGTTTATAAGCTTTCTAGCACACATTTTGAATTGTAATGCTCCTCGCCGCTCAAGTTTAAGGAATTTAAGAGGTGTGGATAGCTATTTTTCTTCAATAAATTTTTGGGGCAGACGAAATCAATTCAAGGTTATACATACATCATTGACAGTTTTTTTTAGACCTCAATTGAACTAAATTATTAATTTGAAATTTATCTTGAAACCTCATTTATATTTGGTTATACTGAAATTGTCTGGCAATCAACTTTTTATTTATATGTGCTTCTCAGGTCTCTGTGGGTTTGTATGTGGAGCTAGTTCTTCATTGATCAGCAGATTTTGTCTTTCTCCACTCTGCTGCAGCTCTTTGTGACCTAATATAGCTGTCCTTCAATATGTAGATGTGTGACATGATTTGCTTGTTAACTCTAATTCTGCGTTTCATTTTGCATGTGGCGATACTAAAATTTAGTCGATGGGAGCCATCATATGGTCGAATGGCTGAATCTGACTACTTCAATAGTATGTATTCTGGTAAGTTCTAATCAAATTTCAAGTTCAAATTAACTTCTATTGAGCAGAATTATACAAAGCAAATTCATTTGGGCACTACATTTGGCTTTTGAAATAAAAAGCACTAGAATTCGATTAATTCTACCTGCTTAATATGCAAGAATCAAGATACTATCATCTCACTGCTCAATACTAAAGGTACAGGTGATGATTCAGCAGCAGAAAGCGAATATGTAAGTGGTTTCTGCATAGAAAGAAAGATTGATTTAACAAGTCACATCAAGTGGTGGGGTTCTAATAAAAGTCGACAACCTGATGCTGGAACAAGATTATTAGAAGAAAAAAAGCATGGTTTTGCTGGAGATATTTGCAGTGAACTCAAAACATTGGAACAGAAAGTCCAACCTACTAAACCATACCAGTTGCCAGAGTTAAGCATGCCCCACGATGGGAGAAAACATAAAAGTTCTTCAGTCTCTGCTTTAAGTATCTTGTCGCAATCAGCGGCTTACAAGAGCTTGCAAGAGAAAGCATCAAAGAGAGAGGAAAATAGCACTGATAATGATGAGAATGAAAACAAAAATACCATCAATAAGTTGGAACATGGCAAGGCAGTTGAGAAATCGTCAAACCATGATGGTGGCAATAGACTTGACATTGCAGTGGGAATGAGTGGAACATTGCCTCTTCAAAGAAATGTTTACCCATTGACTCCATTATTGTCTGCACCACTTTTGACGGCCCACAATACTGTTGATCCCTTGGTAGATCCTGTTCTCTGGACGTCTCTTGTTCCAATACATCCGGCCGGCCTTTCCCGTGTGACTGAGGTTGGTAAAATTGCTAAAGTGCTTTACTTTGGGAGGATTGAGATCACATGAATTTTCAGGCTAACAGTGCAAAAAGTTCAGTTAGTTCTAGCAGTCTTAAATAATGATCCATATTATAAATCATGTACTTACTGATAGTCAAAATTAATAATTCATTGAATTAGAAAGAAAACTCAAATATGAATAAAAATTCAATCTGCATGAGTGTATATATCAAATTGTCTACATTAGAACATTCTTTGATTCAATACCATAATATAAATTTTCTAAGTCTGGTGATTACATGTTTATAAAGACTTGTTTTCCTATGCCATTAAACCAGCAAGGTAGTGTCAACAAATTTAATTTGTTCTCTCTTGATCAATATAATGAAAGCATTTTTTAGAAAAACATTTGCTGATGAGTTCTTATTACATTTTTCTAGAATTTATCACAAATGGTCCTTTTTTCTGTGTATTGACAGGAAGATGTGGAGAAAGTATGTATAAAGTCTGAAATTACATAGCCAGAAAGTTGCAATTTTAGATACATCGCTACTAGACTTCGTTATCATTTGGAGATTGATTGCCGATCTTTTTAACCCCATTATTCTAATTATCATCTCATTATTTATAGAGGAAAAGCAGCCCCTTTGGCATAAAAAGTTTAAAACTTTATCTGACAACAATAAGATGGCAGGGACAATAATTGTTCAAAATCATCAGTTACACAAAACAATTGATATATCTCCCTTCAGCCCCAGGTGACCGTATATGGTAAGATAAGATTAACTTATCACATTCTTGTAGATTCAAATCACCAAGAACATGTTGAATGGTGTGCAGGTTACAAAGACTGAGACCAGTTCAACGTACACCATCTTTCAGCCAGAGGACTGATTGGACATTAGAATTTCTGATTTGAAGAAAAGCAATCGTCTGAAGAGCTGAGCTTGTATCAAACAACAGCATAAGCGTCTGAAGAGCTCAGTCTGAGAAAATGCCCCCCTGGCTTGAATTTTGCAAGCTTTTATTGTATTACATGGGTTTAGAGATAAGAGAAAAAGAAAATATCACTAAGGTTTTACGTTGATGATGCATATAGGATTAGCATAAATCTTTTCAAGCTATCTACATGTATCAGTTGATATCTCTATCATGTATGTGCAGTCAGTGTTAGACAAATTTTGATTGTATCCGAAATGTTCTGCATAGGATAATGATTGGAATTATGTAAGAATATGGTTATTAATTCTTTTGCATAGAAGGTGTTTCTGAGGCGCCCTTATATTCTTCTCATTAATTAAAACCATATTGTCCAGGCCTTCTATTTGCCTTGTTCTTTGGCTCTGACATATGTTTATACCAAGTTTCTGTTGGGCTTAATCAACAATTCTCTTGTGCAAATTAAAATTCAAAGATGATGAGTGAGCACTAATGAAGATTTGATAATGTTAGACGTAGCACAAGAGCAATGAATGTGTGAAGCATGCGAAAAAATAATACTAAATTTTAATGTGAAATTCTCCAATACTAAAGGAAAAATTACAGGATAAATTTCGAAAAATAATTCACTATATTTTATTATTTTTTATAATTATATTCCATTTCACACAAAAGTATAAATAAAGTGTTTTCTAATAAAATTATTTTATATTTTAATACGACAATTTTCTGTAATTGTTGTATCAAGCAGTAATAGATATAATACTTAAAACTTCCTGGATGTATTTTCTCACCCTCATGCTTAAGATTTACTCACACTTTCTATTTTTCTTTCACTGGGAGAAAGCTTTTCTTTACTCTCTGCCTTAATTCTGCTCCCTTGTTTGCCAAATGAATGAAACTGTCTCTATTTGTTGAGGCTCCTGCAAAGTGTGAACGCACTTTGTATTTTGGTTTTCACGTTTTCCTTTACATTTGCATTTCAACTTCACGCATGCATTGCATTGAATTTCAACAGGCCTATGCAATATAGGCTGAAGAAAATTTACGTCTCCTTTATGCCTTTCATTTAAGGTGACATGATATTGGCTGGACCCCACAATTTGCGACAAAGATAACTCTTAGAGAGTTAAGGATTTTGATCATTTAATGATACTATGATAAAAATAATTGTTATCAAAATTAGACTAGGTTAGACAATTCACCCAGTTCTATCGTTAGTAGACATTTAGTTGATTATAATTTAATTTTATAATTAAATTTATTATTAAATTAATTTAAATCAGTTAAAATTATATAAAAATAATTAAAATTATTTAAATTATTTAATTAAATTATATGAATTGATCAATTTTTTTAAAAAAATTTAATATTTTTTATATTTTATAATTATTTTTATAAATTTTATATTATTACATATAAATTATTTTAATAATATCATTCAATTTAATTAATTAATTTAAATAGTTAAACTTAAATTAAAAATTTTATCGATTTATTGATCAGTCTAATTTTAATAATATTTATAAAAATAAATAAAGTTAAACTTGTGAAGGTGAAAGTTTAAGAATGGATTTATATATTTTTTTTCTCTTAGCCTTTTCATTCTAAGACATGAGCATCAAAATTAAAACAAAAATCTATTAAAAATGCTATGAAAACAAAAATATGAGATGCATATATATTTGTTACAATTATTAATCCAACAGCCCAATAGAATTATTTTAATCTGGTCAAAGCCAATTAATTTTTTTTCTTTCGGCTAAACTAAACCGAAGTAAATTACATCATATAAAGTGACTTGATTGATCAATTATCATTTACTAGTTTCTTTCAGTTCCAATTATCATCTACAACTATTAAAATGAAACTTGGGTATAGGAAAGCAAGAACTAATTCTCAAAAGAATAATAGTTTTTTTCATTTTTTTATGTTAATTTTCTTTAGGAAGAAAATAATAAAAACAAAGGGTAAAATAAATAATTAATCCTATTATTTTATCTTATTTGGGTTATTGTTCTTGTAATTTTTTTTAGATATCAGTCCTTATAATTTTATTTATTTAGATTTTAATTTTTGAATTAATACTTTAATAATTAAAATTTATATGATCAATACCTTAATAAATAAAAATTATAAAGAGTAAAACTTAAATAAATAAAAATATAAAGACTGATATCTTAACGATAAAGATTAAAATTAAAATAAATAAAATTATAAAGATTAATATAAAAAAAATTATAAGTACTAAAATTTAAATTAAGTAAAACTATGAGAACTAATTATTTATTTTAACTAAAAATAAATGTTTCCCACATGAGTTAGAAAGACAAGTCCGAAACTATAAATTGCCCACAATTTTGCAATATATTCAACTGAAAATAACTCATAACAAGAATGTGATTCAACTAGGGGTTCAATGTTGTTGGAGAACAGTTTGTGAAAAATGAAAGTCTCAAGTTGTCGAGATACTTCGTTTTAAAAAAAAAAAAATCTTAAATTAGAGTGGATGGTACAAATTCAGAGCCGCACAAAGTTACATGGAAGTGTGAGGAAATCAACTAAAGCTCATATAATTTGTTTTTTTATAAATTTTCATATATTTCTTTTAATTGTACATTAATAAGTATTTTGGAGTCAATTCTTACCTTAAATGAGACTAGGTTCCTCTCTAAGTGATCTTAGTAACCTATTCTTTACATTAAGTTAGAGCATTTATAAAAATTAATTCTATTAAATATTAATCACTCTAAGATTCAAACTAATTACTAAAGTTCATATATCTTTCTAGGGAATCGCCCCTTTATTTATTTTTTAGGTATAGATAACTTTATCAGTTACTAAACATTTATTAATTACTAATTATACTTTATAAAATCTAAACATTTATTGAAAAAACTGGCAACAATAAATGTTCGAAAATTTATATAAAAAAAAAATACCAGTAACCTCTGAAAAATTCAAAGTTAGCAACTCTCGTCTTTCTATATGGCTCTTGTATTCTAGAAACTAAACGTCAATAAACTAAGTTGTTGATTTGGTCATCGTCTCACATAGCCTAAACCGTACCTTTCTAAGATATTATAAAATTGGGAAGAAAAAACAGAGAAAAAAAGACAACAAAATATCATGTTGTCATTTTCTTATCTCAAATGTCCATGAGTTTTCATGGTGTACGCCACAAATTTGACTGGATTAATGACCTCGTCTTCCACACGTAAAAGAATTTCAATTTTTTTTTTTGTGGTTTCGAATAGTTAATTTGAACTAAATGAACCCTCCATTGTTGCCGACCATCCTTTGACGTAGAATTCCAAGAAATTTTGGACATTTTAATGATTCTCTTAATATATTGTACCCAATTAAGTCTGTTTGTGATTTGTAAGGTAAAAAAGGTGTCTGTTTGTGATTTGATTAAAAGCATGAGAACAGATCACGTTTGAAGGTTATTTAGCTCTATGTTCGGAGGCTTCCATTTAAACTAACACAAAAGAAAAACTAAAACAAAAGATAAAAGTACTTTTTTTAACTGTATATTACGTGTGTATTTATATTAATTTATTTTATAAAAAAATTATAATTAATTTTTTTAAAAAAACTTTTAACTAAAATTTTTTTTAATATAAAATAAATTAATTTAAATATATACTAAATACCACATAAGTTTCAACATCACACATTTATTATGTGTCGGTCATTTACATTATATTATAAGAAAGTTATAATTTTTTGTGATTTTTTTTACTAAAATTTATGTAAATTTTGTATTATCCATAAAAAAAATAAATTATAACTTTTACAATAAAGTCATTTTTTATAGAAAAAAGTAATAAGATTTTGTTATCAAATATATAAAAAAATGTTGTAAATAATTTTATTGATAAATGCGTACTGCATTCAACCACCATATGCCACACTAATCTTTTAAGACAAAATAAAGAGCTTTAAAGTTTAATCACAGGCTCTAAATAAGTTGTGAAAATGGTACATATCTATCACTATTCACTGTGTCTGTTTTACAATGATTTATACTATTTTATAGGCTCTACGCATGTAAGAAAATTTTGAAAATTCATATCGATAAGTTGCTTTCTGCAAATATCTCACACTGTTTTTTTTTTAACTAAAATAATACTCATGTGATACACGAAAAAAATTTTAAAAAAATAAATTTAAAAAATAATAATATATTATTTAAAAAATTATAATATAATATTTAAAAATAATTTTATAAAAATATTTAATAAATTATAATCATTTTTAATTTTACATAATTTAAAATTATATATATTTTTTAAATTTATTTTAATATTTGTTAATATTTTTTATTGTTCATAAAAAATTAAAAAGTGAGAGAAAAATATTATTAAATAAAAAAATAAAATAATAATAATAAAATAAATTTTAAAAAATATAATTAATAAATTTTTTTATTTTAAAATTTAAATTTATGATCTATTAATTATTATAATAAATATATTATAATATTTAAAATCTATGTTTTAAATAAATATTATTTGTTAAAATTAAATATCACAATAATAATATCAAATAACATAATCAAAATAACACATATTAAAATTAAATCACTTAATTTTTTTATATATAAAATAAAGAAATAAATTATTTTAATTTGTATCTTGTCTCGTAAATTAGTACCAAAAAACAAGCAAAAGCAAGGATGTATTTATTTTAAATTAATATATTTGATAGTTGATACATCAATCAGTACTTGTCACATTACACACCTATGAACCGATAATGGCCAGACTTGAGCCCATTTTAATTCTATATCATCTTCCTAAATCACATTACACAGAGAATATTATGCTTAAACTGTCTGTTCTTCACAGCTCAATTCCTAAATAAACCAATATATGATCTCCAAAGCAATCAACACAAAAACAAAAAACAAAAAATTAAGCTCTTTGCACATACTGCCTAATTAATATATTTTTTTACTAAGCTCTCTATCTATCAAACTTAAGGAGGCTCCACCTCTAAGGCTACCCCACAAGGGCCACAAGAGAACGGGAAGAGGATCGGAGGAATTGAACCCTCTAGTCTCAATACAACAAGAGTGCCATAAGAGAGATTTTTAGGTATTTAATACATAAGATATTTTTATTATTTTATATTATTTAACAATAATTATATCAACTTCATGGATCATTATTATTTATTTAAATTAAAAAATTTTAAAACACAAAATAAAAAAAATATCTTATTCCTTAAATATTTAAAAAATTTTCTGTGCTACAATCATTGAAGCGAGTTCTCATGCGCTAACTAATTAATATTTGATTATTATTTTTCAGCAGATGTACTTACATTTTCACCCTTCTCTGTATATATATACCATATCTATTTGCATGACTGGGAAAGCAAAATGCTTGTGCTTTCACTTATCTGAGCTCTCTTCCTCTTCACGATCTCCCTTTCCCCTTGAACTTCCAGTCTCACCCCAAACAACATTGGCCTCTCCGTCTCAACTTCCTCCTCTTCCTCCGCACGCGAATACTTGGCCACCAAATCAAGCAGTTCGCTGCACTTCCTTTTCATGCTCGTGAGCTCAGAGCTTAACACCCCGTTCTCCTTCTTGAGTCGCTTGTTTTCGTCCACGAGAGTGGCGTAACCCGAAGACGACGACGTTGACGACGACGACCTTTGATCTTCGTCAGAATCTTGAGGAGGTGGTAGTGAGGCTTGGACTGGGGCACTCGGTTGCTGCTTGCTGGCCCAGGCTTTTCTTCGCCGAATCTCGCACAGCAGTTCCTTCTCGCCCTTCTTAAACCTGTCGTTGCAAAACTCCCATCTGCTTGTAGCAACTTTGCGAAAACCCTATAAAGGATAATATAATTAGATGCTCTTGGTCATGTTTTGTGCCATGAAAATAATGAATATGAGAAAAAAGAATGAGCTCTAATCTAGGAGAAATTTTTTAGTATGCATAACTTACCTTACGCATTTAATTTAATATTTGTCGTTTTGTGTTATCAATTTGTAAAAATATTATATATTTATAACATGATTCATCATATTTTATACACATTAACTCTTAAATAAAGTATTTAAGGTATAAGTAAATATCTATTTAATAATAGTTTCTCCTAATCTATGTATATAGATATGGATCTAGCCAGTGAATGAAATTGATCAAGATCGACTCACTCAATCAGAGTCAGAAAAGTTTTTGAGTTGCTCAAAACTTGGCCGAGTACAAATTAAAAGAGATATGCAGGTTAATTGGTAAAATATAACAAATAAAAAGTAGGTAGTAGTAGTCAAACTTCTAATGTATATCTTGAAGCCACCTAGCGTAACACAGGTGGTTGGGATGGGTAATAATTTGAGACTTGTTGATGTACCAAAGAAAAAACATATACATCTCCAAAACTTGAAATTGCATATGTTTTTATTAGTCAAACAAGATTAATATAAAGACTGAGCAATAATTCAAGTTGTCGTTATCATGTCCCTACAAAGGTTTGTAGAGTTTCTCAAGCTATACCCAAAGCTTGATCCCTGTTTTTTTTGGGTAATGTGGGAAACCCTCTCTCTCTCTCTCAATTGATATTAAATGAAGAATATATATTATTCCATTATGCGAATATAATATTTTCTTTCAACTTCTAATTGCCTTCGTTAATGAAAAACTTCAAATCAAAATTTTCATTCTTTTTTTTTTTAACAATATACTAAACTAAAGCCTAAATTAGGCCAAACAAATATAGTTAACATGCTCCATCATCAAGAACTCATGAAAGCAAAAAAGCAATTTTTGCCAACTTATTTTGCCAAAGCTAGATACCTTTCAATTTTGTCCAATTTATGTTTATGTCATGTGTAAGTTCTGATATTGTTCTGTGTTCTTTTATGTTGCTGAACTGAAAAATTCAAGCACAAAACTATCTCAATATATACTGTAAAAACGAAGGGGTATATCTATTTATATACATGTACGTACATAGGTATTCAGCTGCCGAACAAAGCTGGAGAAGTTGCTGTGCTTGAAGAGCGTTGGCAGAAGATCACGGGCAAACTCCGCCGGCTGCCACACCACGAACGCCGTGCCGTCGCCGTTCCACGATATGACACCGTCGGTGGCTGGATCCTCCACCAGCATGTACGTCTTCAATAAGAAGGGTGGTGGCGTGGAGGACTTCCTCACATATTCCAACAAACCCTTATCGCTTTCTCCCTCCATTACTTCTATTTTAACCCCTTTTGCTTTTTAAGGTTTTGGTGTTTGTGAAAGAGATTGATTTCAGAAGAAGATGATGGTGGTGGTGGTGGTGATGATAAATAATTAAGAGGAGAAGAGAAGAAGGGCAGTTAAGAACTCCCAACCCCAGCAATAGAAACCCAACACGACTCCACAGTTCATGAGAAATGCAAGAGTTTTTCTTTCTGCCCCTTTCTTTCTCTCTTGTGATGAAGAAATAGTTGAAACGTATTAACTAAGCCTGCCCCTCTTTATATAGCACATGCACTCTCTTGTTTTCTTAAATGATTATTAGTTAATTAAAAAAAATTTTAGGTAGATATATACGTATTTATATAAACACTCAAAATTAACATTTGACATATATTAATTTGAGCGTCTATATGGATATGGATTCTCTCCAAATTGTGAAATATTAAAACTGTTCAAGAAAAAGATATAAAAAGTGTTAAATATAATTAATTAGTAAGTTCTTTCATGATATATAAAATTTATGTTTATTTTTTTTTAATATGATGATTCTGTCATAGAAAATAATATAAATTTTATCTATATATATTTATAAGAGACACTAAATGGATATATTAATTGAAAGTTTTAGATTTAATTTATTAGTCAAATGGACAAAAAAATTTAATTTTACCTTGATCACACACAGTGTCACCAAATAATAATCACAGGTATTGCATTTTACTTCACTTTACCTTAATTAGTTGTGTCTTTTTTTTTTTTTTGGGGTAAGCACTTTGCCTTAGTTAATAATTCTCAACTAACCATTGAGTTAGTCAACAGTATCTTATTTATAGTCAAAAGTTTAAAGTCTAAAAGAATTTGATTGTCCCATCAGAATCAAAATGATGGAAACCCCCAAATGTATCATAAGATCTATAATATTTTGAGTTGTTTAAAGTGTGAATTGGAAATCAAGGAAGATGAACGGTGGAGATGAACCTTTGCACGTGGGATTGTTTGGTGGGTTTGTCTCGAAGCGAACATGTTTTTTTTTCCACGAAAATAATGTTAGTTTAAGTGGTTTAGGTGTGTGGTGATATATACTTTCTGCGTTTCTTTGATCTTTATTTCAAAAGTCTTACGTCCGAATTCCTCCATCCAAGGCTTTCTCTCGCAGTTTAGTTTGATTTCTTCCTCCATCCGTGGATTAAAGCTTTGGAGGTTTTTCTATGGAGGAAGCGACTTTATTTGACTTTCTGGGCTATTCTAGCTTTTAATTTTCTTCCATTGGAATACGACTCTACTATACTTTCACTATAAAGCCACGCGCGTGCTGAGCAAATTGATTGCTATATTATCCAATACTAAATTACTAATGTTTTTTTTCTTTTTTGTTTATCAAAATTATGTAAATACTTGTTCGTACAATTAATTTCAAATCAAAAATAGAATTGTAAAACTTTCATTAAAATAATAATTTTAAAATTTAAATATCAGATATTATCAATAAAATTCACCTTAAACACAGTCTAAAAGTTATCTATTTATATATATTATCTTGATTATTTTACGTATATTTATATTTATATTATTATAAAAAAGATTTTTTTTTAATATTTAATTTTTTTATCTCAAAAAATTATTAATAATTAATTAAATATAAATAAATAAATAAATAAATTTATAAATACAAATATTTTTTATATATAGTTATATTTTATAATTACAATTACTTTTAAATATAAAAAATTATTTTTTTCATATATTATTATAACTGACTTTTAATATATTCAACTTTTTTATAAAATTATTTTATTTAACAAATTTTAATTATAATAAAATTATAATTAGTTAAGATATAAAATAATGATATAAACAAAAATTAAAAATATATATTGAGAAGCACAACAATACCTATCAAAATACTAGTAATCTATCTATATATATACTATTATGAAGAGAATTCCTTCTTTGATCTTGAATGTTTAGTTTTTTAAAAAATTATTAATAACTAATTGATCACAAATAAAAAAAATAAAATTATAAATATAAATATTTTTTATAATTATATTCTACAGTTATAATTACTTTTAAATATAAAAAATTATTTTTTAATTTTTTATAAAATTATTTTATAAATTAATTATAATTAATTAAATTATAAAATAATTATATAAAAAAATTTTAAAAAAATTACAGAATGAAAAGTATAATATTATCACTCAAAACGATAATAATAATAAGAGTAATAAATATACAAACGAAAAAAGAATTAACCATAATTTTATAAAAAATTTAAGTAAAATTAAAAATAATAATTAAATAATATAAAATAATAAAAATCACCCTCCTATTTAAAAAATAGCATACCAAGAGAATAAGAATGATAATTACAAACAAGAGAATAACAATGGTTACGATATTATGGTTAATTAATTGTGTGGACCCAAATTAGGTGAGATCATTTTCTTGGGACCAAAAACAACACAAAGTGAGAAGAATTAAAAAATAATAATAATAAACACACACATGCACGCTTTTTGTCTTTCTTAGTAGATCACTTTCCACCACAAAATTTATTATTTTGAAATAAATGTGTTTAATTCTGAAATAAATTTTGATCACTTAATCATATTTTATGTTGGAAATTAAATCATTTTTCATTTTATTGTAAAACATACATCAAGCCTATAATGCTCAATTCGTATTTTAATTGAATGTTTCTTGCTTAGAAAAATTCATAAGAAAAATTTTAAACTAGTAGATATATCAATGCTAAAAGACTTACAGGAATAATTAATTAGGTTATATAGTTGTACTTAATATAAGAACTTTTTTAGTCTGCTCAATGAACTTACTGATTCAATTCTTTCAATTGATAATATTACAATTATAAATAATTAAATATATTTACCCGATAGAGGTACTCTATGTCTTTATATTATTGAATGGGATCATCCTTAATCCTAATATTGAATGTGAAATTGCAAATTACAACCAAATATTCTCACTAATAAATAGTAAATATATATTGGATTCAAAACCACAACGACAATGACAAAATAATGTTTCTCCTATGGTAATTCAGTAACTGTGATATGCGCGCGTATTTAAAGCATAGATACGAGTTAAAAAAGAAAAAAAAGTATGGTAGTTAAAGATAAGAATAGGCTAAGCAGTCTATCAAGATTTTATGACATAATTTAGTTTTGATCTTAACAGGCATAGGCATGTAATATACAAGTTAGACTTAAACTTCAATAAAAGCTTATTTAATTAAATAGGCGAGATATTTAAGCTATTAAAAATATTTATTTAGTTTAATAGGTCAACATATATATATATATATATATATATATATATATAGTTAAAAAATTATAATATTTATTCTATTTATTATTATATATTTATAGACATGGGTAATTTAAAATTTTTAAAATATAAACTTATTAATTTAATTTAAAATTTTTATATAATGTAAGTCTTTAAATAGATTTACAAGATAAGACAGACTTTTATATTTTTATAAAAAAAATAAAAAAAAACATATATCAAGTAATAAGTCATATTCAAATTTAATATTTTATAAAATAAGTTAAACCTATTTAAAAAAAATCTTACCAAACCTGACTTATTTCCACCCCTAATAGTAGCCATGGACATACAGGGTATGTGGACATTGAGGAAAATGTCTTGAGTTTGGTCGAGCAGCAGAGCATTCTTGACTTGCATTTTCAATACCCTTTTGTTTCTACTTAATTTAATGTATTTGTGCTCCCCAACCCCAGCGATGAACTTGTTTTTTTGTCCTTTTTTTCTTTCGTTGGTATAATAGGTCCTCCCCCGGCCACCTCTTCCTTGCTTGTTTCTCCATTTTGAGCATGGCAAAAAAGCGCCGTAAGAAAATTAAATGTGGAATGTGAATAAGTCCATTCGGATAAATTTGATAAAATTATATGCATATTTTGATTTAGACTTAATTTTGATTCACTTTAGTCAAAGAAATATTATTACTAATAATGTATTTATTATTAATCAACTATCTCAAAAACTTAAAATATTATGTAAAAGTATGTGAATAATTTTATATTTTTATATTTCTAAAACGCCTCCTCAAATAAGAGCCTTTTGTGCTTAAAACATGAATAATGCACAGGCTTTATCAGTTAATCATAAAAACTCTGATATCATATTATAAATTAACTAACTTAGAAGCTTAAATTATTAAGTAAAAGTACATAAATAATTTTATATTTCTTATATTTCTAACAATATTGACATATCATTAATAGAGTTTAACTATGATAACAATTAACTGAAAAACTAAACATATCTATTGATGTGTTTTACACATAATTAGATAATAACTCTTTATTTTCTCTAGATAAAACGTGCAATGTGAGGGACAACTCCTTGGAATTGCCAATCCTTTTGGTAAAAGTACTTCTCATTTTCTGTGTTTTTTTTTTTTCTTTTTGTATTCTCTCTTTTAAGCAATATTGAAATGAAACCGTGCCATAACCAATAGTTCAATTTTCAATAAGTGTCCATGCTTAGTTGCTTACACTTAAACTTTTTTTCATTCCAAGTAGGGAGCATATTGTTAGTTGGGAAAGGGGAATCGAATCTGGCTCCCCCACCTTAAATGGGAGCCAGGCTACCATTGAATTGTTTAGTGTTTACACTTATTAGTTATTACAAAGACAGTATTGTATAAAAATATTAAAAGAAAATTAATTAAGGTTTTTTAGTATAAAAGGTATCCTTAAGTCATCTTTCATGTCAAGTGAGATTTGAGACTATGTTGCTCATTAGACGATTTTAAGATAATTAATTTTTTAGATGTTTCTCTAAAATTTGAACCTATATAATCAAAATAGTAAGCATATATACCTTCTTACCTATTAGGCCAACACTCTTGGTTTACATGCTTTATGAGATAAAAAAATGTTTTAAGTTATTTAGGTCAAGGTCATGTAATTTTGTCAAGTAGAGTTTGAGTTTGGATAGACTGTAAATTTTAGTTATAATAATAACTCTTTAATATACTAAAGGTCAGTTTTGTGTGAGGATAAAAATGATAAAAATATTTTTATGGATGAATTTTTTTTATAAATTTATATACAAAATTTATTTACAAAAATATCCTTATCATTTTTATCTTCATATCAAACATATACTAAAAAGTAAAAGAAATATCTTAATGTTATATTAATTCAGTGTTAGCAATATAGTTAGAGTAGTAAAATACAATTATAATGCCACTACACTATAGCGAAACATTATTCATGAGTTTGAAACTTGGCTAATATTTAAAGAAAACCCTTAGTTAATTTCAAATGCGAGGCTATGTATTATTCATTGAATGAGTAATCATCTATTTTAGGACTCTATAGATACTTTTTTTTTTAAGAAATTAATCTCTTTTAAATTAAGTATTTCAATTAAGGGGACCTATCAGTTTAAGGTTTTTTTGATTTGGTTTTTATTAGATTAATTTTCTTAATAGAGAACCTGTTAGATTAAAATTTTCAATGTCATTCTTCCATCCAATAGTCACTAATACTGTTAATAAAGATACTAATGACTTGTCTCATTTTATGCTAACGTGATATTGACATGTTTCACTTTCTAAGACAATGATGTGTCCATAACTTTAATATGAACTAAATTGAAAAGAATTTAAATTGATAGATTCTTAATTGAGAAAATTTATTTAATAATAATCAAATTAATTTTTTTTAAATTAATAGGTTCTTAATTACAAAAATAATTTAATAAGGACCAAATTAGAAAAGAAAATATATGTGGATAACCAAAATGAGTGTTTATTCTTCATAAATTGAAGTGAAAAAAAAAAGAAATCAACAGAGTTGGTTCTTACTTGATACTTGTAAGACTTAAATAATATTGATTTCTGCTACCAGTGATTTCTCTAGATAAACGATAAACTTCAAAATTTTATGGAATATTGGTTTCAGCTTTCTGGGTCGTGGGAAGTGAAGACTAATAAGATTAAAGAACATAACAAGGTAACGCAGAACAATGTTGAGACTATTACACTACTGTTAGGCTTTTCTCTGGGTCGGGCTAAGAATAAATGAGCTCTCTTTGGACTCGAAACTACCTGGGCTCACTTTTCATTGGCCCATGTTACGTTCAAAAGCCCAAATAAAATTACTAATGACGTTGAGGGGTCGAAGATTATGCATTGCTTCTTGATCCAATAATTTTTTATTTTTAATTTTTTCTCTTGCCTTAACCTTTTTTTCAAATGATTTTTTTTTACCTACAAGGATGTAATTTAGTGGTAAGTAAGTTATAGTTCTAATAAAATAAGTTTTACCAACAATGTTAAGAATAAAAATATTTTATAGAGAGGGACAACTTCAATACTTAGATAAAGGTTACATTTAGTAAGAATACAAAAAATATTTTTTTTTCTCATTTATTACAGGAACTACTTGAAATAATAATCATAAAAAAAATTACAACCAATTAACAAAAACAAAATCATAATCATGTTCTTATTGAGATGAATTTTCAAATTAGTTGATTGAATCAACTAGTTCAAATGAACCACATTAAATGATTTTCACAATAGGGCAATACATCAAGAAAGGAATTTTGTTCCTTGATTTTTGGTCCTTATACTACTATAGAAAGCGCCTAGTTGAAGATGGACTAACAATTAAGATTGAAACATGCTATAAATGAAAGTAAAGGCATAAATGTGGTAAAGAAAGTGATAAATAAAATTTTAATAAAGTAGTAAAGTAAAGGCTGAAAAATAAAGGATAAATGTAATGTAAAAGCTTGTGTTTGATTGATTGGATGATGTGTTCTACAATTGAGTGTACAAAGACTATTTATAGAGCCTAAACTAGCCATTAATCCCACTGAGCTCATCAGCCAGGTTTCTTAATGATCTTTTTCTCCAAGTTCTCTCAAGTATAGGGTTATAGCTAATGTTCAGATTGGGTGATTCAGCCACGTTAGGTTGGTTTCCTTTATTTTAGAGATTGTAAGTGCTCCATCAACTAACAAGATAATTGTCAGATTAACTTAGCTTCAATCCTTATCCTTATTTTTGTAGAATTTGATTCTTCAACTCTTAATGTTGTTGAACATGTATGACCTGGTTATCTCTTCAATTGCTTTGTTAAGTAGCTGACTTGTTAATTTTATCCCAAAAGAACAATAGATGCGATCCAAAACATAGGTCTGTCAAGCCTAATTCATGCACAACCCAATCATTTAGATACTTATCCAAAACATGTGATATAAAGTCAGCTGATTTCTTAGCACCATTTAACTGATAACAGCCCAATTACTCTACTAAGTTTAAGGGCATATTTTTTGGTGTTAACAGTTCTATTTGATAGTTACTCAATCCATTGCTTGCAAAGCTTAATTTTTTCATTTTAATAATCTACAATTATGAAGAGTAATGTAATATCCTTGTATGATTACACACACAAAGATAAAAATCACTTTATTTTTTTTCATATTTGTATAAAAGTTACATTAATATTTTTTAAATAAATGTATGCATGGTTTAATGGCTTTACATTAATATTTTGTTCTGTATTTATAACTTTGCTTATCTTTATTTTTTGTCCTATGAAAACTTTGCTTATCTATTACTACTTACATTGTGTTTCATTGGTGTAATACTAATATAATAAAAAGGCTATGGTGCTAAAAAAAATAATTAAAAAGCCTTAATGCTTGAAATAAAACATTAATTAATACTTGTAAATTTTCTAATTTTGCAGAATTTTAATTTAGTCACTTAATATTAATAGTAATATTAATATTTTTTGATTTATGACAGGGTGTAATTTCGTTGCCTCTCCTCATCCCAGTGGGGTTCTAATCCATCTTATTTATTATTAAACCATACTTTTTTAGCTTAACGTGATATTAACATGTATTTACTTAATAAAATGAATTTAATATTAATTTACTATTAGTATAAAATTTTTTAACATTATAATCTAATTACATGTTATCATATTATTAAAAGTATTTAACTTTTTAGGTAGTTATTATTATAGTCAAACATTCTTAATGATTTATCAATACATGATTGGACGATAATATAAAACTTTTTATATTAACAATTGATCAAAATTAAACTTTAAGAGTGTGTTTAGAATCTTAAAAATTAAAATTAAATTAAATTAAATTAAGTTTAATTAAATTAAATTAAATTAAATTAAAAATTACTTTTTATGTTTGGAACTCATTTTAAAAATTATGATTTAAATTACTTTAGAAATCAATTTTTATATTTAAAATACACTAAAAAGGAATTGAATTGATTTTATTTTAAGAAATTTATATTTTTACACTTATAATTATATAATTATTATATCTTTATTAAGGGTATAATAATAAATTTATATAAAATCTACTAAAATTCATTCAAATCCTTTTATTTTTAATAAAATTTTTAAACTTACCTAATTAAAATTTATTAAATTTTTATATATTTATAAATCATATTAATTTTTATTTTATAATTTTTTAAATGAAAAATTTAATTTAAAAATAAATTTAAATTATAAATTTATCATTCCAAACACGTATAACAAAATTTATTCTTAATTATATATTTTTTTCCTTTAAACTCTGAACGCCCTGGTTACCGATGAAGCTTGCGCGTAAAGCTAACCCTGGAGCGCTTGTTGACACCCCCAATAAATAACCAGAAAATCAGAAAATAATATAAAATAATAATAAAGAAAAAAAAAATTTAGAAGATGCCGCTTTAGCTGTTGGGCTCACTCTCACTTTGTATGGTCTGAAAGAAACCAATGGCTGCTGCGAAGATAGGAATCGGAGTCGGAACTGTGCCGACTCACCGAGTCACCACCATTGCCACTCTTTCCTCCAACGCATTTCCTCCTCCGCCGCCGCCCGCCCTCATCTTCATCAACACGAGCTCGCCTGCCACGCGGCGGCCCCTCCGTCTCGACTCGCTCCGGTCTCGTCCTTCCTTCCTCAGAGTCCGAGCGTCCTCCGTGGATGCACCTGCCTCGCCAGGTCACTCTCTCGCTCTCAGAAAACATGTGCATGTACTCTTTCTGTGCGACTGTGGATGATGTTTGAGTGGTTGGAGTAGGAATGCTAGTGAATGTGACTGTAATTTGCGGCAAGTGAGGACGGTGAATTCTATGATTGTGTGCAGTTTATGTTTTTGATTAAGCTATGCTGTCAATTTACGGAGAATTCAATGATTGTGCGAGGTTGAGATGCAGTTCGTTGGTCAGTTCTTAGCTTAAAATTGCAATTTAATTATAGAGGATTATTGGTGAAGCTATGTTCAATTTCAATAAGGAAGAAGGAAAAAACAAAAGCAGTTTATAGTTGCCTATTGAAGAATGAGACGACCTACTAATGTTGGTAACTTGGGAATGGGAATTATATCCACATTTTCAATGTTTGTTGAGTAGCCCACACATGCATAAAATTTATTTGTTGAGTAGCCCACACAGCAATAAAATTTATTTGTTGAGTAATTAATGTATTGGACTCATGAACTAGAAATGTTACGATGTCCTGGTCTCCTGATGCTCTGCACTTTGCAAGCAACATTCCATATGGACTTGAATTTAAGGTAAATGAAAGTGGCAGTGGGAATTGGGTAAAAGGAAAGCAATGGTGGGAAGTAGTTAAAGGATTTGGTGATGGCTAGGGTACAAGCAGTGAAGATTGATAACTAGTTCTCCATTGTTGAGAACGGGTATTCAAGATGAAGGTATCAAACACTTGGAGTTTGGAAGATGATTATGGATGTCAAGAGTTGAATTCTTGGCTTATGTGATTATTGAATACATGTCATGGCTTCTCTTTCTAGTGATTGATTGGAGCCTGAGTTAGACGCTTAGGCCAGTTAACAAGGGCAGCTGTATTTTCATGTAATTTTTTCTAGTTATTTGGTAAATCCAGTGTTCTTAGCTCAAAGCTGGTGTTGACCTTCTAGCAGATGTTGTTTAATGACACTGTATAGAGGTTTTAAGTTTCCTACCGATTTAAATACAGATGCCTAACTAGTTGCAGAGAACAAAATATTGACTTGTCATTTCTCACGTCATTCTTATTGTGTGTTGATGTAATTCTTGTTCTTGGTCTTTCTCTTTTGTTTTAGATAGATAAGCAAAGTTGACAGTGGCATATATTTTCTTCTCACAGGAAATGGTGTTGAGAATGTGGTAATTATAGGTTCAGGGCCTGCAGGATACACAGCAGCAATATATGCAGCACGTGCCAATCTGAAACCTGTAGTGTTTGAGGGGTACCAAGTGGGTGGTGTTCCTGGGGGGCAGTTAATGACTACCACTGAAGTGGAGAATTTTCCAGGATTTCCCGATGGGATAACTGGACCTGATCTGATGGACAGGTATTAAAAACAGAAACCAAAAACTTGTTATAACTCTTGTTATTTTGTAATTTATTCATATAAAGACCTTGGAGTTCACACATTTTCTACCTATCTAGGATGCGACGGCAAGCTGAACGTTGGGGAGCAGATTTGCATCAAGAAGATGTTGAAGCTCTTGATGTAAAAAGTAGTCCTTTTACTGTCCAAAGTAGTGAACGTAAGGTGATATATTTGGTAGCAGCAAGCTGATTTACAATTTCGTGGTTGAATAGACAATAGATATCCCTGATTCTTCAAGATTGTATCTTTTAATTTAACTGGTTCTTTGTATCTTCTCTGCGATGCTCTTTTATGGAGTTAAGGCCACATTTGGTATACTGTATAAGAACTGGAAAGTATAGTATAATTAATATTGTTTAACTTTATACAATGTTTGGGTAAGATGCTGGAAAGCATAAGTTATACGGTCAAAATAATTTTATACATAATTGATCATATAATTCTATACAGCCTTAAGAAGCTAAGCTGGATAAGGCTGGATAAGAATTATTGTAGTCGACTAAATCAATCTGTAGCTAATTACATAAGGCTTTGGGTTCATATCTATTTTTTTAAGAGAAATTGTGAAGAAGCTACACAAGCTTGTATTCAACTATGTAGGGTTTCTGCTGTTTCAGGGAGCCCTTGTAGTCGACTACATGCAAAATGAATACGCATGATAAGATAGCATTATACAATCTTGGATGTTATATGGTGTTGTACCAAACAACGTAGTGTTGTTCCAAACAACATATTGTTTAAAAATCTTATACAATTCACCCTTATCCCATCCACCCTTATCTCATGTTATACTATCATCCCTTATCCTATACTGCACACCAAACGTAGCCCAAAATAATGAAATTTGTTGTACATATTTGGTAACAACTTTATTTAGAAGTTAATTTATTGAGTATTTTGCTCATAATGTCAGTCATGAAAGTCATTGGTTTATGGAATATCTGCTGAATTGATTGTCATTACTTTTGAATTTTGATTTACTTACATTTTGTTATCAAATTGCTTGTTTAATATCCTTTTAGTTGTGTTTCTTTGGAAGAAAAGTTGTGGTAGTAGTAGTTACATCTGGTGTTCTTGTTTATATTATAATTCAGGTAAAGTGCCATACTGTCATTTTTGCTACTGGAGCTACTGCAAAAAGACTTAGGCTACCCCGAGAAGATGAATTTTGGAGCCGAGGAATTAGTGCTTGTGCAATTTGTGATGGAGCATCACCTCTCTTTAAGGGTCAAGTTCTTGCTGTAGTTGGAGGGGGGGATACAGCTACAGAAGAAACATTATACTTGACGAAATATGCTCGTCATGTTCACTTACTTGTACGTCGGGACCAACTACGGGCTTCCAAAGCTATGCAAGACAGGTGGGTCTGATGAATATTTCCCAACTCTTGTAGTCTTGTTACTTGGTAGTTGTTTAGGAGAAGCTAACTTTACGATGTATGTTCAAATATGCAGTTATCTTGCCTATGAATAATCTGATCCTATCAAATATAATCTATAAGTTGAAGTCCTCCTTGACATCCTAAATATTTTGAAAGCTCATTTGTCTTTCATGTGGTTTCTAATATAACTATCAGCTCCTATACACATCATAATGTATCCCTTTGTGTTTCTCTCAAGTCTCTCTCTGTCTCTAAATTATTTTTCCTGTGGACAGTTAGGGTTTTAAACAAACTTTGTTAGTTCAGTCTTTTAAACTCATCGACAGTTGCCAGGTTCTCTATAATTGAACCTTTATATTCTTATCATTAGCCATAACATGTCCTTTCATTGGCCACCTTATGTTTTAATTGAGGTTACACAACATATAATTTATTGTTTTTCTTTCCTGTTGTTTTTGCTCTATTGTTTAATAAAGATGATTTTGCTGGTTCCTTTTTTCTTTTCACTATGCAGAATGCAGTCGATGGGTGATCGGTATTTTTTTTTTCACTATTAAGTGAATTTGTTTGGCATTCTGTTTGTGTCAATCTTTTTCCTTAAATAAATGAGAGCTATATATTGGAGGTCATCAATAATTTGTAGGCCTTTTGGCGAACTAGGTCAAGTTTGTTACAGCTATAATTAGTCTCGGAAAAGATTTCCTAAATTAAGCTTTACTTCTGTTTTGGTTTTTAGTTTAGATGAAGAGTATATTTATCCTAAGAACATAGCATGTTTAATCACAATTCTCTCCTTGCTTGTGGGAAGCTAAGCCCACTCTCCTTCCATGTCCACCTGAAGACACATACACAAAGATGTATTACACAACCACAAACTCATACTTGTTATGCTGCATTGAATAACAAAGGTGGTATTCTAGTTTGATGAGGTTCATCATTATGACTGTAGTTCCTAACTTCCTATAGACCTGGAAAATAATTGTATCATGTTATAGGACTGCCTTAATGCAGGAAAACAGAAGCAATTTATTTGGGACATGAAGTTCCAAGTAGTCAAAGCATATTGGATTGCTTATCCAAATTATCATTCGATAGTGGGTCATGAACTCATGATATGAGATGATATATCCGGATTCTGATATGATATAGTCAATGAGCAAAGTGTGTTTATTTTTTATGTTATGCATGATGGTATTTTTCTGCTAAGTCTAAGACAACTTAGTCATCTTTTCCATGATGAACACGATGAAATTGCTGGGTAGAAATAATCTAAAAGAAAACCTTTGTAATTGATCATAAAGTTTAAAGCTTGTCTTAAAGGGGAAATCAAAGGCAACCTTCTTTTGGGCATTTCTGAGCATTCTCTAGGCACTCAACAATTTGCTTAACTATGCCTTAAAGTTTGTATTATGATTATGCATTAGGGAAAAAAAAAGGAGTTTGTATTATGTGTCTTCTTTTGTTGTCTTATTTGTTAATCTGTGTTTATGTGGTGTTTTCAATTTGCATTCTCTTTGACGACAAATTAAATACTAATAAACGTGTTTGTATGTGAGTTTTCAACTCCCTGAATGTTTGTTTAACAGGTTGATTATCGCGAATGTTTCAGAGTGAATGACAATCCCAATGTCACCGTGCACTTCAATACAGAGGCTGTGGACCTTGTGAGCAATACAAAAGGACAAATGTCTGGCATTTTAGTTCGAAAGGTTGATACTGGGGAGGAATCTGTGCTTGAGGCAAAAGGGCTATTTTATGGCATAGGTCATTCACCAAATAGCCAACTGTTGAAAGGCCAAATTGAGCTTGACCACTCTGGCTATGTACTAGTTGAGGAGGGTACTGCAAAAACTTCAGTTGAAGGAGTATTTGCTGCTGGAGATGTGCAGGTAACCTGTTGAGTGCCTTTCTCTTATACATTTGATTGTTCCAGAAGGTTTGTATTAACTCTACAATAATGTAAAACAGAGTAAAATTTTTTTAAGGAATAGCTGGAAGAGGAGGAGGACACCATTTGACCAAGTTCTTATTAATATATACTATGTCATTTTTTCAACAGTTATTTGTTTCTTGCCTCTTCTTCATTTAATCTTCTTAAAATTTCATGATGGAAAATGGTGTGTGGTGCAGATTCAAGCAAATCTTGGTAATTATATTAACCTCAAATCATCATTGTAGGAGGCAGAAGTTTGACCTTTATCCTTTCTTAAATTAGTTATAATTGCTGTTAATATGACTGAGCATATGTACTATGCAATGCAAATTTATCAGGAAGTTTATTTACTGAATTTATCTTGTGATTTGATGTTACCTTTCGTATGAAATACCTAGTAAGTAGTAACTGTTGTAGGCACTCTTATAAATTATATTCTTTCTTATTCTCATAGGACCATGAATGGGAGGCAAGCCATAACTGCTGCTGGATCTGGATGCGTTGCTGCTTTATCAGTTGAGAGATATCTCGTGAGCAAAAATCTTCTTATTGAGTTCCATCAGGTATTTGACTTCAAAGAACTCCAATTTTATGTGCACTTATATATATAGCACTTTAAAATGAGTTTTACATATCACATTATCACTTCACTGTATCTTTATTATTCAGGTTCTTGTTCTTATAAATTCCAATGGGGCAGCTGCAATTGTTAACATAGATTTATTTGTAGAAGCGTGATATTCTATAAATTGGATAAATATATAAAACTACATAAAGATAGTGGTGCATCTCATTTTTATTTGATAACATTAAGCATAAAATCTACTGTACTAAGTTCCTTAAAATTTTTATTTGTGGGAATGTTGATTAAGTAGTTCTCAGTTGGCTGTAGAGGTCATTGAAATGGGATTATTTTCTGTGCAATCTTATGGGCTTCTCATCTCATCAACATGTAATTAACTCCTGAGGTGCAAAATGGACTGCGTTGCAGTGGAAGAGTTTGGCAGAGGAGCACAGAAACTTGAATGCATCACCCATATTATCTCTTGATTATTACAGACCACCCATGAGGTTAACACAACCTGTGTTTGTAGTTAATTTTTCATCATGTATGTGTCCGAAAAGCATTTAAACAGGTTTTGTGTAATGAAAATTTAAAATAGGGGAGTTCAGTCTAAGTTCTGAAACTAGAGACTGTATATATTTTGTAAACCTCAGGGTGGAAAGAATAATTTATTGTAAATTATTTTACCTGAAAATTGTATAAGGAAGCCGTTATCAGATTCTCCTAGGTTTGTGAATTGGTTTAGAGTGAGTAACTTGTAACTTATCTAATCCTCTTCAAGATCTTTACAAAGGAAGGGCATAATTGAGAGCAAATATCCAGAAATAACATACAGAACTGTCATACTTATCTAGTAATATGCAAATGTTTCCATTTGGCCATAAGTTTTGAGTTCTAACTTTAGATAAAGCTGTTGGTAGTAAAGAGTAATATTGAGGAAATCGCTTTACATTAAATCAGTTTATTCATGCAGTATATTCCTATATGAATCTCAGCCTTCCAATTTAATTACTTGTAACAGCCCAAAACTGAAGAAGTTAAGAAGGAACTTACAGACAGGGATGTTCAAGAGGGCTTTGACATTACACTAACAAAGCATAAGGGACAGGTATGTACTTCCTTACCAAGTGATTATGCTAATGGGATTAAGTCCTAGCATTTGTTATGTCCAGTCAGAGCCTTTTTTGATTTAATATTTTGGTTTGTATTATAATATAGTTTCTTCTTGTGTGATTTCCTATTTACAGTATGCTCTACGAAAATTGTACCATGAAAGTCCAAGGCTTATATGTGTATTATATACATCACCAACATGTGGTCCATGTAGGACGTTGAAGCCAATTCTTAGCAAGGTATGTGAGAAAAGGGGGATTTGGAGTCATGTCATGATCCTTATTCCTTATATTAGATTTCACAATACTTGTGGGTATTGTAGGCCTTTGATATGATACAGATGTACTTACTAGGAATGAATATACAATTTTGTCTTTCATTTTAAGGTGTTATGGGCACAGAACTTCATTTATTTAAATTTTAACTATGTTGCATAAGTCATTGAGATATATTGCAAATTATTATGGTCGTATTTTTTTTTTCTGGATAAAATAAAAGACATTTTAAGAGGAGAAAGAATGAACTACTGAGAGCAGCGGATAAGATATCCTTCTTAAAAGAAACCAAGGAGCAAAAAACCAAATAAATAAGTAAAAGGCACATCAACTGAGCAAAGTTCACCAGTCTCTTTGCATGTCAAACGAGAAAAACCACTCTAACAGAGCCATTAGCTGAGCACCAAAGAGAGATCACTTTATATCCTTTAATTGGAAGGTGGAGATCAGATTTACCTGTGCTTGTATCAAACTTATACATGCAACAGTACATAAGTTGAGGCTTGGTTTACCATGATGGTGAATCTTCTGAAGAAATAATTTATGGAATTTTAACCATATGTTTAATCTTTCTAGGACAAAGTTATAAGTTATAACTGAGCTCATGGAATATGCACAACTCAAACACCCTTAACAAGATGCCATACTGAAGTTTACATTTCCAACTTTTTGGGTTATATTACGTAGAGAATTTTAATGTGGAACGCCTGTAGGCCACAGAACAGTAATTTCTATTCCAAAGGAGAGTGCATTGAAATACAGTAACTTAATTGGTGTCAGGTTATGCGTAGGATTGGGCTATCAAAACCTCTGCCAGAACCACACCTGTTTGGTTCTTTTGAACATGGTTTATTCCTTGCCAGCATTCTAAATTGCACCTTAGCAATGACAGCAATTCAATGAGCATTATTTTAAAGTGAACCAATCAACTGAATATGGCTGTTTTTGGTCCAGCCGCTTGTGAAGAGGTTCTCCCTTTGGAATGTGGAGGAACAGTTCTACCAAGATCTTTGGGTGTTCCCCATATCACTTGCATAGCTGTTTTGCACTTGGATGAAATTAGTGCATATTAACATGTATTTGCATACGAGCATGCCATGCTCAAAATCAACTTATTGTGTACTCAACCTGAGTAGCCAGATTATATTGCTTGAAGTGAGACACTTCCAATAGTAATTTAAGAGAGTACATTAATAATGTTCTGATGCATGACGGGAACTAAATGAAATTACTTGCCCTTTAAAATTTACTGTCACTTATTTTTGAATCAGATATTGAACAGAAAATATTGTTTTTAACTTTTTTCTAACATCTCCCATGGCAGGTCATTGAGGAATTTGATCAGAATGTACATTTTGTTGAAATTGATATAGAGGAAGATCCAGAAATAGCAGAAGCAGCTGGAATCATGGGTACACCATGTGTGCAGTTTTTTAAAAACAAGGAGATGCTTGGGTTAGTCATATTTTGTTTTCCTCCTCTTATTCTATTTTATTATTTATCATCTATGCTAATATATAGGCATGAGTTTGGTATCATAGTGTACCCAAGATATAAACATTATCATAGTGGGTAGTTCTTTGAAGTTTCAAAGCTAGTCTAATTTCTCTTTATTATCATATGCATGCCATGACAGTAGTTATTATTATCATCGTTGCAGTCGTCATCATTATCAGTTTTGGTCTCTTGTCTTCAATCTTGCTTCCATAAATTGCTGCTACTTGGTTATATTGAACAATTCTTTGATGCTGATGGGGGTTCATTGCAGGAGTGAAGCCAGGAATTTTGATTTAAGGCATCAAGTACTAATTTTACTTTTTCTGAAGAGTTCAAATATAAAATTACATGAACAATTTTGAAAAACTTAGAAAGGGAAGTTTTGAGGATTGGGGAGAGGGGGGGTCGCGGTGTCCCCTGTTACCCCCCCCCCCCCCCCCCTTCCCTCTGTCCTTGGGTAATTTTGTATTCATTTTTATTGATGCTCTGCTGCATTATTCTCACATACATTGCCTATGGCCATGTGACATGTTGCTATATACTCCACAAGGAATGAAGTTTAATTCATGGAAGTTGCTTTGTGACATCTATAAGGAAGAGGAACTTCCAAACTTATCACCATGTGTAATCTAAAAAGAAATGCCTTTACTGAGCAATGTTTAAAAACCTTTAAAAAGAGAAGTTAGGGTCTGTGGTAAAATTGGGGTCAAACTAGGGTTATGTATAACAAATAATAGTTAAATAAATAAGCACATTGTCAAAAATTAAAAAAAAAATGAATTGGTAAAAAAATTTAAAAATATGTCAGTTAATTAAATAGATAAGTAAATTATGAAAACTAAAATTAAAATGTAATTGATCTTATTTTTCTTTTTCATAAGAATTTTAGGTTTCTGTTGTTATAACTCGTAGATATGTATTATATCAGTAGTTTATTATAAATCCCAAATTCATTCATGCCTTACATAATTTGATAAATGTACAAAGAAACACTGACTGAAGCTGCTAATTGCCATCTGCATTCATAATGCATATTCTTGCTGATCTTTGGCTGCTGATTTCTGTACAATGATTTTGCAGGACTGTCTCAGGAGTCAAAATGAAGAGAGAATACAGAGAATTCATTGAAGGGAATAAATAGTACTTAAAAACATTCGAGGGTGATGTCCTCATTCTGTGATTCAATTTTGTTTTCCAAAATGGCCAGCTGAATAGTTGTGTGTCAATTTTGACAGCTATTCCTTGAACTAATAAGCAACTTCATAGATTGTACATGTGGAGCTGCCAATCACTATTATTGTTTTGATTTTTCAGTGTTATATTTTTCCCATCTGTATTCAGCAAGTCTCACCTACAAACTTCTGGCTGACAACATTGTGGTGAGTGAAATGACACCCATCCAAATCATTAAGGGTGTTGCTCTGGTACCAGCGTAAAATGAATTTTTACTAGGGTACCAATACTTAAAAGATGATTTGTGAAGTAGTTATTGGTTTTCTTATTAATAATAAATGCTCAAAGTCTAAAAAGTAAAATTAACAACTAATAAATATTTGATAAATCAACTTGGGTACTGGTACTCACAAAAAAAAAAAAGATGGATATTGGAGTAATTTTTTAATTTCTTGTCTTAATAATAATAATGTGTCAGATCTATGTTAACTTGATATATACAACTTGTATTGGCTTAGACTACACAAGAATCAAGGGTCCAAGTTATTGGATCAAGATTCTTTTGTGTTTAGTGGTAACATGAGATGATCATGTAATGAGAGAAAAGAATATAAATTATATTATAATAGGACCACTATGATTTGTATTGTGGTCTATAAATTAAATACAAAAGTAGTTTATATCTTTTTCTCTTATAACATGACTCTCTCACGTTAGTGAGAAGTTATTACATGCAATAATTATTGAATGGAACATAATTTTATGTAATATTTTGAGAGCATGTAATAATTTTTTTAGAGGATAACATGAAAGTATTCAATTCCCTAGTTGTCACTCTGCCACTGTCGGAAAGTTTGAAGCAGATAATGCTCTTTGCATCAAGAAACGAACTGAAGGACTGATGCAGTTTCATAGTGTTCACCTACCTGCTTTCAGACCAGAGCTAATAGAATCCTCAACTGCCATTTTTTTTCTTGGATTGATTATATCGTGTAATTGGCAGGGGCATCAGTCATAAAGTAATGTTTATAACTATAGATAAGGATTGAAGGCACTAGCGCGCTAATGGTGAGGAGTTTGAATAATTTATAAGAAATTATAACTTGAAATTTTTGTGTTGTCATTGTATTAAAAAAAAAAAAGCTATCGATAAGGATAAAATAAAGCATATATAAAAATAGTATGTCTAGAATAAATTCTTTTGAAAAACAAATGACAATCCAACGTGTTGCATTGAAATTAACTCGACTCTTGTTCATTATATTTATAATGATGTAGTGAGAAAACATGATAGAAGAAATGCCTATGATCCCAAAATTGTATTTAAAAGAAAAATATAAAATATAACTAAGTATGATATTTTTTTAAAAAAATTAATTTTGACTAATTATTAATATAAAATTTTTTATACTATTATTTAATTATGTGTTGACACGTTGTTAAAAAAATTTGACTTTTTAAGTTTTTGTTGTCATAGTCAATCTTTTTTTTAATAATGTATTAATGTAATGAAGAAGGAACAACCTCTATACTTTAAATAGGATTAGGATGTGAGGATATTAGGATAAAGACAAAAAAGAATGATACTGTAAGAAAATTTTAAACTAACAATTAAAATTAAATCCTTTCTGAAATATCATATCATTTAATTTTACATAATTTTAAATTTTAAAATCACTTTTAACTATAATACTAAAATTATAAATTCAGTGTACATATTATAAGTTTTAAAGAATACACTATACGCACAGGTTAATCATTTGTGTACTGTGGGACGAACAAGAGGGCTGAAATCTGAATGTATAGTTCTCCTATTTGAAAAAAAAGAAAAACAACAATATTGAACTAACTCTATTAATGAGCCTGTAGTTGAGTGTTTGGCTAGGTCATTAATATACTCATTTATTTATCGTATTTTAATTGTCTCTTACCTGAACGGCTAAATCTTCCTACTACATTACGCTTAACACTTATTGGTGAGTTAGGTAATTACTTCTAGGTAATTTTGCTATCAGTTCAAGGTAATCTTGAAACGTCATATGCTTTGGAAATTTTCAATATAGTTGCATTCAATGTGTGCCTATATAAGGATGATTGGGAATGTTTATCAATTTTAACTGGCTGGTGCAATTTAGGCTTATAAAGAGGTGATTTAGTTAACTGTGACTGAACATCATTTGGTATGTAGTTATTTTTTTTCATACATGGTATCTCCACACCCATAACACCACAGATAAAGTTCGTTTCATTGGAGTCCAGCTTTTTCACCACTCAATTTCAACTAAATTTATTGGATTCTCAAGTGAGGTCAAATTGTTTACCTTTATAGCCATTTTTGCTTCTCCAAAATAAGTAGTTTCCCCACTTGAGAGCAAGAGCAGATCATGAAAAAGATTAGAAGTTTCACTACTCGGCTAATAAATGGAACAGACAACTATCTTTCCATCATGAGCTATGTTGCTTAGAGCTTGGATCACATAGAAAGCTGAGGCATTACGAAATCATATCAGGAAGGTACGTATCTTGCCCTTTCACAATTCGTTTCAAAATGGCCCACAACGTCAAGGATGTTGAAAATTCAAGTATGAGTAAAAGAAATCTCATATGAGATAGTAATGGATTAAGTAAGGATTATATAAGTAAAAAAATCCATAAACCTAATGTCTTGAAATATTAAGTCAAAATATGGTGTCAAACCCATGACTTTTCTTGATCCAAGAATCTACAAAAAAAAATAGATATTAATTCTTGAAGACCCAAAGAGAGCAATATGAACACCTAGCCACAAATAGATAACCCCTTAGGGGTTAAGGTGTACATTATTATCCACGCCAATCAATGTTGTAAATTTGTCACAAATTATGTCAAACTTTGGACACCAAAAAGATATTTGTTGAAGACCCATTTACAAATGGATCACTAAATCAGTGGACCCGTTTTTAGCAAAACAAAATACCAATTGATTCTAGCCAATAAATGTTATAACATGTTCTTCGAAACAGTCTAAGGGGACTTTGTTGAGGACGAGTGTTTGAAACTGTTTGTTAAGTGCACTTTTCAAGCAGGAGAGCAGAAACAACAGCAAAGGCTTAAAGAGATTGGAAAGTAAATTGTTAGAAAGTGAAAGGGGGAGCCACTGATAATCGTAAGTCTAGGAAGCTTGCTTTACTCGAAACTTGACGGAAGTGAGTGGAAAAAGATAAGAGACAGTGAGATTTGGAAAATGGAGAAACAAAATGATGGCACTGGCATATTGCCTGCATGAGGCTTATGCTATAATTACTTGTTACCTTGCTTGAAACAATGCTTTTTCTTATTGTTCAGCTTTTCCTAAGGCTTGTCAGCACAGTAATGATGAGTTAATTGCATTTTGGATGGCACAAGGACCCCCTTCAATCCACAAGTGAAAACAAAGAGCCATAAGAAGATCTTTGGGAGTTGTATATCAAGGAGTTAATAATTTCTGTAAGTTTCTTTCAAGACTTCTCTGAATTATATGGTGATTTTATCTGTATGTCTAAAATGCACGATCTTGTCCATGTTTTTGCCATGTATATGATGCAAAGTGAACAAGCAGTGGTGACCTTTAGTGCACTAGATGTTAATGAAAATGCATGACTCCTATCATTTTCAGACAGTGGGGGAAGGAGTCACAACTTTTCATCATAGGTCGAAGAAGGTTCGAACCATTGGATCCTGCATGCAACCCAGAAAGGAAGTGCAATCACTAAACCAAAAGTTGCAATGGATCTCCAATGAATTCAGTGACCAAAGGGTGTTCAATCTACAAGTTTTGAAACTACAATCTTTGCCTAAGATGAAGCATTTAAGATGTCTTGGTTTACCCAAGTGTTAACTGTTATGTGATGGAAAAACACCCTGTCCCTGACTCCATGTGCGTGATCCAGAATCTGCAGTTTCATAGGTCTTGGAGAATGTGAAGCACTTTAACAGCTCCCCAAAGTGCACATGACAAATCTTGTTAGCCTTCGAGTTATAGTGCTGCCTCAAAATAGTCACAGATTTGTCCTACAGCAACATAGGGAGCCTCAGATCTCTTGAAACTTTGTGAAGGCTTAATTAGTACACCTACCCCGTAATTTGAGGCACCTTACTGCTTTAAGGAGGTTGAGTATAAAGGAAGGCAAAGAGCTGGTTAGTTCAGGACCAAGAAGATGAAGCAGAAAAGGGGAATCCAAGGATGATTTAACCCTTGAGCTAATTATAGTTTTAGCATCACCCCATTTGGCAATTTTAGATGGTTGGTTGAAAAAATCTGCCAATACTTTACAATATGTCATATGTGGGTCTTTCACTCTTTCTCAATGTACAAGCCTAACAACATTGCCTGGGTGGCTGCCAAATTTGACAACAGTTGAAACCTTTGTCATCTATAATTGGACTGTCCTCTTTTTTTTTTTTTATCGGGAGAGGAGGATCGAACACGGGATGCAAAGATTTCAAGGATCCGCTATAATTGGACTGTTCAAAGTCACAATCTC
The DNA here is from genome assembly GCA_019955255.1 of Castanospermum australe. Taxonomy (NCBI): domain Eukaryota; kingdom Viridiplantae; phylum Streptophyta; class Magnoliopsida; order Fabales; family Fabaceae; genus Castanospermum; species Castanospermum australe. Next base: position 337,202 of record NSJW01000162.1, read on the forward strand.
AACCAGAATATATGGATTGTCTTCATAACATTCAGATCTTGTGGATAAATGGATGTCCCCTTCTGGAAGCTAGGTGCAAATAAAATGCAGACCCTAATTGGCCCAAAATAGCTCAGGTCCCAATTGTCATTGTAAGTGTTCTAACAATGTCTATACAACTATACATTACTTGTCCAGCCTCTCGTGACAATTTTAACTGGTAACTAAACCCAAGTAATTTTTAAACCTCGTGGTTAATTCTATTGAAAATACATGTATTTGCTTTTTTATTCACACCAATTTCCATCAGCTAATTTTATATATATATATATATATATATATATATATATATATATATATATATATATATATATATATATATTTTCTTTCACTGGTTTGTGTGTTTTTTTTGCAACTTTGAGTTTGGTTGGTAATTTGGCGAATTCACAAAAGCACTGAAATATATGAACATTGAGCTGGTCTACGGAGTTTCCCTCAACAGAATATAAATAATCGATACAGAGTTTTCTTTCACTGGTTTGTGTGTTTTTTTTTGTAACTTTGAGTTTGGTTGGAAATTTGGCGAATTCACAAAAGCACTGAAACATATGGACATTGAGCTGGTCTACAGAGTTTCCTTCAACTGAATATAAATAATCAGTATATATAGCCCTGCATACCTTTTTTTTCTTGATTGTGTTTTCATTCGTATTTTAAGGTTTTACATTATCAATAAATAAGAAAATGTTAAACCATTGGGATTCCTATGTTTCTTCATAAAAAAAAATGGAATAGTATTCTTATGTTGAATTCTATTCTACAATTTTGTAAAATCTTATTCTTTCAAAAAAAAAAAAGGATTGGGATTCTATATTCTTACATATTATATTCTTATTTAATTTATAAAATGATAGGTTTTACCTTTATATAATCCAAGTAACCTTAATCGAATAATTCAATTTAAATCCAACTCAATTCTTGTAATCCTAACTCAATTTAAAAAAAAAATAATCTTTGTCCGAATTTCTACTGATAAATGTTATTAGCTTATAGTAGTGTAATTTTCAATATTTTATATATTTTCACTTTGGAAGTTTTTTTATAGTCCAATTTTCATTTTTAGTATTTTATATACTTCCCTTATAATAACTTTATATTTTGTTTTTTTATATACTTCCTTTGAGATGTATCCTTGTCCTAAATAGCTTGTAAATTTGAAAATAAAAATAAAAAAGACGAGTAAATAAATAAATAACAAAAAAATGTTGAAAGGTGGAGAGAAATTAAGAGATACATAAAAATGTATGTATGTTAAATTTGCATATGAAGTGTGAAAGCACAATAGTTAATAATTGTAATTAAAGATATGAAATATGAGAACACAATAATTTAACAATTGTAATTAAGGATAATTACATCATTTGTATCAGTTTAGATTTTATTTCATATTATATCCTGTACACTATATTATATAATCATTTTTCATTACACATTATATTTTATCGTGCCAAATTGCAAAATCAAAATAGCATATTTTCATTTCAATTTACTAATTTTTATTTTTATTCTTATTATTATATGATTTCATAATATTCTGTTCTTTCTTCCAATCGTAACGTAACATCTTTCACTAACACTAAAAGTTCTTAACAATTTTTTCAATATATGACATGTTTCAACCAATGTGACCCCATAAATCAAGGCACTTTATAACTCTTCAATATACCACTATTTATAAATATCTCTAGTCATTTCTTTCTCAAAAAAAAAAGAAAAGAAGAAATTCTCCAGTCACTTCATAGAAGATTGGTCACAATATATTCTACTTTGCTTTTCTCACATAGTTTTTGTTCCTTGTGATCAATAGTCTTCATTATTTCATATTTATTACTTAGATTTGAATAAAATAAGGAATTTATTTTAGAAAATGAAGTGAAAAATATTAATTATTAATAAAAAAATTTAAGTAAACAAAAATTTATATTTTATGAAGTATTAACCACTGATTAGTTAAATTTCTTTGTAGTCAATCAAATCTTAATCATTTATATTTTTATTTAATTTTTTAAGTAAACAGAAATTTAGATTGAAGGGAAAGTGCCTCACTTCAAGATCTTGACTCATCTTTTGATGACATTATATTTTTATTTAACTATTTACATTTAATTAAAGATAATTTAAAAAATTACATAAATAATCAAAGATAAAGAATATGAATAAACAATCGAAAGTGTTAGTATAATATCATCCTTATATTCTATATCATTATTTGAGATCTTCAAGATATTCCCAAGAGAAATTATTTAAGTAACATACATGATAAAAATGTAAATTTCTATATCTAAAGTTAATAATTTCCGAAGTGTCTCAATTTTAATTTGTAGGGTATATGCGTTCCATATCCATGTGTTAGGTATATAGTCCCATGCTTTGTTTTGGATCTCAGGGTTTCTCTTTGTTATCTTTGAGTTCATTGCAAAACTATAAACAAAACCTTACATGTCTTTACGGAATCTGCATCTATGCTCAACGAAAGATGGTCGAAGAGAAAAACAGATTTACGTGCAAGATCTGTGCTACTTTCGGCTATTTGCCTCTTCACTGACGAATGGAGCATGGAGTTTAGGCTTTCAACATGTTGTCTTGGCTGTGATCTGAATCATCACTGCAACCTTGACCAAGATTTTGTTTCCCATGTGATCATGCTACCTCTCAATTTCATCTACAATCGCAAGTGCATTGCAACTTGTCACCAATCACCATTCAATACTTCTTGCCTTAAGCTTAAATTTTCAGTCACCACTTCAAGAAATTAACTCTCTTAAATACACTTGTGCGAGAGTAAATTTTTAAAATCATATCAAATTTTGAATAATTAACTTAGGACTAAACTCCTAATTTGGTTTTTTAATAAACATTATTTTTGTCCTCCAAAAAATACCGATATCAATTTAGCTCTTAAATCATAGAATGCGACATCATTTTGGTCTTATAAAAAAATTAACATTAATTTAGTTCTTCAATTATTGAAAAATATTATTAATTTAATCTATCAATCATAAAAATTATATCAATTTAATTCCTATATCCATACACAGATATTACTTTTCATGATTCAAAAACTAAATTGATGTTGACATTTTATAGAAGTTCAAATAAAATAATGTCAATACAATTTTTGAAGGACTAAATTAAGAGTTTACTCTTAACTTAATTTCAATATATGCAAAAACTAACCCAAAAATACTTTTATCTTAAAAAATGAAACAATTCTTGACCAGTGATTTCACACTGGGAGTGGAAGCACATCATTGTGCTACATATGCTTCTCAAATCTCAGTAATTCCTTCCGACAAAGGCAACCATTTCATTTTCATTTACATCAATTATTTGTAGACTAACCACAGGCAAGATAAGAAAGAAAAGCATAAAAGATAGTGGTTAAACATATGCTTAGGGTCCTATATATACCATATATAGTGTAGCATACATATACATATATGTAAATTGGGAATCTTATGCGATATTTGATACATTAATTGTGTGCCACGAAGGTGACACTTCTCCACATATGCTGGAAATTTTCATCTTCTGGCATGACAATATGCTCACTCACACTCTGAACAACTTGGATTGGTGCTTTGGAGTGAGTGAGTGAGTGAGTAATGGCCAACTTGTCTATTGAAAACAGCAGCTAGTTTTAGTAAGTGGGTATTGAAAATTTGAAATCAATCTTTTCTCTGCAATTTTTCTTAATTTCTTTATTCAGTAAGCGAAGTTGTTACGTGTAATGAATTATTAAATATTTGCTGATTGTTAATTTTTTTAAAATTTATTATTATAATAAACAAACAATTAATATATCAGTATATAGAAAAAAAAAAGTAATTCAATTAAAAGCAAAGCCATATGTAATTTTAACACAAGCATTTGTTTCTATTTTATCTACTAAGAGAGGGCATTCTTTGTTGGGTAGTGACAAGAAGCAGCAAAAGCTAAAAGATGCATTTTTTTTTAAATTTAGTTTTTATCATTTAATAAACTTTTTTTTTAAATTACCACTTCAGTAAATTCTAATTATTTTAAATCTGATGATATAAAAAGATTAAATTGGAAAAAAAATAAAACATGTGATAATTTTAATGAAAGAAATTAAAAATTATAAAGTAAAAATAACTTTTTCTCTTAAAAGAAAATGATGTTATGTTTATGATCATTCCCTTTAAAATTACAAGTTACTAAGAATGGACTAGTAGAAAAAATTTTAAATAATTTGTAAAAGATTATAATTTTTTATTTCCATGCCATCACCAGAAAAATCTATTTTAAATTGTGACGTTTTTAATTCAAAGATTTATTTGAAACTTTTTTACATTAACGTATAGGCCTGCTTCTATGATTGACAACTTTAGTCGTTAAATTTGTGCAATATTATGATGTATAATATTGTATTAATGAGAATGGACTCAATTAATATGATTGAGCTGCGTTTATATAGAGGTCTTAAATTTGATTCTTGACGTGATTTCTTATTAGTAGGTGATCTGTATGTATCAATGTAAATCTTGATTGAGATTTGTAACATGTCATGAATGAAACAACCATACCTTCTCCTAAACTTTTTTTAAGAAAGAAAAAAAAAATCTCAATGTAAGTTAATGGTTGGTTGGTTCAATAAAGAATTCATTCATTTTGTAATATAAAAAGTTTGAATTTAAATCATAATACAGTTAACAAAACTCTTAAAAAAAATACATGTAGCTGGAATTAGACAATCAGCCTTTGGTTTAATTAATGGACACCTACTTAGTCATAAGTGAAAGTTTTCTCTTCCCTAATTCGAGTTCAAATTGCAAGAGCACCAAATTAAAAAAGTACCTTAACGCAAGAAATTTTTTTTATATTGAAATTGTATGAAATGTTGCTCCTATAACACCTTATAAATTATTAAAATCCCTCACTACTAACATTGAAACAACTTGTCGGCCTGTAAAATTTGTTCTAGACTTCTAGTCCTTAAATTTTGAATCCAAGAGAAAAATGTTTTCATGCATTTGAGATTTTGTATTTTAGATAAAGCATTATTTATGATAGACACCACTTCTGTAATTGCAGATATACAATGTCCCACGTGAGACCTGCAAAATATAGCAATCAACGTTTGCCAACGTAGATAATACTACCCAAGAATATTTCAATCCATGTGTTGCAGGCCATTGGAAGTTCAAATGCTTAAAATTGATCAAATCAGATGAGTATCCAATGAACTCATTTCACATATTGAATCGATAAATAAATAAAAATTAAATTTAATAATTCATCTCAAAGCCATTTGGTCGTCTTTATGCTTTAATTTTCCAATATATTTTTGTCGATCGAGATGACATGCGTGCCAATTGGACTGAAAGTGCAAGTTTTGCTGACTTTTTAAAATGCACACCGTAAGCACTTAATTGCCTGCACGAGCACAAGCACAGTCAAGCACGCCAACACACTCACAATTATTAATTACTGAAAACTTCTCATCTATATAATTAATTGAACCCTAGCTTATACTAATTGGAGGAATGCTAGAAGGTAAGAAAAAATAATTATTTATTTTTTATAAAATTTAACTAAATTTAAAGATGATTATTTGATATAACAAAGTAATAAAAAGTATTTATTTATTCAAAAATTAACATATTTATTAAATTATTCTGTTAAAAATTATGATAATATTTCCTACCAATTGATTGTGATCAAATGCATAAGCTTTTTTTGTTTTTCCGTTTTGCATGAGAATTAAAATTAATACTTGTATTTAAACCTTTTCCTCCATACAAGTAGCAATATGAGAAGATTACACTGCGTTAAACATCAATAGAAAAGTATATATATCTGATCTGAAAATAAATCACATATATATGGTTTCATCTTTATATATGAACAAATTATTAAAGAAAAAAAAAAGAAAAAAGAAAAAACAGCAAACAAGTGATCATCCCTAAACATTACATCAATCTTAGAATATCCTATTAAAGGAACAACAAACTATTCCAAACAAGAAAGTCTTTTGATACATTTTTTTTCTTTTTTCGTTTCTTACAATTTTTAATTTTATCATATTCTTAACAGAAAAATACTAAGTTCGGGCCCTCCATTACCATCCGGGTTCAACATGTAAAACGCCTCCGAGTCACGGCTCCCCACGACTCGTTCGAACCGTGCTCTCATGTACAGCAACTCGCCCTCTGACCCGCCGCCGCCGCCCCCTTTCCTCGCTTCGCCGCCTTCCTCCAACACCGGGATCACGCCGGCGCCGACCGACACGCTCTGCACGGTGCTCAGCACGTGCCAGTCGAGGTCCCCGCACGCGCGCGACACCGCGTACCCGCACTTCTTCCCGTTGCAGTACATGGTCCAAGCGGGCTCGTGGAAGAGTCTCCTCGGGCGGCCACCGGCGGGGGCCGCTGCCGGAAGCTTCTCGCACTCGAGGGCGATGCGGACGAGGCCGGACGACATCTCCTTGACGAGGGAGGAGGTGGACATGGCGAGCTCGAGCAGGAGGAGGGGCTCGGAGCCGGGGTCGAGCTGGACGGAGAAGGAGACGTGGCCGCGGCGGTGGCCGAAGAGGGTTCCGGTGACTCTCCGGCCGAGGGAGGGGGTTATGGAGAGGTGGGAAGGAATGGTGAGCCATTTACAGGTAGGGACGATTGTGGGGAAGGAGAAGATGCTGAGGAAGGAGCGGAGGAGAGAGGAGAGCTTGTGGGTGTGGTGGGGCTTGGAGAGGTGGTGGAAGGAAACGGAGGGCGAAGAGCCCCTGCGTACGAGGAGCTTGTCGGAGACATCCTCGGCTTCGGAGGCACGGAGGAGGAGGGTGTTGTGGTTGGAAGGGAGGATTCTTCTGCTGCTCCTGGTGGTGCTGCTGTTTCTTTGGAGGCTGTGGTCTTGGTTTTTCATGCTGTGTGGAAACAGAGCAGGTAGCTATTAGAGTGAGAGAGAGAGAGACAGTGAGATAGAGAGAAAACAGAGGTATGGGGTTGGCACAGAGAGAGGAGAGCAATATTGTGGTTCAAGCTTGCATCCCACATGAGAGAGAGAGAGAGAGAGAAAGAGAGAGGAATCAAAGGGACCGACAAGGTGATAATAATGTTGGGGGAGGGAGGGCAGCAATATAGAGGGGGGCTGCGTAGTTCTGTGCTGGTGATGATCATCATTTGTTAGACTTTAGTTTTTTACATGGTACTCCTCTTATCTTACTATTGAGAGTAAATGTATCAGTATAAGAATAATATTTTATTAAAAAATAATTAAAATTTTTAATAAAATTTAATTAAAATTAAAAAAATTATTAAATAAAAATAAATGATAAAATTATTCATTTATTTAAGAGGTTAACGTATTATACTATTTTGTCAAAAAATTTTATAAAAAAAATTGATTATATAATATTTTTCACATTGTTTTCTTTTAAAATTTTTTTTAATAATTATTTTAATACTTAATAAGATAAATATTAAATAAAAATAAAATATTTAATATTTAATATTTAATATTTTATTAACATAAAACATTTAATATTTATTTTATTTAAGAATTAAAAAATATATTAAAAGAATATAAAATGATTCCTTTCGAAACTAATTTCGGAACTAATTTATGATATGGTCCTACACTAACAACAGCCATCATCATCTGTGTTGTTTGTGTTTTTGCTGTTTCATTCACCAGTCACCACCCAACCCGTTGTATTTGTTGGGTTGATTGATCTCACCCTTCGTCTTGGTGGACCTAGCTTGCCTTGTTTATCAGAATCATAGACTTAATTTCATCCAACGCTTTTCTTTTCTCATAATGTTGCTTCAATCTGTATCGCTCTTACTGAGACTGACTAGTAGAGTACCAAATCTCTAAAATACCATGCAATTCCCTTTTACAAAACTGATATTTGGCTCATGAAGTGTTGGTACAATAAAAATGAATTATGATTTTAGGCATAAAAATTATAATTTAATTTTTAAAAATTTTATCTTATAGAAAGGATCATATTATCATCACTATCAGTTAAGATAAATTAGTTTTATAAGACGATTTAAATAAACTGAATCATGTAAGAATATTCTTTTTCACAAAAAAATTATATTTGTATAAAAAAACTAATTAATTAACTTCAAAAAAGAAAAAAAAGAAACAGGTAACCATAAATATATTGTTCATGAAAAAGCAAAAAGGTCAATGGATATTGATACGATCCCATGTGTGAACTTTTTTTTTTTTAATCACAAGTCAGTATTTATTTCTATGATTTCATGTTGACCGTTGGATCAAAAATCATGAAGAGATATGATAGTTATGGTTGAAACATGCATGATGGAGACATGCTGAAATCCACCAGTGAACAAAAACTACGAAAACTTAAAACTGATAGATAGACACAGTCGTGAGACATGCATTAATTTGATGATGATCCCACATGATCCCAAACAGCTAATGTATAACCCTTAATTAATGGGGTTTGTCCTCTAATTAGTGGCCTTTATTTGCATATATAGTGTCCATAATCCAATAATGTGCTATTATGCTATCTAAAAGCATTTATGAGTACGAGTTATCTCACTCGCACGTTCGTGTGAGCCAACACATATATACACATGCAGGTCTCAACTTGATTCGTCATTAGGTAGTCCCACACAGCTGCATACAAATCAAAATTCAAGACATAAAGATGACACAGTAATTAAACACACTTTCCCTTATGTTTACCCAAAAAAAAAAAAACTTTTTTTTGGATGGAAATAAAAATTTAAATTAAAAAAAATGCTCGCTTAAGTCAAAAGTTGGAATATAACTCTAGACTCATTAAATATTTACAAGAATATTTATAGATGATTCACTGACCAAAAATTCAAAAATTGAACTCAAATTATAGTGAAATATAAAAAAAAAAAAGACTCTAACTTATATAAGTAATGATATTTAATTAATTTATTCAGTTTTTTTTAAAGTTATTTAGTAAATAAGGGTGATGCCAGTGACAAATCTTAGTTTAGATTGTGGGCAAAAATTTTGAAAAATTATCCAACATGAATCCCTTTAGAAAATTGCATATATATGACCCCTTCAAACAGAATCAAAATTTTATATGTTTTAAAATTTTAACCCATAGAATATTCGTCACTGAATGATACATTATAAGCCTACAATTGTTTAGAGAAACATATAATTAGGTAGCTTCGCTTAAACTTAAGTGTTTCATATGAATAATTTCTCCTAATAGACGGATTCACTTGCATAATTGTGCAAATTTGTATATATGAAGACCGTACAGGCATCATTATTCAAACATGTGTGTTTTTATCTTTTGCTATAATGATATTCCGTGAGTGTGTTTCATTTGTTATGTATTGGATACTTATAACACGAAGGACTTATTTTTAAATTGGGTAAAATGAAAAAAAAAAAATCTCTTTCAATTTTGTCTCATATATATATGATTTACTTTTCAAGCTTTTGAAAAAAGTTAAAAATTCTTTGAATTTTATTAAGATAAAAGATGCTAAATTCATGACTAAGATAAAATGTCATGTGCTAATTTCACTTAAGTAAAATGTAAAAATTTCTTTAAACTTTGACTTATGTATGATTTACCTGATGAAAAAATAATTAAAACACTAAAAAATTTACTATCTTTGTTAGGAGATAAATCACACATAAATCAAAGTTTGAGATTTTTTTTTTTTGGTCATTCGAACTTATCATCTTAAGCCAATACATAATAAGCATATGGTGAATTGGAGTATCTTTGACAAAGGTTTTTTTACACATCTATTAGAGCTCAAGGAACTTTTTTTTACATATTTTGAAACTCAAGGGATAAATCACATGTGAGGAAAAGTTGAAAGGATTTTTTTTTGACATTTTATCCTTTTAAATCATATAAATGTAAGAATAATATATAAAGTATAAAAAAATAAAAAAAACTCACTTAATAGCTCAAGGACCATGCAATAATATAAATAAAACAAGTTTTAATACACAATGACCAGATATTATTGATTTTTTCCATAGATTAAAATTAGATCTGTGTTACATATGTTAATCTCATCACAGCTATTTCAACAAAATTTAATATTATCACATAAAAATAGGCAATAGTGCTCAAGACGGCGCCAACTTGAGATTAATTTCACTCTAAACAAGGAAGGTTATTGTATGTTATTTTTTTAAAACAAAAATTCTACACATTATTTTCTTATTTATATCACTTTTTTAACACTTAAAATTATGTATAAAGATAATTTTTTTGTGCAAGAATTAAATCAATCATTATATGATAATTAGAACAATAAATATATAAAAATAATGTAAATAAAACAAATGTACGAACCTCATTTTCTATTTTTCTTCGTAGCTTACACCATTATTTCCTCACTTTCCAAGATAGGAAAAAACATTGCACATATAATAAGGTGCTACATATATACTAACCAGTAAACTAACATTCCATATCAAAAAGTGTTTATAAAGCTTACGGGAGTTAACTCGTTTAATTAGTTTTTTATTCATACTTTATTATGATATAGGTTTGATTATTAGATTTCTTAATTAGTAAACCATTTATAAGTACTTTTGTATGAGCCTACACTATGTCTTGACTTTGAATTAAAATAAACTTTTTTTTTAATCTAAATTTTATTTATAAAAAAAAAAGGTATTTATAGAAAAAACGAGATCGTTAATACATAGTATATGTTTAGTGGGGTTGATGGAGATAGGATAGGACATAACAATGGATGAAGCTTTGTGTAAATGCATATGTTATGGAGGCGCGTGCTGCTGCCACCCTAGAAAGTGTGGGAATATATGAGAAAGTTGCATGACACGAGGGGTGACGAGCATGATAATGGAGGTCAATGCAGAATCATGCTGTTTGAGAAGCCACTTTGTCCCCATCCTTTTGGAAATTACCCAAAAGTTTTATCATAAATATTCATTATAAATAAACATATACTTCAAATTAATCATATGGTTAACCTAAATAATTTATATAATTAGTTCATTGTCGTCATCATTAACCTTGCAGAAAAGAATATTAATTAATTATCATTTCGGACGGTTCCAAACCCTGCATAGTTTGTTCCTAAGAGTAAGACCCATTGGATTGGTGAACTAATTAACAATTTTAATAATTAAAAATGTTCAAGTCATTTGATCCACGGGGCAGAATCAAAATCACTAGATAGAAGATCTTACTTTCTCTCCAACGTGTACATGAATAGTATATGTGTCATTCATTTTTTATTTGCATTAGCAATATCATTTATAATGTTTCTTTTCAATTAGACATGGGCTGGTGTAGATAAACAATTTGGTGATATAATTGGCTCTGATTTTCAAAATTGAATGAGATTATTTGCAACGTATCATATCATAATAGGACCCACATCATTCATGTGATGTTCATTTGAAGCCCTTTGCTTTGTAATTGTCTTTCTGCAGTGACTTATATTAAAGGGTCATATTATACTTAGGATGCCCCCAAGGCAAAAAGAAAAATCAAAAGCATGAGTACTTGTATTCTATAGCTTAGGTTTAGATTTTATTAATACGAATGATTAGTGAGAGATTTATAATGAAGGGATAGAGTACTTTATTGTGTAGCCTTCTGATCAACAAATTAATAAAAGTTAGTATACTTAAGAAAAATGATATCCACGTTAATTGATAAATAGTACCATTTATTTATTTGTTTGGGTGGTGACCTCCAAAGAGAACATTTCGTGGGAAGGGCTGGAGAAGCTGAATTGCAAGGATTTGGATTCTTTCCGTTCAGAAATGGTGAGGAGTATTTTCAAAAAGAGAAAAAGAAAAGCCTAATAGAGTGGGTTTGCAATTTCTTCCCTAATTAGTGAAATAATAGAAGATTATCTTGTTAGAAAAAATAAAATAAAATATTTTAAACATAAAAAATAAAATTTATAACTAATTATGTTGAATCCCAGCACATAATCGTCCTATAATAAGAGAGTCATAGCATTCAAGTTCCTTGTTCCAATTTCTAGTCATCAAGTACCAGATTCTTACCAGATTCTTATCACAACTTGATTAGTGCCTTTGCCTTGTTCACTTGTTGTTTCTAGTGAAACCTTTCTCAGGATTATCCTCTTGAGCGCCATCTGCATTACTTTTAAACTATTATTAAAGGAACGTAAACAATTTTATATCTTTAAATACACTTTTTGCATAACTATCCTAATTTCGCAGGCTTCATAAACCGACACTGAATCCTCAGAATTCTTCGCTAACATATAGATTTGCGTTGCTTTAGTATTATGTGGGCGAATGAAGCCTTCTTGGAACAACTATATATGTTTCTCCAAGGCCAAATGCACCTAGCAATAACTGGCCAACGACATCTCCTATTAATTGAGTGATGCCTTCCCAACTGTTCTTCAAGGTGCATAACAACCCAGCCCTTTAGCTCACTCATAAATTAAAAAGCGAGCATAGGCAGAAGGTATAACCAGAGGCTATCCTGAGTCCAAAGAGAGTAACTGTGGTACCTGAGGTTTTTTTTTTTTTTTAATAGTATCGGTACCATTTGTGATTTGTTAAATATTAATTGATTATTATTTTTCATAATAATTATTTAAAGTTTATAAAGAATAATCAATAATTAATAAATATTTAATAACTAATTAGGATGCCAGTACCTAAAATATATATTTGATAAATTCATGTAGCCTATTAAATTTTTTTTTATTCTTATAAGGTATTCTTATTTTTGTTAAATGTGAGGCTAATCATTGTTCATGCTTTATGATATTGGAGCCATTCTTTCTCATAAAGTATTTTTCAACAAAATCAAATTCCAGTTTATCACATAACCACACTAACCCTATTAAGAATTTTTTATTTTTTATTTTCGGCGAACAACCTATTAAGAATTTAAACCGGTGAAAGCTAACAATAATGTTACAATGAATAGGTAAGCCTATTAATAGTTCTGGGACAATTCAAAACCACATGGCCCATGTTTGATGGCCCAATCCAATTTACTCATTCCCATTTTCGGTTTTGCCTTGCTGTACGATTGATCAAAATATGCTAATAAGGCCTATAAAGTACAAAAGGGGCTAGGCTACCATGAAGTAAACAAACAAAGATGCTATAGCCCAAATTACACAGTAGGCATATGGTGTTCTTCTGTAACCCTTGGGATAAAAAGCCCAAAATGCCATCTGTACAGACTGTACTGCTGGCGGGTTATTAAGTCTCCAACATCACTCCAAAAGCCTCTATCAACTAAATGAATTGACACATTCTTATTGTTAATTATAATTTGAATACCCTCTTACCGTTTTTTTTTTAATCACACTATCTTCTAATCTATAGGTATAACTACAATATCCCCTTAGCTGTAAAAGTTATTTCAATTTCAAACACAGTTGGATAAAAGATTCACAAAAATTCACAAATGAATAATAGTAGAGTTAGGACAGGCACCCTAATTTTCACAAAAATTATCTAAGCTCACCTGTCTCATTTGCATCTTTTTGCCATTTTGAGTGTGTGAAAAAAAATTTAATATTAGGATCTCGTTTGTTCTAGTAGTTAAAAAGTAAAAAGGTGAAAAATTAAAAATATATTTAGATAGTCTAGATGAAAGATCAAAATATTAAAAAAAGAAAAGTAACAATATATCAAAATTTTGTTGTGTACATGTATATTATTACTTTTTACCGTCTTAATTTCCACATAATCAAGCATACCCTTAATAAATGGAAAACTGTTCGGATAACTAAATGGCTAAAAGAATTTCAAGGATGGTGAATGAATCATTTACTATGTAAACTTAAAAAGGGAATTCCTAATTTATCAAATCAAATGCCAAGGCGACAAATTTATCATAAACTAAATATAATGGCTTAATTTAACCTAAAGCCAATACGATCTCTACAAGCTAAACTGCAGTGACCAATAAAGAAAGAACTAGGGAATGCTTTCCAATTTCAAACAGTACAAAAAATGTCACTCTGAGGCCACTTGACTCCCAGAGTCGTTGCAAGTTTCTATCTTCAATGCTTTCCTCTTGCGACCATTATCTGTTGACAACCTGAAACAGCAAGAAAGTTGATGAACTTGAATACTTTCAATGGTTTTGGACAACAGTCAGAGAAGTTCCATAATGATGTAGTAAAGTTTGCTATCACAATTTAGTCTTAGGGCTTATTGCATTTTCTAGCCTACAATAATTTTCAAATAAGTATAATTGGCCGTGTCATTGCAACTTCGAAACATTAATTAATGTAAATGAAATCAACACAGCAGTTCAAAGCATAGATTTCAGAGGAAAAATGACTGGTGCAAAAGGGAATTATGACATACCCTAACTGCAAGGAAGTATCTGAAAGCTCGTTGTCCTCTGAAGCACACTTGGAAAAGGGTTTTGAACCATTGATGGAAAACGTCCTCTCTAAAGGATTGAATTCAAGGAACTGTGTTTTTGTTTTGTTTTGCATCTCCTCAAGCTGTTATAGTTGAAGACAAAAGGTGAGCAAGAAGAAGGATTGTCAACAGATAGGAAAAGTTGATTTGACATATTCCATAGTTTAAGTCAGGCTTGACTCTTACTTGTTTGCGTAGAGTTTCATTCTCCAGCATGGCTTTTTGCTCCTGCAGATAAATTTGGAAAACCGATTAAATCATCAATTATAAAAAGAAAGGTGCATTCAGAATTCTCTTCCATTAAAACAAAACCCCATTTATTTCCTACAACCATGAAGAAAGAATGGTCCAGGGAGAATGTAAATTAACCTCTCAAAACTAATTATTCATAGAAGTTTTAGTTTTGGTGAGAATAAAATTACCAATAATATTGCCTCCTTAGCAGCTAATATTTTGCTAGGTTGACCATCTGCTGTTTCTATGCATTTTCAGTTGGACAGACAGTTTATGGTGCAAGTATATCATAAATAGCTTTCGTGCCGTAACTATCTACAGCATTTCTATCTAATTCCTTTTTACTCTTATTTTCTTACAAAATGAAAATGAATTGAAAATTGCAAGTGGTGCCAAGTACCTGTAATCTGGACCTCCTAAGCTGCTCTAGAAGTACTTGTTCCTGCAACAATATAGTGCAAGTGAATGAGGTTAATGACAGCATATCCATATATTAGCAAGTCTTGAATTGAAGAAGTGATTGAATTTGATAATTGATACAGATGTCAAAAATAAAATAAGATGACCCTATGTTCAATCTATCTAATTGATTGAATAGTGCATGGGAATCCCAAATTTCTGACTTTGACCAACTTCCTGCAAATATACAATTATACATTACAAGGAAATGCCTCACTCTGGCCAGTTGCACTTGAAAGGATCAAACTCTTTCTATTCAAATTAACATGAGCTTCATCATATCATTTCAATTTTTTTTTTCAGAAATACACAGGTTCTTTTTCACCAGAGTTTATATAAAAAAGCTTGAATATATTCTATTGACATCTGATGATTTTAACAGGATCAGAACATAGAAAATCTTTCAAGGAACTACGCCGTATCAAAAATGATATAATCAATCACACACTATTGGTCTTTGTTATCTGTACCTTCTTGTCTTTGACAGCTAGTATCCCTTCACTCAGTTGATTTTCTAGTTGCTGCAGTTCTTTCAAGCTCAATCCATCAAGCTCCTTACCCATCATCCTTCTACATATTATGAAAATAATATCAGAACAAGATCTAAAAATAAAGACAAAAGAAAATAGAAAACATGGAAAATTTCACTAGTACTTGTTTCTGTCATTTAGAATAGAAGTTATTGACATAATGTTCCTTACTAATAGATATAACATTGTCAGAATAACTTACAAGTATGCTGAACGAAGCTTTGTTATTTCTTCCTTCAGAAGGTTTGTATCAGGCTCCATAACCTATTTAAAAGGAAAATAAAAAGTAATTTACACTTCAAAATACTATATTTAAAAAAAAAAAAAAACTCAAGAGGGAGAGAATAAAGAAATGGAAAGGATGATGTTTAAAGATATTAGAAGGTTATACCTCCGTTGTTGGCACGTCACAAGGTTCCTCTGCACAGTCCAATTCCTGGCCTCTGCTGTACCTTGAAAGGGTATGCTCCATGCTTCATGAATGAAATCAAATTTAGATGATTGGAAGAAAATATGCCCCAATCAAAGAAACAATGTTCATAGTTACAAGAAGGGTAGAGGCACTGAAAAGGTCTAAAAAAGGACATGAGCTTTGTCTTGCAAAAGTGCAGATTAACATTAATTTGAATGCTAATTGGGTAGCATTTTTTGCAGCAGAAAACTAGAATAGCACAAGGCAACCGGATTCTCCTCTATGTCAATGTAAGATTCTTCAACTCACCACACCGGATACATATACACTATTCACTTTCAACAATAGCCCCTTCGTTGATTTCATCCACATAAAATGGATGAAGGGTATAATTCTATGTCTACACAACAATCTCTTTCACTGGTAATAGCAGGGTTAATCTCACCATTCACATCAACGGTTTTCTTTTGCCAAGAAAAAGATAATTCACCCGCTTTTGACTCTCTAAAATAAACCCTATAAAAAACCCAATTCAACAATGCCTGGATTTTGACAATAAATCTCCACATTATTTTTCCCTTTAAATCAGCCGATTATTCTTCTTTATTAACAGTTTGCAAAAACAAGGAACAGTAATTCGGTTTTCTTGGTCCATAAGATTTCATGTCCATGGAAACAGTGCTAGTAACAAAATCAAACCTTTTCTTGCAAACAAAAAGAATGAACCAATTGAAAAACCCAGAAAAAACAAATCTATTATCCATAACAAGACTATCCCATTATCTAAGAATCAATCAAATTCAAAAACCCATGTTCCATGTGCCAAAAAACTGAAAGGTTTCCAAAGGGGGCACCTTGTGCTTGAAAACTCGTAAAGCTTCCCAGTGCTAGAGAACACGATGACAGCAACCTCTGCATCACACAAAACAGACAACTCCCTGGCTTTCTTGAGCAACCCATTACGCCTCTTGGAGAAGGTGACCTGCCTGCTATTCAGATTCTCTATCTTCTTGATCTCAATCTTCCCCCTTCCCATGGTTTTCTTCTTCCTTTCTCTCTGCCTCTCTGAAAGAAAGCTCCTTCCTTTTCTTTGCCAATACACTGAACCCAACCCACCACCAACACTCAGATAATTAGAGGAAAAGAGGTACAGAAGAAGGACCTGAAAGAGGGTCTCTATATATATGCAGGGGCGCAGCTCACACAACTATTTGTTGTTGGAAAGGATTGGGATTCTGTCGAGATCTTCAAGGGAGGAAAGAGTGACCAAAATTAGGATTCAACAGGGAAAGGTGACATATAGATTACTATATATATGTGCCAATAATCCTAATATGGTATTCTAATTACTTGGGGAGTAGGTCATCCCCACTTTAGGAATGTTTGTATCATGCAGTGTTTGGATGGTAGTATCCAATTAGGAATTCTAAACAAGGTGGTATTCTAAATTTCTAATTGTTGTTCTTTCTTTTTTTCTACTTTTAGGGTCTCTAAGGAGATCTTAGGTTGCACACTTTTTGAATTTTTTTTTATATATTTACCAAATTACCATTGCTTGGATTGGTAATTCAAGCATGTTTGGTTTCATATCTAAATGCAAAAGAACTTTTCTAAATAAAAACTTACTCATATTTCATACTTAGTTGACAAGGAGTCTTACTCGTAGCAATCTATTCCGAGTATAAATATTAGGGAGAAGCAAGATTTTGTTATTATTAGTAACAAATACTTGCTATGTTAAGAGTGTTTTTCCTGAAAAAGCTACGGAAGAATCATCAATCATATATTTTCAGATATGAAAGCAATATTCAGTAAGAATACAATTGAAGTCTTTTATTTCAATGGCAATTTTCATGCTGTAGAAAAAATATTATTATTACCCAAATTAAACCCAATTCTTTTAAAACGACGTAGTACCCAACAAATAAAATTAAAGATAATAACCACAGAAATAGGTGTTCAAAAGCTATTGATGCCATGCTGAAAAAAAGGCAGGAAAGGAAAAGGAAAAATTTTGATTGAAGACTTGTTTGTTTTTTTTTCTTCTTCACATATCCGTTCAAAACTTCTTTTACTTTAAAAGTAACTTTATCTATATCTATATCTATCTATACTATAAAGAGAATTCTTCTCTATAATTTTAAAATTTTAATTTCTCAAAATATTATTAATAACTAACTGAAAACAAATAAAATAGGAATAAAATTATAAATACAAATATTTTTTGATAATTACATTTTATAGTTACAATTACTTTTAAATGTAGAGAATTATCTTTTTATTTTTTATAAAATTATTTTTATGTAATTAATTAATTTATAATTATAGTAAAATTATAATTAATTAATTTATAAAATAAGTATATCAGTAAAAAAATAAAAAAAAATACAGATTGAGAAGCACTATAGTACTGTTCAAAATGCTAGTACTATTATAAATGTGATTCTTTTTTTTGGTATCCAATTTTTGCTTTTTGAATATATATTTTACTTTTTTTATAAAATTATTTTATTTAACTAATTTTAATTATACTAAAATTATAATTATTTAATTTATAAAATAATTATATAAACAAAAAATAAAATAAATGTGAATTGAGAGGGATAACAAAACTTATCAAAATTCTAGTTTGGATAATGTTGAAAAGAGAAATGATAATTGTACCGTAAGAGTTGAGTATACATATTTCACCCAATTGAGATTAATTGATTTTTAAATTAATTTAATTATTTAATTATATATCTATATATTTTATTATTATAAAGGAGATTTTCCTATTTGATATCCAATTTTCACTTTCTCAAATAATCATTCACTATTAATTGAATATAAATAGAATAATAAATAAAATTGTAAATACAAATATTTTTTCAATAACTACAATTTAAAATTACAATTATTTTTAAATACAGAAAATTATCTTTTATTACTTTACTATTATAAAGGATATTTTCTTTTTGGTATTCAATTTTTACTTTCTCAAATAATTATTAATAATTAATTAAATACAAATAAAAAGAGATAAAACTATAATACAAATATTTTTTTATAACTATATTTTCAAATTATAATTACTTTTAAATAGAAAGAATTATTTTTAATTTTACATATACTATTATAGTTAAGGTCAAATATATTTTAATTTTTTTAAAGAATTATTTTTATTTAACTAATTTTAATTATAATAAAATTATAATTATTAATTTATAAAATAATTATATAAACAAAAATTAAAAATATTGATTAAGAGACACGACAATATCTATTAAAATGTTAGAAATTAATAATTTAATTAAGTCACATATTTTAATCAAAATTTCTTTTAAATATATAGTTGTATATAAATAGATTTAATTTTAATCCATTATTAGTGTAAAATTTTTTTATATTATTATTCAATTGCATGATTCACATCTTACTAAGTGTTTAACTCTTTAGACAATTATTATTTTAATCAAAATTTTTTAAAAATTTGACAACTACTGATTGATTGATAATATAAATTTTTTTATACTAATAATAAATCAAAATTAAACTCTAAATAAATATATTTTTAATTAAATATATTTAATAATTTATTAATTAATTACTTTTTATTAATTTAAAAAGTAATTAATTGTATTTAAATTGGTTTTACAATTAGTTAACATCAAGTGTGTAACTATAAAAATAATAATTACTTTTGACTTTTCAATATTTAGGGTAGGATAAATACATACAAAAACAAAAGTGGTCCTATACATTTATAAAGCTAGATCGATTAGACTCGTTGAACAAACTGTCAATTAAATTTCATATAATTTGGATCGAATCGTAAAATCATTTAATCACTAAACACATAAAAATTAGTTCAATTGCTTAAAAACTATAGAACAAAATCAGTTTTAAGAAAATAAATAAATTTCCTAAAAAATTAATTTAAATTTAATTAGATTCAACATAAATTAAGCTTTCAACTTTTTCATATGATTCAAAATTATTTAAAATAAATGTTATAAATATCTAATACTCATTCACTGAGTGCAAAATATTAGGCTGAAAAATTGGTATAATTTATCTAATTTATTTTAAGTGTATTTATGACATTATTTTAATTAAATATATTGAGTCACATTTCTTTTCAATTTTTAAGTTAAATTAAATTTTAAAACATTAGTTATAAAGGCAAAGAAAGAGAAAAAAATGGTATGAAGTACTCTAACCAAATACACAGCTATATATATATATATATATATATATATATATATATAGATATGGTATGAAAATTCTTATATATCTGGATGCATTGTATATAAAACAAATTACTTTATATTTAGTTACACTGTTGATTAACGTATATTACTTTTTTTTTTGTTGGTTCACGTATATTGCTTTTTAACCTAAAAGAACATTGTTCATAATATAGAGTTTGGGTTCGAATTCTAACTATAATTAGTGAGCCAAACTGTAAAACAAAATTTCTCCTTTTAATTATATATGAACAAATTGACAGTATCCCATTCCTATAATTCTGATCTTTCTAACAAAGTAGTTGTTTAAAATTTTATGCTATTTGTGTTTTACTCAAGATTCAACTCTCTTATGATAAAAATATGGGTGAAATTGAGTCAAATTGAATTCGAAGAACTATTATTGAAGCCAGAGTCGAATCTAATTTTATCAAATTTGATTTTAAAATAGCTTAATCAAACTATTTAAGGGAAAGTTCTCAATTAGATTTGATAATGGAAATCCTTAAACTTGTCAAGATTGACCAGATTATGATTCCAGCTCTCGCTCTTAAAATGGAATCTCCTCCGATGTGAATTCTTAAGTTTTTGGTTAAGTACATTGACAAATTAAATGCTTTGAAAAATGATGCCAAGAATAAAGGCCGGGCAATATGTCAAAATAAGGAATTTAATTGACAGAGACACACCTGAGATCGAGAAATTGACAAAAATACCAGAACTTAATGAAAAAAAAAAAAGAATTGCAAATATAAATTGACCTGAACATAAATAAGAAATTTAATCCAACAAAAATAAACAAACGAGGGAACTGAGTTGACAAGAGTGTAAATTGACATGAATATAAACATGGCATTTGAATTAAATTGACAACGGAAATAAATGTGCAGTGAATGTAAATTGACAAAATACACAGAAGGGAAGAAACTGAAGGTACATGGAAGTAAAGTGATGATGGGCATGCGGGAAAAGCAAAAGAGAAATTGGAATGAATGGAAAACCAAGAACACTGGAAAAGAAAACTTAAAAACGCAATATTGATGCAGTGAAGTAAGAAAGAGAATATCAAACTGCTTGCACTACAAAAACACTGCAACTCTTCCTCATCAGTTTTTCTATCCCCAGTAACCTTGAATTCGGATCTCTCTCGAACATTCTCAGCTTACAGTGTCGAGACAAAAGATGAAAAAACCACCCTCTGCTCTCAAATCGCTGCTGCTGACACCAAAGGGCAACATTACTTCCCATTACCTTGCAAAATGGCAAAAGTCATCCCATAGGAGGCTACGTCTCGGGCCCACGGCTGCTATTATATTGAAACCAAAGTTTTTAGCTCGTGACTTTTTCTCGTCCATTCGTGTCTTAATAATGACAATTATATAATACATTTATATTTATTTGTTTTACTTTATTTATTTTAGAATAAACTTTTTTTAGTCATTAAAAAATATAAATATTATTATTTTTATTCTCTAAAAAATTTTAATATTAATTTAAGTCATAAATAAAAAATAATAATAAAATTATTCTTTTATGTATGGATAAGAATTAAATTGATATAATTTTTATAATTAATAAATTAAATTAATATTATATTATTGAGAGATAAAATTAATATTTTTAAATAATTAAATAATTAAATTGATATAATTTTTTTTAATATATCATAATAATATTACTTTTAATGATTCATAAACTAAATAAATATCAAAATTTTTTAAAAAATCAAAGTAATACATATTTATATCTTTAAAAGATTAAAATAAAAGTTTACTCTTTATTTTATTAGTAATGGGTGTTACCTTCCTATCTTAATTTTACACACACACACACAGAGGTACCACGATGATTTGCAAAACAAATATTTAAAATTTATAAAAAAAATTAATAATTAATAAATATTTAATAACTAATTAAAGTACAAGTACTAAAATAATAGACATTAAAATAATCTTCACTACAAATATATTATTTTATATTTGATAATTTGCACTTATCTTAAAATTAAGTTATCAATACATATCAGTCATCAACGAATTAGATAAAATAAGGGAGATTCTCTCTTTTTAAAAACGAAAATGAGAAGTCATATTATAATAAAAAAAATACTAGCTAATTTGTATAAAATTGATGGACCCTATACAACTGGTTATTGAAAAAATTTGTAAATACACCGAATTTATATTACACCATCAAATATGTGACATGTCAATTTTAATGGTCATCTTTGTCTTTTATTTTAATAATAAAATTTAATATTTAACTAATGTGATATATGTTTAATAATACAGTATAAAAAAAATATCTTATACTAAAGTATATCCAAGAGATGTCACACATGCATACCAAATATATTCTAACATTTCTGTTATTAAAAAAAGGTAGAATTATATACAAGCATGAAAAACACATGCTAAGCAAGGAGGTTTGTGATCCCTCCTCGAGTGAAATCCAAACCTAACCCTGGATTAGGAGAGACAAGAAAATCGCCGTATCCAAACGCTTCTATTAGTGCAACTCAGCACCCACAAACCCCCCAACGAAAACCACATGACTTTCCCAGACAAGTCATATATACAACCAAACGCAATGCCTCAACCAACCCAACAAAGAGATTTTTAAGTAAACGCTGTACAACACAATTTTTTATAGTGTATAATATGTGTCATGTCAAAGCAATTATGTCAACCATTATTTTTAACTTTAATTATAATATTTAAATTTTTTTTATTACTAATCATAAATAATATATAGTTAATAGAAGACAATGGTGGTAATATCATAATTGTTATGACAATTTTGAATGATACCATATTAGAATTTTATCTTACGTAGTGTATCTAAGAATGTAGTTAATAAAAAAAAAGTATTATTAACCTACATGTCTGCTTTTTAATAATGACTCATTTAATTTTTATAGTTTTATTTTAAGAATTTTAATTCATACAATTTAAAACTAGTACATTTTCTTATAAATTTTACGGATTATTTTTTAATTTTTTTATATCTAGTATTTTTTTTATTAGCAAAATTTAATAGTCTTCTCAAGATCAGGAACATATTTTAATTAATTAGTCTCTTTCAATATTCTCACTGAATTTGTAATTCATCTTTTGAAATAAATCATACCTTCCAAAAGCCTACACACAATAATCTCCTCCATAAACTTATATAACATTGCAATAACAACCTTTTGTTTTGATTTTGTTTTGTTTTTTTTTTTTGGCTTTGACTATAATTTGATATCATATAGTTTACACATTATTATACTCAACATATTTAGTTCTTAGACAGAGAAAATTAGAGCACTACCATTGAAGAGTGAGAGAGAAATTAAAAGAGAGATGGTATATTATCATTGAAAAATAAAAAATGAGAATGATAACTAAGGGTTCTTCTTCATGAAGGTATCATAAAGATGAATGGATCAGAGAGAGAGTTGCAGAAGTGAAGAAGCATTTTTGGTGACATTAACATATTTCATAGAGGCAAAGGAGCAAAGCAAAACTAAAAGGTAAAACAAAAATGAAAGTAAGAAATTGCTTGGTACTAGTTTAGAAAAATTGGGTGAGAATAATTTTGGGTGAATTGAAATTAAGAGCTTATACATGACAACATAGTCAATCCAATTAGTAAAATATTTAAAACATTTATAGTTTTTTTAAAATACAAAATTATCTCTATTAGTTAAGTTATAAAGTTAAACTATAAAAATTAAATAAAAAGCATTTAGTAATTTTATTGAAAATTATAAAAAAATATTTTTAAATTTAAAAATTATAATTTTTTTAAGCAGCTTTGAAAATAATCGCTTTTAAATTAGAAGGACTAAATTAAAAAAGTGAAATTATAATGGCTAAATAAGTAATTTAACATTTTTTTTATTTCTTAAACATAATCATTCCCAGGTCCAACCTCTTCCTATAAATACCAAACACTGGGTGTCTTTCTCTTTCAGCCCTCTCGCTCACTGTCAAAGCTCGCGCAGCCAAGTGGGGAAGAAGCCGCGAGAATCCGCGTGAAACTGATGGAAAATTCCGCTTAATCTAACAACCCCCTTCTTCCTGGAACCCTAGGTTGAAAATCTGAATCCCTAATTGAATTCCAATTGATCTTACTTGTTGTAGAGAGAGAAACAAACAGAGGGGAAAAAAGAAAATGTCTGATGCATTCTGCTCCGACTGCAAGCGCCAGACCGAGGTGGTTTTCGATCACTCGGCGGGTGATACAGTGTGTTCCGAGTGCGGACTCGTCCTCGAGTCACACTCCATTGACGAGACCTCCGAGTGGCGTACCTTCGCCAACGAGTCAGGCGATAACGACCCGGTCCGTGTCGGAGGGCCCACCAACCCGCTCTTGACCGACGGCGGGTTGTCCACGGTGATTGCCAAGCCCAACGGTGCCACCGGCGAGTTTCTCTCCTCGTCTCTGGGTCGGTGGCAGAACCGCGGGTCGAACCCCGATCGAGGGTTGATTCTAGCATTTAAGACCATTGCTACTATGTCTGATAGGTGAGCTAGGGTTTTACTGGTCCTTGGAAATTGATGCCTTGAATGTGTTTTATGCGTTAGAATTGGGATTTAAATCATGCTTAACGATTGAATCCAGATCAACCTCATTTAATTTTAGCCACAGTGTGGTTGTGTGCACTACAGAATTATCTTTTTTTTTTTTTTTAATCGTTGGACTATCAGTTCTTTTTGGTTTGTGGGAACTTTGGTTGAGCTTGTGGATATTTCTTTTTGGAACTTTCAGTCAAAGGAAGAAAGTGGTTTGCTTATGAAAACTTTTATGGGAAGAAAGTGATATTCTGGATTTGGGACTGTCCTTGCTTGGAAATTATCTATTGAAAAATTCCCACCAGGAAGTTCTTTTGGCGAAGTTGTTCCTTGTTTTTCTTCCTGCCTGGTATAACACGGTGAATTAGGAGTTCGTACCTCCTTAATGTTGTTATTTTTAGTGGTGATACGGTTTTGCTGATGTCAGTTATTGTTTGCATATTTCAAGTTGTCAACAAATTTGCCACTCAGAGCTTTTTATGTTTATATTCTGGCTACTCAATATTGCTAGAGAAGAGCAACTCAAGCTTGAGTGGCCTAACACTTGGTTCTACCTGGATCATTTGCAAGCCTTGTAAGTGCAACTAAATTTAACCTAAGTGATGGACGGAGAAAAAATAAATGAAAGCTATGTTTAAGGTTTCAACACTAACAATATTATATATTTCTAAATTGACCAATCTTTATGTTGGGTTATTATTATTATTTTTAATTTTTAAATTTTACCCCTAAAACTGATCCAGTCTTTTCTTTCACATAATGCATTGATAATTATATTTCGTTCTTTTGAAGCTTTATGATTATTTCAAATTATTGTAGCAAAACACTAAAAATTTTGATTTTTTAAAATTTTTCTTCTAAAATGTGATTATTTGTCATCTTTTTTCTTGAATGAGACAATTGACCAATTAGCTGATGTAATTTCAGGTTGGGACTTGTTGCAACCATCAAGGTATGGCATATTCTCTTCTAGTAAAACTCTTATTTTTGGGTAATTATTACAGGACAAGTTTCACGAACCTGCATATATCTGTATCCACTACATATGATTGTTGTGATTAACTTTAGGAGTGGAAGCTCAAATGCAAAGTTCACTGAAATTTTATTATCCAAATGAATAACGTGCCATATTTATAGGGAGGTTAGAGAATTTGTTGCATCATGAAGGTACTGTGCCATAAGTCATATGGCTGTAAGTTTTGAAGGCTAATCTGGTAAAATCATAGCCCATTGAACTGTTTATAAGAACATTCAAATATTCAATCTTTTTCCTCATTTTATCTATCCTGGTTGATTACAGGACAAGTTTCGCTAACCTGCATATATCTATATTCACTGCATATGATCATTGCAATTGACTTAGTCGTGGAAGCTCAAACTCAAATGCAAAGTTTCTTGAAACTGAGAATTATATTATCCATCTATTTATGTAGATATTTGTTGAATTACACAGCATTGGGTTACAGTTTTGTTTGATAAGACACTGTAATGCTACTAGTAATTTGGTTTGTATCATTTGACCTTCGGAGTTCCCTAGATAAATTCATTATGCATGTTGCAGAAGTACTGGGAGCCCTAAAAGTAAAAACTTTACTTTTGAAAAAAAAAAAAATATGAATGGGTGAAAAATTTGTCCTTGAATTTCACTGTGCGTGAAGATGGTGAAACTTGTCTGAACATGCTGTTTGAAACAAGGATATTCACAAAGCAATTAGTGATGGCTATATGCTAACTGATGCAGAAAAAGGACTAGATAAGGTTTCTTCAGGCCTCCTGTTATGCCAAGCTTGTCAGATCAATGTTTATATACCTTGCATTGTGTTGATAACTTGATTGCACCTTGAAACTGTTATTTTAATTTTGCTTTGGTTAGAATTAGAATTATTACATGTTAAATATGTTTATATCATTATTAGGAGTAACCTCAGGAGATTACATTTACTGTAATTAGGCTAGAATCTCTCCTTGATTATTGTATTATTAGTGTATATATATATACTATATTCCTGTATGTAAGAACACACAAGAGATTTAACATCTTATTCTATATGGTATCAGAGCTCTAGTTTCAAATTTTTTCTTTTTTTTTTTCAAATTTTTTCCTTTTTTTTTTCTCGGCTGTGCAACATCTCAGGTAGCTGTGTAGCACTCCAACTGCCGGTGCCGGCGTCGTTCACGTCCGGCGACCTCGGATCGGAGACAGATCCTCCCGATCGGCCACCTCCTAAAGACACATTATCACTTCGTAGGACTTTAATAGGGGTACCAAATTAAGTTTGAATTTCAAGACAGAAACCTTGAAAGATAAAAAATAATTGGGAATGATTTTTCATTAGAAATAGCCAAGTACGACGTGAAAAATCGTCAATAAATGTAACAAAGTATTGATATCCGAAAGTAGAAGTGAAATGACTAGGACCCCAAATATCTGAGTAGACTAAAGTAAAAGGAGACGTAACTCATTTATTGACTCGATCAGGAAAAGAACTACGAACATGTTTACCCAATTGACAAGACTCACATTCTAGTGTTGACACTTTAGAAATGCTAGAAAAAATTACATGTAATTTCTAAAGGCTAGGATGTCCCAAACGTTGATGAATGATCTCAGGTGACTTAATGGCAGAACAAGCTATTGGAGATGCAGGGACGGTAAAGTGATACAATCCTTGACACTCACGTCCTACTCCAATTGTTTGTCTGGTACCTCGATCCTGCACAAGAATAGAGTCATTAGCAAAGATAACAAAATACGGCAAGGTGCGAGTGAGTTTGCTAATGGAGATTAGATTGAAAAGACATGAGCTTGACCAATGCCCTTGACATGAGTTTGTGAACCATTGGCTAAAGTGACACTAGGTAGTGTATTTGTATAAGTAAGGTGGGAGAAAAGGGATTTGTTACCGGACATATGATCAAAAGCACGGGAATCTAGAATCCAAGGTCCAAGAGATGACTGTGAAACAAAGGCAATAGGATTACCAGTGAGGGCAACAAAAGCAACAGGTATAGTTGACTACATGGCTGCTTTGAGTTGACTATACTCATTACATTCAGTAGCAGAGAAGGAAACCTCGTCAAAGGAGTTGGATGGGGCAACCTGAGAAATATTCACATGTTTAGACTGTTGATTGGCCTTGGTTCTACATTGTTATTCAATGTGACCAAAACGTTTGCAATAAGTACAATAGGGACGAGAACGCTAATTGCCACGACCTCTATTACGTCCACCCTGATGGTTGGATTGGGAAACCAACACAGAAGAGTTAGCAACGATAAGGGTAGGAGTATAAACTGTAGGAGTAGAGATACATAGCAGTTGTTCTGAGACGACATCATAAGACGGAACTGTAGGGTTGGAAAGGATCTGATTGTGCATTGAATCAAGCTCAGGTGGTAAACGAGCAAGCGCAAGAACCATAAAGAACTTGCCATGTTGTTCAGCATGCTTGTTTGCATTATCATTTAAAGGCATGAGTGCATCAAATTCGGCAATAACATTATCAAGCTTACTTAGGTAGGTCTGCATGTCCAAGTCTTGTTTCTTAACGGCCATCAAAGTAGAAACAATATTGTACAGGCGATTCATGTCATTGAAGTAAACTTTCTTAGCCTTGGCCCAGACTTCGTAGCATGTCCGGTAAGAACGAAATTGAGATTGGAGCTTGGCATCAATGGAATACCACAGTACACTACAAAGAGAAGCATAAACTTGTTTCCACTTGGCTTGAACGTTGCTAGGAATATCCTTGGCCTGTTTGACCAGGTGATCATGGCGGCCCTGCCTTCGAACCATAACAGCACAGCAGTAGCCTAAGAGGTGTAGTTGGCTGCACGTACCAATTTTACGCATGGAATCAAAGGAACAGAGGTAAAGGTGACGATTGAAGTGGGGTCAAAGGCAGAAAAGAAGTAGACATTGTGGCAAGGACGAAATGTAAGTGTTAGGGGAAAAAAAAATGAAGCTTGGTGAAAAAAAAAAAGGAGCATTTGAAAGCCCGCTTGGTAGCCAAAGGTTACACACAGATATTTGGCCTAGATTACGGCGATTCTTTCTCTCCTATGGCCAAAATTGTTTCTATTCGGCTTTTTCTTGCCATGGCTGCTATTCATCACTGCCTATTGCATCAGTTAGACATCAAGAATGCTTTCTTGCATGGTGAATTACCAAGAAGAGGTCTATATGCAACAGCCAGTAGGATTTATTGCACAAAGGGCCCTTAGTGTGTCAGCTTCATCGATCTCTTTATGGCCTTAAACAATCTCCTTGTGCTTCGTTTGGGAGATTCAGTTTTGTTATCCAGCAATTCGGCATGATTAGATGTGAAGCTGATCATTCCATCTTCTTCTGACACTCTTCAACTGAATGTTGCATTTATCTTGTTGTTTTGATTGATGACATTGTCTCCAACCGGTATCCAGAATCTTAAGGAGTATCTATCACAACACTTCCAGACAAAAGACTTGGGACCTCTCAAATAATTTTTGGGGATTGAAGTTGCTTAATCTAATGTAGGTGTTGCCATCACTCTGCGCAAGTATGCCTTAGACATACGTGAAGAATCAGGCATGTTGGACTGTCGACCTAGTGATACTCCCATGGATCCAAACGTCAAACTACTATCGGGTCAGGTGGAGCCTCTAACATACCCTGGTAGATATCGACGCCTTATTAGTAAACTTAAGTATTTTATAGTAACTCGACCAGACATTACTTTTGCTGTAAGTGTGGTAAGCCAATTTCTAAATGCTCCTTGTGATAGTTATTGGGATGTTGTGGTTTGAATTCTTAGATACATCAAAACTGCACTAAGTAAAGGGTTACTTTATGAAAACAAAGGCAATACACAAGTTGTTGGTTACTCTGATGCTGATTGGGTAGGTTCACTGTTTGATAGACGATCAACTTTAGGGTATTGTGTCTTTGTTGGAGGTTACTTAATCTCATGGAGGAGTAAGAAACATAACATAGTCACTAGATCTAGTGCAAAAGCCGAGTATCGTGCTATGGCAGCAACTACTTGTGAACTTATGTGGTTAAACCAACTGCTCCAACAGCTTAAATTGGGAGACATCAAGGAAATGAAGCTGATATATGACAACCAAGTTGCCTTACATATTGCTTCTCTAACCCAGTTTTTCATGAGAGGACCAAACATATAGAAATTGACTGTCATTTTGTCAGAGAAAAGGTTCTTTCAGGCGAGATTACTACTGGTTTTGTTAACTCTAATGACCAGTTAGCTGATATATTTACTAAGTCCCTTAGAGGGCCTCGGATTGATTTTATTTGTAACAAGCTTGGCGCATATATGTTGGCGCATATAACATATATGCTCCAGCTTGAGGGGAGCGTTAAGATTAGAATTAACACGTGTTAAATATGTTTATATCATTATTAGGAGTAATCTCAGGAGATTACATTTACTGTAATTAGGCTGGAATCTCTCCTTGATTATTGTATTATTAGTATATATATATATCATATTCCTGTGTGTAAGAACACACGAGAGATTCAACATCATCTTATTCTATAGCTTTCTTATCTTCAACTTCAATTTTCGTATAGAGTATTTTTGCTCCTCTTATGTTGCTTTTGCAATTGATTTGAAGGATCGGGCTAATGAGATATATAAGAGGGTTGAAGATCAGAAGTCTAGTAGAGGAAGAAATCAGGACGCTTTATTGGCTGCTTGTCTCTACATTGCTTGCCGACAAGAAGACAAGCCACGTACTGTAAAGGGTACAGCCTGTGATTTTTTTAACATCTGGATGCTTCCCGATTTATCTTTCCCTATGTAAATGAGCTTCCCTGAACCTATGAATTTCAACTAGAAATTTGCTCTGTTGCCAATGGAGCCACAAAGAAGGAAATTGGCCGAGCAAAAGAATACATAGTGAAACAACTGGGTTTGGAGAAGGGTCAGTCTGTGGAGATGGGAACAATACATGCTGGGGACTTTATGGTGAGTTTTCTTTATTGACTTAAAGCGTATCTTGCTATTTTTTATCAATGTATTGTCAAGCTTGCTCATTTAACTTTTTACTAGATTTCAGTTGTTTCCCTAACAATATTTTCACCTCAATCTTTAGAGGCGATTTTGTTCTAATCTTGGTATGAATAATCAAGCTGTTAAAGCTGCCCAGGAAGCTGTGCAGAAATCTGAAGAATTTGATATAAGGTAAACTTTGGTTTGTCTTGTATTTACGAAGCGACTGAATTAGATGTTCACTGCTGAAGGCTAAGCTTGTCATATTGCTTACATTTTCATACTAAAAGCAAACATGTCTAAAGGTACGGCTTTTATGACTTTAACAAAATTTAGTGTTTCTAAGAGGAAATTTGGTGGCAAAAGTAAACACTTGGGGGTTTGTTACTCTGATAAAACAAACAAAGATATTAGCTTAAGATTAGGGCTTTCCAATTATCTTTAGACCTAACCCTGTTTCCCTTTGATAACAAGATGAAGGCTGAGATTATGGATCAGAAACTTGCAGGTTTTACAAGATGTGTGCTGTATCTGTGTGAGAAGTGAGAACTGAGGAGTGTGCGACATGTGTGAGAAGTGGAAACAGAGGAGTGTGTAGCATCTGGCATGTGTGTGAGAAGTGGGAACTCTGAGGAGTGTGCAGCGTGTATGTATCAATTGGAAACTCTGAGGAATGTGTAGCATTTGTGTGAGAAGTGAAAACTCTGAGATGGTGCTGTGATAAATTGAAATGAAGATAAGGACTCATAATGAGGGTTGTATATATTATGTAGTACGTGTCAACAGGCTTTGGATTTAACCTCTTTTTCTTGAACTAAGAACAAGGAAAAGGGTAGGATAATGGGTTCAAAACTTCCTTTGGATGTGCATGTAGAAATTTTCCCATAATGGCTTTTAAAGAACATGAATAATCGCATTGTCCTTTGCATGAATGCACTAATTTTCTTGAGGTTTAATCGTGTTCAGATAGATACTATTGTAGTCTGATGATTGATACTAATAACATATTTAATCTGCCAGGAGGAGTCCTATATCAATTGCTGCAGCAGTTATATACATCATAACTCAGCTTTCAGATGATAAAAAGCCTCTCAAAGGTTTGTAACATGACACTCCTTAAGAGGGTGACTTGATATTTGAAGGCATGTGGTACAAACATATCTCAGTTAGTTTTTACTTGTGAAAATTGTCTCTCCAATATTTTAAATTTGGAATAAATTTGATTTAGAACGAGTTTCTAAAACCATATTCATATGTATATGGGCATTCTTTTATCATAGGAGCTAAGTGCTATGCTATTTCATATTGGTATCTGACTTCTTGTGTTGGTGCAGATATATCAGTAGCCACTGGAGTTGCAGAAGGAACGATTAGGAACTCCTACAAGGATCTTCACCCCCATGTATCTAAAATAATACCAAATTGGTATGCTAAGGAGGAGGATTTGAAGAACCTTTGCAGCCCTTGAAGTGTAGAGCAAAACATTACCGGCCCATATTTAACAACTTAGATGCGAATGGGAGCATTCTGTTTTGGATGTACTAAGCTGCTTTATTTAAAAATGAAAATGCCTTTTTAAATTTTTTTTTTTTTCAATGTCATTTTCCTTGCAGTCAACTGTACCGTTCATTTTTTCTTTTACTTCCCAATTCGAGTATACTGGGGGCGAGACACCATTTAATGTATAAATTTTTAAGACCACGGTGCAACACAGAAGAGTTAATGCTGTAGGTGCACTCACCTCTGCATCACTTGAGTCTTTTTCTTTTTATAATAACATAGATTGACTACTTGTAGCTGTGTACATTACATATTACAAAATATACTCGGTGAATCCGATTCTGCCCGTCAAATTAAACTAAGCTTGGAACTGCTTGATTGTATACTTTTGACATACGCAACACATTTGTAGGACATTCCCCCAAAGGCATTGTACAATCTAACTTGATTGATTAGAAGTTAACAGTCCCTTCTCTCTGTGTGTGTGTGTGTGTGTGTCCAAAGGCATTGTACAATCTATCTTGATTGATTAGAAGTTAACAGTCCCTTCTCTGTCTGTCTCTGTGTCTGTCTGTGTGTGTGTGTGTGTGTGTGTGTGTGTGTGTGTGTGTGTGTGTGTGTGTGTGTGTGTGTGTGGGGGCATTGTACAATCTAACTTGATTGATTAGAAGTTAACAGTCCCTTCTGTCTGTGTGTGTGTGTGTGTGTGTCCAAAGGCATTGTACAATCTATCTTGATTGATTAGAAGTTAACAGTCCCTTCTCTGTGTGTGTGTGTGTGTGTGTGTGTGTGTGCATCCTGGTTACTCGTGCAAACGAACCATTTTTAGCTTAGAATGTTTCAGCCATTTGATCAGCTAGCGTTCAGCCATTTGATCAGCTAGCGACACAGTTTGCTTTTGGGAAGACATGGATAGACTGTAACTGCTGTAGCTTTTACTCCTGTTGGATCAAGAATCTAAGTCAGAAATCAAAGTAACTTGATTGATTAGAAGTTAACAGTCCCTTCTGTCTGTGTGTGTGTGTGTGTGTCCAAAGGCATTGTACAATCTATCTTGATTGATTAGAAGTTAACAGTCCCTTCTGTCTGTGTGTGTGTGTGTGTGTCCAAAGGCATTGTACAATCTATCTTGATTGATTAGAAGTTAACAGTCCCTTCTCTGTCTGTGTGTGTGTGTGTGTGTGTGTGTGTGTGTGTGTGTGTGTGTGTGTGTGTGTGTGTGTGTGTGTCCAAAGGCATTGTACAATCTATCTTGATTGATTAGAAGTTAACAGTCCCTTCTCTGTGTGTGTGTGTGTGTGTGTGTGTGTGTGCATCCTGGTTACTCGTGCAAACGAACCATTTTTAGCTTAGAATGTTTCAGCCATTTGATCAGCTAGCGTTCAGCCATTTGATCAGCTAGCGACACAGTTTGCTTTTGGGAAGACATGGATAGACTGTAACTGCTGTAGCTTTTACTCCTGTTGGATCAAGAATCTAAGTCAGAAATCAAAGTATTTGATTTTCATTTGACTGTCTCACTCATAATCTCGGCCGCATGCACCACACAATGCAAGCATCCAAACTATTACTGGGTGGGAGCGAGCTATTCCACTTGGCTAGGAATCTATGTTCTGGTGCTGTATTTGTGGTACAACTTGGGTGCGCAATAATTTGTGTTCAAATTTCAAAATCGAAGCAGAGGATAATCGTTTCTCGTTGTGAGCAGTTGGTGAACTAGAACCCATAATGGCCGAAAATTCTGCCGTCCAGACAAGGATATCAGATTCAACAATAGTAGCACATTCACCCAGACATTTGTATAGAAATACTAATAAGAATTCAAAATATAATAATTTACAAGTATGTAATATATATATATATACACATATATGAGTTCAATTTGGTCTGATTTGATTTTGCAAAATGAAAACTGGACCAAACAGATTGGCTTTCATAAAAAGAAAATTAAACAAAATTCATTAATTTCAGTTTTATTTAATTTTTATTTTTGTTATTTGGTTCAATTACAAACACACGTGTCTTGAGCTAACATTTGAGAGAATTATTTCCCTTAAATATATTAGTTGATATAAAAGGTGAACCCTTAAGATCCTTCAAGGAATATGGTTGTTAAAATCGAATTTCAAAGTCTTGAAAACTTAAAAACATTTTGGATGTCAGGTAAAATCTAAGATTTATAAAATCTCTGTTTTATGTTTCATAACGTTAAAAGCATAAGATGCATAAATAAAATTGTGATTTTACCTACGAATTTTATGCTTTTTTATTATAAGGGCAAATGAATTGAAAGTTGACTTTTATTAAATCTTTTTGGACTTGTGGGTATTCACTCGATTTGGGCAACAAAATAAGTCGATTTTGTTTTTTTACTATTGTAAATCTTATGAAATGTGGTACTTTTGTTACTGTAAAATTTGAAAAAGCTACTATTCTAATGCTGGAAATATTCTTTCAGCATAATTTGTAATATATTATGCATTAAGTTATAAAATTTATAATTTTAGTACTTAAGTTTGGATTATATATGTATTTATATTATTTTTAAATGATATCTTATGTAGTATATAACATATGCCCTTTTAATTAAATAATCAAACAACGTTTAGTGAAAACTCACTTTTGACAACTTTGTGGAGGAGGAATTTAGTCTCGATTGATGTGAAAAATGATCCGATGATACCTATAACCAATAATAAGACAAGCGTAAAAGTCTTTGGAATGGGTGGCATTGTGAAAGCTATTCTTATCAACGGGATTATATATCTAGATGATCAAAACAGTAATCTTACGTGATGTATGAAATGAAACTACATTTAGTCGTTCTTATTGAAGGTTAATTTCACGTTATGTATATAATGAAACTGCAAGAATTAAGATCACATGTATAATCAAACGCCACTTGTTTTAACTCTTAAACGAGACAGATAATGTTGTATCTCACGCAATTCAAGTTTCTAGATTGATTTATCTTGAGGTTTAAGTATCAAATGATGATTATTGGTTATAATCAGATATTATAAAAAGAATGGTGCAACTAGAAAAATCATTCCTAAACTTGTTTTAAAGATGTTGGGGGGTTTTCTTCCAAATATCTCAAATACCTTGACTGTACGTTTGGTATGATAAAAAGAAATAGAATGAAATATACAAAATCTTCAATATCAAAGAATAAAAAATTTATCATTTCTATTGCATTTCTTTCCTTTCTTTCGTACCAAATGAGCATTGAGAACTCAAGAAGGTATCTCTTTGTGCTGATGTTATTATAACTACCTGAGGTTGCAATTTTCTCAATATCACTATGCATCTTGTGGATGGGAAGCAGATTTCGGCATGCCATCCCAACACAAATATGTAAGATCTAAAACCCTTAATTAATTAAAATTCTACTCATATGGTTTCAATGATTATCTTGGACTTTTAATTTGCAGACTTATGCTCTTGGAGATGAGAAAGATCAAGTTGAAATTGGTTGATCACCAAATTAGATGAGAAGTATTACTGAACACTTGAGCATAGTTGATCAAGAGTCCAGTATTAGAACCAATACTTGAGTATAGTCATATGCAACTTGGAGGAGATTGAATCTTTCCAAAACAAAATTAGAAGTTTAAAAGATGTTATTATAGCAACATTTCTTCTGTTTATGACAAAGTTTAAATAATCTCTATATGAATAAATCAACTTGAGAAGACTCAAGCCCTAATAAAGACAACTAAGCACAGTCAAGTTGAACATGATCAAGACTTTACCCTTCTAACTTCACTTATAAACAAAATGTACTTTCATCCTGACATAACAAGGGCTAGTCTTTGTCCAATGAGTAAAAGACACTCCTAAAGTCTCAACGGTCACATTTTTACATCAATAAAAAGGCTGAAGATTGAAAACTCATTGGTTGGACAAGTTGAGAAACAATAGAACATTGCACAAGCTTTTCAATCTTCTCAACTCTTCATTTTGCTACCTACTTGAATTTCTATTGTTAATATCTTAGCGTAGGTGTTGTGTGAGCTCTATAGTTTGTGTATATCCATTCTTTGAGTGTTTTTGAGAGTTGCCTAAGTTCAAACATTGATTAATTTATGTGATCTTATCAAATCAATCAAGAGTGCAAGCTAGCAGGTTATGCATGTCAAGCTTAGTGTTTTTGATTATCTAGCCAGAAGAGATTAGTGTAGACTAAATAATACTTGTAACTTAACCTAAAGAGCCCAGCGTTGATCAAAGAATACTCAGCTATAATGAAAATCTCAGTGGGTTTATTTGGGGTGAGTCAATAAAAACTCTCTGTGTTGAGCTCTTTCTTCCCTTATCTTTATTATTTAACTTGTGTGAATCTATTTTTTCTTATTTTGTTTCACATTTGAAAGTTAAAAATTATCTTAAATTAAGGATATTTTAAAATAATATAGCTTTTGAAATTTAGCTTCTGCAAACTGAGTTTCATGGAAAAATGTTATTGTTTAATATGAGTTGTGAAAACTCTTCTTGAAACTAGTATTATAAATTATATTCTAGCTAAGATTACTTTGAAAGTCTTTTTTAGTAAGCAAATGTAGTGTAGCAAGGTCACTCTTCCCATCTCATGAGTGACTCTTCTTAACCGTAAAATAGTGATCTACTAACTTTTCTCAATCGTAAAATAGTGATCTACTTTCAACTCTAGGTCTTTGTAATTGTGAAAGATGTATACCTTTGCAGAAAAGTTTAAAGTTTGAGTAGTATAATTTAACTCCTCCTTCTTGTGCTTTTGTCAACTTCAAAATATTTGCATATCAGCAGCTTACAATATTTAGTCATAGATGACCTTGAATTGATTTATGCGTAGTAGTTTGAAAAGTAATTAGGAGTATTGTGTCTCTATACTGTGATAATGTTATTAGGAAGTAGCTGCTGGTTAAGGTGCTTTGGCCTTTAAAATTTCTTATTACATTTGGTCTAGCTTGCCTTCGTCTTAAAAGGATCATAGTACAAAATTATTGATAACAGAACTGTAATTTATGCTAATTAGCGATTCACTTATTAGCATTAACATGATTGGAATGATAGGAATCAAAATCTACATGTTAACTAATACAATGCTTGAACAACGATAAGATTATCTTACATGACTGAAAATTCATGAATCTGTGAAGAGATCATTTTAGGACACATCTTAATATGCCCTAGATAATTGATACATGATATTAGAATACCAATCCATGAACAACAACTATATATCTCTTGAACAAACTTTTGATTTTAGGATGTATCAACTTAATAATCCTTGAGAAAATTGTACACGTGTTAATTCGGAGAACAAGATCTTTCCCTCCAAACTTTCTCTTAGCAAAATTGACAACTATAATGGGATGGCGTGCCATGAGAATATCAAGAGTGGAGTGGAGATCTTGACCTTATATAATGAAGTAATAACCTTAGTCCACCCATCATAGAACCTAAATTATCAAACCCTACACATAAACCAAAATACTTAATTATTGGGCCTAAACCCACATAAGTGATTTTCCAACCAATTATATCACCTAATAATAATAACAAAGGCTCTTGAGATTATCAAGCTATGCATTCAACCAGTTTCAACAAACAAAATAAACAATCAATGGAAGCCCAAACAACAAAAAATTCCTACAATCACGGGAAAGGTTATGATATGTATTGTTAAAGAGCTTACACATTCAAAATCGTGTTTGTATATAGCTTGGTCACATGTTTGATAGGGACCTCTTTTTCATCCAACACATTGTTGAGTTGTTGTTAATTAAATTTCAAAATCATATTTCGATTTAGTAATAATGGCTAGTTTGCTTTATACAACTAACTCAATTTGAATGAGCCATTATTTATGTTAGTGTTTATAAGTACATTTTAGATAACCAAACATTTTTAACTTTTAAAAATAAGCTGAAAACAACTTTCTTTTGCATTTAACAAGCTAATTTTTTTAAAAGCTTATCCAAAGCATAATCAAATTCTAGGCTCTCATCTGTTTAGCTATTTCTATAAACCAACTCTCATAAGCTACCATAATATATAGGGGTGGATATGGATTGGGTTTGGGATATTTTTGAAATCTGATCCACTCATGAAAGCAATGGATTAATTGGGTTGAAAAAAAAATTTCTCCTTAACCCAAGACACATATGTGGAGTTAGGCCAATTGAACCCATAGGTTGAACAAATAAAAAATTTAATAGATGTCACAAATTCGAATTGCATACATACATAAATCTTAAAAAACATAATTACACAACACAATTTTCAGATCCAAATACATAAATTACATAATAATTGTTGGAGTTGAAGCACTTCCACTTTGATAGCCACTACCTGTATTTGAAGTCAAATAATTAGTGTATTGCTATCAATATTGCGAACCATATTGCTAAGCAATTTATGAATTAAGTGATAAATATTTAGTAATCACCTAAGATAAGTTAAAATATTAATATAATCTTTGTCCTAGCCTTCCATTTCCAAACAAATTCAATCTAAATTTGTCAGACAACATTAATCTAAAATGCAAATTCAAGGATAAGTATTTCAAAATTTATCTAATTCTCACTAGAAATCTAAGATTAAAACCTATAAATTTGAAAACCTAAGCTAAATAAATCAATAAAATGAAAAAATTTAAACAAAATAAAAAAAAGTGATTGGTTAGGTTGGGTTATGTGGGTTGGGAAAGTTCAAGCACACAATCTAACTCATCCATAGATAGTTGGGTGATTTGAAACCCAAACTAACTTGTGGACTCAGACCAACCAATTGGGCCAATTTGTGCGGATTTTGAGTACACACAACCTACTAATCACCTCTAGTAATATTATGAATGATGATGAGATTTGAGTAAATCAAGTTAATTTTCTCCTCCTATTTAATGATGAGTTTAGTTTTGATGATTGTTGGTATAAAATTTTTTTACATTATGATATAGTCATGTGTTAACACATATTAAAAGAATTTGACCAAACTCATTTAATAATAATGTGACAATACATAATTAGATGATAATGTCAAAAAGATTTTACATTTACATTGAATCAAAATTAAATTCTTTAACGTTTACAAACAATTATGAATTCATTTGTATCATAGAAATTAATATTGGTAAAGCAATTATATATGTAAACAAATATATGTAAATGTTTTTACCAAAAAAAAATGTAAATATTCACTTACATATATAGTTGAAGACAAATGTAAATACCACCAGCTCTATAGAGCTTCTTCCTCTACTGATGAAGCTTCTTCCTCTACTGATGCCTCCTCCTCCTCCTCCTCCTCGTCTTCGTCTTCTGATTCCTCACTCAAGCTTAAATGTTGGAAATGGAAACAAATTAAAGCTTGTACGTAGTGACATAGTTATTAACAGTGGCTAACAAAAAGGAAACAGTCATTAACAATAATAAAGTTGAGCATCAATTAAGGCCACCAAAATCCTTATTTAAGGTTCAACACCTTTTGATGCTATTCTAATTATATTTTATAATTTTATAAAATTAATATATAATTCTTAAAAATAAAGTCTAGTTTATTTATAGATATTCCTCATAATAAAAGAATATAATGAATAAATGGTCCTATATAATATTTCACTTTCCTAACTCTGCTTAGTGAGTTGTACAAAAT
Source organism: Castanospermum australe (assembly GCA_019955255.1). Lineage (NCBI taxonomy): Eukaryota > Viridiplantae > Streptophyta > Magnoliopsida > Fabales > Fabaceae > Castanospermum > Castanospermum australe. Next base: position 377,162 of record NSJW01000162.1, read on the forward strand.
TTAATTAAATCATGTTTAATTAAACTCAATTCTCAATAGTTATTACAATGGTCAAATTTTTTTGTCAATTATGTCAAGTCTTTTTGTTTAATTTTTTCATTCACTTACCTTTTTTTATACCCTGTTCACTTGCATTTTCAATAACATTCTTTCATGTACAATATTGCTCTCATATATGATTATGACTACACAGGATCATTTCTTTAAGAAGCAATTTGAATCAATTAAAACACTCGTACGAAGTGATATTAGCTTCCATCAACTTCTATAATAATCAAGCTATATTGACTAATTTTCTAACTGTCAAAGTCTTTCTTCATTAATATTATGAGTTTTGAATACCAAAAAACATTATATGAGTTTTATAAGATATATATGATTATATTATCTTATTTACAGCAATTGATTGTTTATTTTGTGAAAGTCATTCAAGTAAAACATATAAGATACATATCATTGGCGCGTTTTTGTTTTTGTTTTTGTTTTTGTTTTTAGTAAGAATTCAAATGTCAATTAACAAAATATAAATTTTCTTATTCTTCAAAATTAAAAAAAAAGGAGAGATAAGATTTTAAACTTTAATACAATATGCATGAAATAAATTTTTAACAAGTAATAAAAAACTAGATAAGAAAATATTGGTTAGTGTTCCTTAAATGAACAAATTAGTAATGGTCAAAATACTCATAATGATCCTCAGACTCATGATGAAGGGAGCTAACTTGTTAATGATGCAAATGATTGCATTTCCTAAAAATATGTATGCTCTAAGTCAATGAACAATATTGATGCAAGTTGAGAGATTTATAAGTAGAAAAGTGTCTTACTAATGATATAGAATTTTCTGAGGATATTCTCAAAACATATTTCCACTATACATTATATTGAAAAGTTGGCTAGTTTATTCTTAAGATTGGGATAGATTATTTTGCTTTTGTTGCAAATTTTTTTAGTACTCTTTCTAGTACAAGCAAACTAACTAATGAAAGTAAGCCACTAAGAGTGAGATAGTAGCGAGGGATTTGAGTTATTTGCAAAAAGTCATAAGATCAAACTTCCATGCCACCATTGTACAAAGAAAAATTAACTAATGAAAGTAGTAACTAGTAAGTATTGGTGAAATCTTAGTGATAACCTCAATTGAGATTGTTGAAAAATAAGACAATTGATAAAGATGATCATAATATATAAGGATAAAGAGCATTGGGAAAAAAAAAAGCATTATCAAGAATATTCATGTTGTGAAAACTCTTGGTAAAATAATTTTGTTCTTTTGATAGAAAAATGAACAAATCTAGCAAGAAAGTAATGGGAAATTTTTTAAGCCTATTTGAAACGATTGCGGAATTTGATTGGTGATACAACACATTCAACATGATGAAATTCATAATTATTTCAGTGGACATAATATGACAAATGAATTGACAAAATTTGTTAGTAATTGAAATTAAAAGTTAAATTATCAAAATATTAAAGAAGAAACATATTTTTCAACCTTTTTCTTGATTGTACTCTAGATGCAATTCATGTCTTGTTTATGCTATTATGGATGAACGTAATAACTTGATTGTACTCTAGATGCAATTCCTGTCAAAAAGCTATATCATATTTGTAGTGGTACAACCTATATATTCATTCACTATTAAACGATGAAAGATTGATATAATAATATACTAAGCCTAATTCTTAAATCAATGTCACAAATGTGTCGTACTGAAAGCGTTAAAGTAATGAGATATCTAGCTCAACAATTAAAAGATGATTTATTAAAATTTGCAAAAGTTAGTGAAGATCCTACAGTAAAAGTGAAGATAATTGTTTATCAAATTTTGTTTTTTGTTGGTCATGACTATTTGGTATATTATATTGTGTGCTATTAATTCGGTTAGCAAATTTAATTTATTATCAAAAGATACGCGTATTGATGTTGCTATAGAACAATTAAAAAGTCATTTTTCATTTTTTTTAAAAATACTAAGAAGAAGAATTTGCATCTACTAGATTTCTTTCAAAGAAATTGCATCTAAGATGAAAATAAAAATACATTTCATGATAAATATATCATTCATAAAAAACCCAATTTGATGAGGATATGTTGATAATGAAATAATAAAATCTCTTAAAAAAATAATTTAGAGTCGATTATTTCCTATACATAATATATAAAAAAAATCTTAATCCAAAAAAGATTTGGACAATTTAATATATATGAGAATATTATTTATTTTTTACTTATTGATAAAAAATCTGAAGTGATTGGACAATGAGAATTTAAAAGAACATTGTCTTTATTTTGAATGTTCCATAAAATATAATAATTATGCTTTGATATTAATGAGTTAGATTTATTTTTAGAATTGAAACAAATTATAAAAGTAGAAAATAATAGTTCAAATAATATACTCAATTATATGAAAAAAAATTGGGGTGCTTTTTAAATGCATATATTATTTATAAAATAATGTTAAAATTTTAAATGACCGTTGCCTCAGCAAAAAAGAGCTTTTTAAAAGTAAAAGTAATAAAATATTTTTTAAGATCAGCCTTGTTTCAAACAAAATTAAATGAATTGGCTATTTTATTAATTAAAAAATATATATTAAAAGAAATTATTATAAAATTTAATTAGCAAATCTGCATATAAAAAAAGTTGAATTTGAATAATTCAGATTCATTATATAAAAAAAGCAATAATTAAAGAGGTAACTAGAAAAACAAAAGTTGAAGGTAGAGATTAGTAGAGCGTAATAAAGAGAAACATAATAATTAAAAAATAACTTTTTGTAATTTGCACTTACTGTAGATTTGGAACGTGAGCAATTTTGGGCCAATCTCTGCCAGTATCCTTTTTGCACCTTGCAATCAGTCTGGGACATTCATGTATGTATAAATGACGAAGGCTACGAAGATGATGCATATCACTTGGTAGAGACAACAACTCTGGGCAATCTTCGATATGAAGTGTTTCAAGTGTTGTTAGATTTGGCAACCATTCTGGCAATGCCGTTAAGCCCGTCCCTTTAATTTGTATACATTGTAGAGTCTTGGTGGATCTTTTCAGCCAGTTGGGTAAAGCTATCAATTTGGGCGCTTCATCAATAACAAATGATTGGAGGCTCAAATCCTGGGCCACTTCATTTTGCTTTCTTCCTTCGTTGCCTTCGACCTCAAAACTAGCCAGCTTTTCGCAGTCTACAATCCACAGCTTCTTTAAAGTAGTTAGGCGACCAATATCACATGGTAGGGAGGCTAATTCGATACACGATACTATCATTAATGTTTGAAGAAATTTGAAGGACCCTATGGGTGTGGAGGACAAATTTGTAAATTGCCCTCCAATCCACAAGTGCCGAAGGCTGATCAGATTCCTCGTGTTTTTAGAAAGCTCTTTCAACTCGTTGCAATCAATAAGAAATAAAGTCTGTAGAAGATAGAGCTTGCAAATAGAGCTAGGGAGTTTTTTCGACAGGGTGCAGTGGAAGAGATTAAGGGATCTTAAATGCTTCATCTCGGCAAAGAAATCATCTGGAAGAAAACGAAAATCCAATCCTACTAACTCCAACACCCTTAGGTACTTGAATTGGCTAGGGTTCCATTTGACGAATAGTTCGGTGGCAGTATTTGTTCCTGCTTGTTCCCACCATAAAATTGTTCGAATCTTGTTGAAGTTACTGGGAAAATGAACTCCATCCCCATTGTTTCGAATTAACAAGTGTCGTTTGCTCTGCATTGTAGACTTGGCAAGATCATGAACAAGGTCATGCATTCGAAATTCTTTTATTCCAAGGACAGCTACCTCTAAGTCAGTTTCATCTTTAAGAAAAGATGCCGAAACTAGCTCCTTGATATACAGCTCCCCAATATGTTCCGGCTCTTCCTTTTCATTTGTGGGTTGAAGAAGTCCGTGTGCCATCCAAAATGCAATTAAGAAGAAATCAATGTATTCATGATCCTTAGGGAATAGCGAACAATAAGAAAAACAATGTTTCAAATGAGATGGCAAGTGATTATAGCTCAATCTCAATGCTGGCAGTATGCCACCATCTTCTTGTTCTATTTTCCATAGCTCACTATCTCTTACTTGTTTCCACTCATTTTCGTCATTCAATTTTGATTTAAGCAAGTACCCCAAAGTTACCACTGCCAATGGCACCCCTTTGCATTTTTTAACGATTTCCTTTCCAATTTCTTTAAGCCCTGGGCTATGTTCAGCTTCCTTCTCTTCAGCTGGGAATGCACATTTAACAAATAGTTCCCAACATTCTTTCTCGGGGAGTGGTTCTAACTCGATTTGAGGAACAGTCCCCATAATCGAGGCAACTTTGAGACTACGGGTGGTCACTATGATTTTACTATCATTTGTTTTCAGTTTACCAACCGTTCCCAATAAATGATTTCTCAAATCATGCCATTTTTTAGCATTTTCGTTCCAAACGTCATCTAGCACAAGTAAAAACCTCTTCTCATGTAATTTCTTACGAAGAAGAGATTGCACTTCATCCAAACTAGAGTTCTGATCAACACCTCTCTCTGTGCTATCCGCAGCTTTAATAATTTTTAACATTAACCCTTTAACATCAAATTCATCTGACACGCACACCCACATTCGCAGTTCAAAATGCTTCATTACCCTGTTATCGTTGTACACCGTTTGGGCAAGTGTGGTCTTCCCAAACCCTCCGATTCCAACAATTGGGATCACATCGATATTACTAACTTGTGATTGTGATGGTGTTGGTGGGCCTATCAATAAACTTATTATCTTTTCTTTCTCTTCATCTCTACCACTCATAGGTAGAGTTGCAAAAGAACCAGTCTCCCTCCACGACAATTTCTCACTGAGAGTTATAGAATTAACATGTTGCTCGGCCAGACCCAGTTTTTTCCCACGAGTAGTTATCTGATCTATCCTTACTTGAATATCCTTAATTTTGTGGGCCATTTTCAAACGGAATGCAAATGGATTAGAGCATGAGAAGAACCGGCATACCTTTTTTGTAGCACTTCCGTATGTTTTGACTACTTCACTTCCTTTTGCCTCGTACTCCATTTCATCCAATATGTCAATTGCATCATAGATTGCATCTTCGAGTTGCTGCAACCACTCCCTTATGCTATGTTGTTTTGCTTGCTTGTTTTCAGCGTCCATGAGATAGGCACTAGTGATTCTCAAGGAATTTTGAAGCATTTCCACATTGTCCTTGAGACCCCATGCCAAGGAAATCTCTTGGTAAGCTTTGGTTGCTAACTTTTCCAAGAATGTTGTGGCCACAGAAACAATTTCAGCCATCTCTTAGGCAAATGAGAAAGCCTAACAGAAAAGAAAATATATGAATATGTAATAGTTGAATAAGATTAATGGTTGAGTTTAATTGGGGAATAATTGATGGTATGATGTAGAGTGGGTTGTTCAAAAACCTAAAGGTTTCATATATAACCATGTGCAAAAGTTGTCTTGCCTTATGTGAAAAGAAAAGGATTAATTACAATGCAAGTAATGCTCTTCTATTTTTATTCTTTTCCTAACTTGTCGAAATGATTTAGAAACAGTCGGGAATATGGTTTGGTTGGAATGATTTCGTTCGAGCTAAAATGCGAAATTCTGATTCCAAAATTTCTCGAACGGTAAGGTATAAAGTTTATTAGTTGTTTGATTTCACATTTGAGTCAAGTTGAGATTTGAGTTTACTTGATGCAAGGAAATGCAGGGATGGCTTCATGTCGAAATGGAATAAAGTGAAAGGAGAAACAATTGCTGATTCTTTTCGTGCTTATTAGTTGGATTCAATCTTTATTTTCCCGCAAAGAAAGGTACAATTGGAAATTGATAAAAGAAAAATGATTTATGCACGCCTAATTATGTACACCATCCCTTACACCGTTTTCTTTGGGAAAAAAAAAGTTGAGAGAATATGTGTTAAAATGTGTATTTATCCTATTTTATTATTTAAAAAAGAAATAATGTAAAAAAATATAATAAAAATGATGTGCAAATAACTTTATTATTAGTAAGAAGATGGGCCTTTTTGCAAGCAGTTTGGAACACTACACAAGGTAGCAAAGATCCCCAATAAGACTTCGTTAAGCAGAGTCCTGTGGCATTCAAGAGGTTTGCTAGTTTTGATACCACCCATCTTAAAGTCATTTTAGAGGTGAAGTTGTCATGTTTGGGTACTAAAGTCAAAATTAATTAAGTTTTAAAATTAGTAATAACATTAGCCAAATGTGGTTTTGTTATTTTAAACAATAATTTAGTTAAGATTATTTTTGAAAGAGAATTCTTAAATAAAACTTTTTTTAAAAAAATTAATATATATTTTCTTTAAATTAAATTTTTTTTATCTTATTATTTAAAAAAATCAGAATGAATATATAGGCTTTAAAATTATGAATTACGTCCTATTAGGCATGACTTTCACTAAAGTCATACATTTAATAGGGATAATATATACAGGTGTATATATGCGAGTGAGTGTGTGTTTGTTTTGGGATACTGTGTTTTCTTTTCCTTTAAAGAAACAAAATTTTAAGTTATCATTGTAAATATTGTCTTTTACCTATAATTTTTAAAGATTTTATTTTAAAAAACATACATATTAGTATAACTATATCTTCTAAATTAACTGTTTGAGTTCTTAAAAATATGAAATCACATAAAAAAAATCTATTATAGAATGTAACATTTTCAATCATATGACTATAACTATCTTAAGTATTTACTATGATGTCATTTAAAAAAATGATGTGATATTTTATTAAAATACATGTTTAAAGATTTTTAATATAAATAGATACATACCTTATTGGCCGAATGATCTTCGCTCCCAGTCTTGACAACAAACGATTGGCCAGTTCCAGCTGAAGAAAAAAAATTTTAACTTAAAGAAGCCTTGATTGGATTGACGAATTGATTTGGCTGTGAATTCTTCTTTTTTTTTTTATAATCATTGATACATTAAATTTCTTTATAACTCAATCACAAGAACCGCTTTTAAATGACATATATTATCCACATACCTCGCACATAGGATTTACAATTATCATTTTCCTTCTTAGTTGCCAAAGATTATATGATAGATTCAGAAAAACAATGTACCAAATAAAAAAAAGATTCAGAAAAACAAAATTATGATCGACATGCATAAGCTCATATAATTATTTCATAACTAATATAATTATTATGATAGGTTCCAGTTATATTAAAACAATGCTAGGTTGCAATAGTAAAAATGATTAATTATCCAAAAATCCTTCTGAGAAATGTCTAATTTTTTAATTGAATATCACTAAAGTCAGTTCAACCTATCCCTCTCTCCATATTAGATTTTAAACTTTCTTATTAATTATGAAAATGTTCTTATTAATAATAAACTTTCTTAGGAAAATGAATTTTCTTATGAATTTAAACTTTCAAATAATGCACTTACATTATTATTTTCTAAATTATAAATTTATTTTGTTTTTTATTTTTATATATTAAATAAATATTTCCATTTTAATGCATATATAACAAAATAAACTAATCATTTATAAACATATAATTATGGAATATATTTTTAACTGCACCAATAACTGAGTAATACTACACAGCCAAAAAAAATAAATAGAATTTTGACAGAATTCAGGCAAAATAAAGGAGGATTGTTAGATAAAATTAAGTGATGAGAACTACTTATCAATCCAATGGTCAAAAAATATGCCAAATCATTCTGTTAAAAATTCTTTAAAAAAATTTGATTATATAATAGTTTCCTTTTGGTAATAATTATGGACAACTTATGGATAAATGCAGAAAGTCTAATTTGTTGCTCTAATCAAATCAGCATCATCAAAAATAAAGTTTCATACCCTCACAAATTAATTAAATATTTTAGTGTAGGCACTTGATCCGACATTATCACTAGATGATGAATCTTCATCTCAGCCCAAGTCACAGCAGCAGCGCAAGTTGCATACTGATAGCTTAACTTTGTTAGATTAGATAGTAGTTAATTTTAGTTAGTTGATTAGTTAATTTTCTGTTTTAGAGTAGTTGCAGTAGTTGTATCTGTCACAAGGTTTTGTATGTATAAATTATAAACTCTATGATCAATGAATCACTTTTTCACTTTTCCCCAAACTCATACTCTTAATAAGGTATCAGATCTCTCGTGGAGAGAGCTTTGCTTCCGCTGGTGATAGTAAATACAGTGAATTTCCATTGTTGTACCTCTCATAGCAGCTCCAAATTCTCAAGCTGCTCTCATGCTTCTTCAAGTTCTTCAGGGAATGATATTCAGTTGAACCTGACTAGTCCATATTACACACATTCAAGTGAGAGTCCAGCAGCAGTTCTGGTTTCTCCTGTGTTAACTGGTCCCAATTACCATGCTACAAAAAGCATGGTTTTCCACCGGGTTATAAGCCCAAAACTCAAAAGAGCTTCAATCAACAACATTGTTTCTGAGTTTGGGAATTTTGCTAATGGAGACAAAGAAAACCATGAAGAAGAGGAAGAACAAAGAAATCCAAACTTCCAACTTAGTCTGGAGTAGTACCAAAGAATAATTGCTGTGCTTCAGCAACAACAAATCGACACTGCCAATCCTCCTTCAAATCCTCCACATTCAGTTCCTTCACATTCAGTCAACCAAGTGGCTGTCATAAACCCAGATAAGAAAATTGACGCCAAACCAGGTATAATCCTAAATGTCTCTCATAAATCTTTGCCAAATCATTGGATAATAGACACTGGTGCTACTGACCATGTGTGTTCTAACCTTTCAAACTTCAGTACTTGTCACAAAATCAATCCCATCATTGTTAAACTTCCAAACGGCAGTATCCTTACTGCTGAATACTCTGGTTCAATACACTTTTCAGAAAGCCTTTGTTTACATAATGTTCTATTCATTCCTGAGTTTACTTTCAATTTAATTTCGGTAGCCAAGCTAACTTCATCACTGAATTGTCAACTAATATTCTGTAAAACTACTTGTTGTATTCAGGATATCAACTCCATGAAGACGATTGGTTTAGCTGAACTCACAGATGGATTGTGTACATTGATAGCTCCTAGATATTCTAGCTTTTGCTGTTCAATAAGATTTAGTGCTTCTAAAGCACTTGCTGTACATACTGATAATGTTAAAAATTTTGATTTGTGGCACTATCGATTAGGCCATTTATCAAACAATAGGCCTACTGTTGTACATAATCGAGATTCAAATATCTCTCGTCATAAAAAGTTCATTTGTGACATCTGCCATTTAGCAAAACAAAGAAAACTTCCATTTTCTGTCAGCACTTCGAAAACTTCTTGCATTTTTGAGTTAATACATGTGGACATATGGGGTCCTATTGCAATTACTAGTGTGCATGGTCACAAATATTTCCTTACTGTTGTAGATGACTTTAGTAGACTCACATGGATATATCCATTAAGAAACAAATCAGAAGCAAAAACACATCTTTCAAACATTTATCAATCAGGTTGAAACACAATTCCAAACAAGGGTTAAGATAGTCAGGAGTGACAATGGTGCTGAATTTAAGATACAAGAATTTTATAATTCAAAGGGAATCATACATCAAACTACATGTGTTGAAACACCACAGCAAAATGCTGTGGTGGAGAGAAAAAATGTTATTTTGAATGTCACCAGGGCACTATTATTTCAATCTCACATTCCCAAAGAGTTTTGGGTTTATGCTACCATACATGCTGTATATCTAATCAATGGGTTGCCTACACCTCTTTTACCAGAAAAATCCCCATATACAGTTTTATATAATTCATCTCCAGACCTGTCAGATCTCAAAGTGTTTGGTTGCCTTTGTTATGCAGCAACCTTAACTGCACATAGGACAAAATTTGCTCCAAGAGCAAGAAAATGTATCTTCATAGGTTATAGACCAGGCACAAAAGGATATGTCTTGATTGACCTGAGAACTAGAGAAATTTTTATGTCCAGAAATGTGAGCTTTTATGAAAATAATTTCCCATTCCAATCAACCACACACATTGAACACCACAAAATACATCTGCCCCAAAAGGATATGTTTTGCACACGTCAATATGATGATTTACAAGTCATATCACATTCAGAAAGTAATGCAGCACCTGCAGCATTACCACAACTGCATACTGATGAACAAATAATTCCAACTCAAACTGAAGCCACACAAGTTACACACACAACTAATCAGAATGTACAGCAGCAGAATCAGCAATTAAGACAATCTTCAAGACAGAGGAAAGCTCCAGAATACTTAAAGGACTATCATTACAGTCTATCAGTGGCTTCAGCTACAGAACTGAGACATTCTTCAGGTGTGTTATATCCAATTTCTGACTATTTTTCATATAAAAAATTGTCCAGTCCATATAAACAATATATATTTTCCATTTCAACCACATCCGAGCCTAAATCTTACTCTCAGGCAGTTAAACATCAATGCTGGAGGCAAGCAAAATGGATTCTGAACTTACTGCTTTAGATAAGAATGGGAATTGGATTTTTACTGAACTTCCAAAAGATAAAACACCTATTGGCTGCAAATGGGTGTACAAAATCAAGCATAGATCAGATGGATCTAGAGAGAGGTACAAGGCACTGTTGGTAGCAAAAGGCTACACACAAACTGAAGGTGTGTACTATCTAGACACTTTTTCTCCTGTTGCAAAAATGACTACTATTCGACTGTTGCTGTCAATAGCTTCTGCTAAAGGCTGGTTCTTAAAGCAGCTGGATGTCAACAATGCGTTTTTGCACGGAGATCTTATGGAAGAAGTCTACATGGTGATTCCACCTGGTGTGACGACACCTAAACCAAACATGGTTTGTAAGCTTCAGAAATCACTGTATGGCTTGAAACCAGCCAGTAGACAACGGTTCTCTAAACTGTCTTCTGATCTCACATCATGTGGCTATTGTCAATCCAAGTCTGATCATTCTCTTTCACTAAAGCTAACACTGATTCTTTTACTGCCTTACTTGTTTACGTTGATGATATCGTGTTGGCAAGCAATGATCTACAAGAAATTGACAGCATGAAGCAATTCCTTGCTGATAAGTTTAAAATCAAAGATCTTGGTGATTTTAAGTTTTTTTTAGGACTTGAAATTGCTAGATCAAATCAAGGAATCAGCTCATGTCAGAGAAAGTATGCAGTGGAGATTCCTTCTGACACTGGTTACTTAGCCTCGAAACCATCAAAGACTCCTATGGACAGTACATTAAAGTTGCAGCAGAATGGTGATGATCCTTACCATGATGTTTCTTCATAGAGGAGATTAATTGGACAGCTACTCTACCTCACTACAACCAGACCAGACTTAACATTTGCTGTGCAGCAATTAAGTCAATATCTCTCCGAACCACTGCTAAGTCATCACAAAGCAACGACCAGAGTATTACGTTACATCAAGGGGTCACCTGTAAAAGGACTTTTCTTTCCTTCTGATTCAGATTTCAGACTAAAGGCCTTTACAGATTCTGATTGGGCAGGGTGCATGGACACAAGAAGATATGTAACTGGGTTTTGTATCTTCTTTAGTCAATCACTCATATCATGGCGCTCAAAGAAACAAAACACAGTATCTAAGTCATCATCAGAAGCTGAATAACGTGCAATGGCAGCCGCAGCCACAACATGTGAAGTACAGTGGCTGAATTATCTTCTACATGATCTGCAAGCATCAAATGACCAACCAACTCTATTATATTGCGATAACAAGTCTGCAATGCACATTGCATCCAATCCAATTTTTGAGAGAACCAAACATATAGAGCTTGATTGTCACATAGTGAGAGAAAAGGTTCAAGCTGGTCTCATTCATTTGTTGCCCATTTCTTCCATAAATCAGTTAGCAGATGTGTTCACTAAGGCTCTAGCATCAACTCCCTTCACAAATATTATTTTCAAGCTTGGCATGATGGATATCCATCATCCAGCTTGCAGGGGGGTATCACCAGATGATGAATCTTCATCTCAGCCCAAGTCACAGCAGCAGCGCAAGTTGCAGCAGCCCAAGTTGCATACTGATAGCTTAACTTTGTTAGATTAGATAGTAGTTAATTTTAGTTGGTTGATTAGTTAATTTTCTGTTTTAGAGTAGTTGCAGTAGTTGTGTCTGTCATAAGGTTTTGTATGTATAAATTATAAACTCTATGATCAATGAATCAATTTTTCACTTTTCCCCAAACTTGGATTCTTAATAGACATCCTTACTTTATCCATTTAACTTATTTTGCTTTATTTTTTTATTTTCATTTATATATATATATGTGTGTGTGTGTGTGTGTATATATATATATATATATATATATATATATTCCTAAATTAAGTGACTAAGAATAACTAAGATGGTTCCAATTACATAAAATTCATTATTATAGCAAGAGGAACGTCCAGCTAAACAAGAAAACAAAGCAATATATATTAACACCTAAAATTAATAGTGGTGGCAAAACATTACACTAGCTAATCATATATAGCATCAGTTTCCTTTCTGTTGAGATTTAATTTCATTTAATAATGTAAACTAAATGTTTACTTTGTTTGCATGAGAAACAAATATCATACAAATCAAATAATGATATAAAATTAATGAAGGGAATCTTAATTAATAATTACCGGATTTTGAAGCTAAAAACACTAATTAAAAAAAAAAGCACCCTTGTTATGAGACTTATGAAGTTAGTTATAAGGTATATAATGACTAAAATAATTATAGTCATTTAAGTTAAGTACATAAGATAAAAGGGTATTTTGTCAAAATAAAAGAGTATAGGATGTTAACTTATACATGAATGAGTATAGATTAGCATTCTATATATATATATATGGAGATTGTTAACATCCTCTCACTTATTTTTACATCGGTAAATGTTAACAAGTTTCATCTTTTTTATTTAGAAAATAATGTCTTATTTTTTATTTTTAAAAATAAAAAATTTAAGGGTATTGAAGATATTTTATTAATTTCTCTAATTTTCTTTTTCATCAAACATTATCTCTCCCCTCTTCTTTTTTCTCAATTTATTAAAGAAGAGAAAAAGAGAGTGAGTTGAAAAAAATAATAAGTTAAGAAAAAAATAAAAAGAGAGAAATAATTATTGAGAAAAAAGTAGAAGAGAGAGATTAATAAAATATCTTAAACACCCATAGTTTTTTATTTTTAAAAATTAAAAAATAGGACATTATTGTCTAAATAAAAAAGGTAAAGCCTACTAACATCCTTCAACGTAAAAATTAAGATTGAACATGAAAACACTAATTAAAATAAAAAAAAAAAACCCTTGAAAGCTAATGACATTCATGCTAAATGAATTAAAAGAAAACATAGCGAGAAATTATGCTTCTAAGTTTAGATAACAGTCAGACATAAATTAATTAGTCACTAACACTATACAAGATATGTCTGGCATGTATTCAATTTTTAACCTACATTACATTGCCCAATATTAATTCATGGAAGAAAAAATTAGAAAAAAAAAAACCAAGAAAGAACACAAGCCTCGAGCTTTGGCACCCTGGTATCATTAGTCTCTAATCTTATTAACCTCGCTTCTATTAAACATGGTATATCATATTTCTAGTCCCGAACAAGAAGTACTTGTATACGTTCTCAATTATTTTGGGGTATTTAGTTTGTTTACTTTTTTTATTTTTATTTAATATGTTTTCAATTATAATTACAAAAATGTCACCTTATTTTTATTCTATTTCTTACTTTCAAAATTTTATGAAAGAAATAATGAAGATAAAGATTTTCTGTTTTTATCATTTTCTTCATAAAATTTTGAAAACAAAAACTAGAATGAAAACTGAGACATTGGAGAGATTGTGTATGGTGAGGCTCGTCATGAATCAATTTTATCCCGGAAAGGTTGTACCTACCTATATTGAAAATGCCCAAGTCCTTCGTGATCTTAATCTCCTTCGGGCCCTCACGGCCAGCGGCGTGTATTAGTGGAATAACCAGCATCTTTTTCTTTTTTTATTCAATTTTTTTAATTTTAGATCATATTTTCTATATAGAGTATTGAAAAAGTTATGAACTCAATGTTAAAATTTTTCTATGTGGGTTACAATTAATTGTGGCATTCTGTTTGTAAAATTGGACAAATAATATGATTTATATTATAGACAAGCATTGATAGACCTAATATTATTGTGATTCAATTATTATGAATTATGTATATCTTACATTAAGTTAATGTGTACTAATAATAGTATAGGTCTTAAACCAACATGTTCATGATAGGAAGGCTCTTTAGGTTATTTATTTGTAACTAGCTCCGTTGCACTCTTTGAGAGATAACAAGAATTCTATCCTCACATGACTGCTCTTCAGCCTGCCTCATTGACAGTTGATACAGAGAAGAATGAAAAATGTAGAGGAAGACCAAGCATTTTCTATTATTTTAAATATGCAGATCAGATACTAAGGATATTTAAGTATTGAAATTAAGTCGCAAACAGGTTAGATCTATTTGGTGTTCTAATTATCATACAATGATCAATATAATTTTTCTTACACTCAATTTATGTTTAATCCAATTAAATTTTATTTTTATTTTTTTCAAAGTATCCTCACTCACTGAAGGAGATACTGATATCTTGGAATACTGTCAGGTGTCGTAACAGGACTCCTCCCATGAATATTTATTGTATATGAAATCGAACTTTTATTAATAAAATATATCAATAAGAAATTTTAAATTTTAATTTTAATTTATAAAGAACTAATCAATTTAAAAAAAAATCGTCGATTTGATTCTTTAGTTAAAACTTGAGACGATTTTAAAATTCCACTCGGACCAGCATCACAGTTGCACCATTAAAAACCAGCCAGCTTTCCGAAGTGGAAAAACAATCTAGACTTTATTTCTAAGAATGCATTTTTGGCCATTGAACGTGGAATTTGGAAGGGAGAGAGCGTGAGACAAAGTCACAGATTCACAGTCTATTCAATCCTCAACCAATGCAATAGATATATGCTGTCCTGTTGAAGTTGTTACAGATACATGTGCTCCTCCCAATTTGGAATAGAATCCTTGTTATCTGGCTTGATTTCTATGTGGGTTATATTTTAAACATCGTTTTGCTTCGAATTAACACAGATTTTGGGTGTTTTTAGTCAACTCTTCTTCCGACTTTGTTAGAACCGTTTTTCTGGAAATGGTTGATGATTTGAGGCACAAATACTCTTCCTTTTGGTTTGATTTTGCATGGGTAATGTTAGAGATGATCAAAACTTCAAAAACCCCATAGAAATCGAATGAAAAACAGAAGGAAACAGATTCGAAATTGAGAAAAACTCTAACAGGGTCTGACGAAGTTTTTATCCGGAAAACAAGTATTATTTCGGACGAAATCTTCAAGATTTTGTCAGGTTTTTTCATTTGAAATCATCCCATATGAATTTCTGGATAGATTCTCCACTGAAAATGCGTGAAAAACGCGAGTTTTGAGATCTTGAGTCAGGTTCCATCATTATATTAAATTCAGTGATAGAACATTATAACTACCTTTAGAAGAAAGAAAAGAAAAATCTATTTCTGTTGATTAAAGGTATAAGTGTCAAGAACCATATAAAAAAAATCAATAATCATCGTAAATAATATGAATTCCAGGGATCTAAGGCATTTTTTTACGTCAAATTTAATCCACATCCTTTTACATTTTACTTTCAAATTTTTATTTAAGAGTAATTTAATCGTGAAATTTTAAACAACCTATTAAAAATAAATATCAAATTAACTGTGAAAGACTTTCATCAACTATTTATGATCTAACTGTATTGGTCAAATATGGTCAAGTCCTAAAAGACAGTTATGGATATATATCAAGGCCAATAAAACTAGTTTAGGGAAACGGCCTAGTATCCAGTCCTTGTCAAGACTAAGGGTGGAATATGCTAAGTTAGGCTAAGTTTTTTTTTGAATATACCAACTTGTTTTGTAAAACATTAAGATTGAGCCCGACCTATTATTTAATATAAGCTTTTAGCTTGACCTTTTTATGAAAATATGAAAGTCCGACTTGGCTTACAAACTTATTTAAAAGCTTATATTATATAAAAGTCTAAATAATAAATTTTATAAATATTTTAATTTTTAATTTTATATATATATATATATATATATGTGTGTGTGTGTGTGTGTGTGTGTGTGTGTGTGTGTGTGTGTGTGTGTGTGTGTGTGTGTGTGTGTGTGTGTGTGTGTGTGTGTGTGTGTGTGTGTGTGTGCCTTCTTAAAAGCCTAAATTTATTTTGTATAATAAATAGGTTAGGCTTTGTAAGGTTAAAAATAAGTTAGGTCGTAAGCCCAGATAAGCCGTTTAGCTTATTCCCACCTTAGACTTTGCCCACATCTAATCACTAGGAGATCTTTCCTTTACCTATGCATAGGAATTTAGCAGCCAATAAGGTTCGTTTAATTGGTAAGAACAGTTGTGTATTTTAAAAGATCTTAAGTTTGATTCATCTTCACAATTTTGCATGTACTCACGCCAACTGAGCCTATCGAACGATCAAAAAGTAGTACCAACCTAGTTTGAATGAGCCATTGAAGTTAGTGTTTATAGTTGCCCTTAGAAAACCTAATATTTTGGGCTTTTTAAAATAAGCTTAAAACAACTTTTTTCGCATTTGACAAACTAATTTTAAAAGCTTATCCAAAGCATAATCAAATTCTAGGCTTTCCTCTGTTTTGCTATTTCTTCAAACCAACTCCCATAGGCTACCATAATATGCAGGGGTGGGCAAGGGTTGGGTTTGGAATATTATTGGAACTTGATCCACTCATGACAACTGTGGGTTATGTGGGGTTAAAAAAAAATAAAAATTCCTTAGCCCTACTCAATCCAACACACATATGTGGAGTTACATCAGTTGAACGTATAGATTGAACGTACAAAAAATTTAACAGATGTCACAAATCCTAATTACATACATACATACATAAGTCTCAAATGGCACAATTACACAACATAAGTTTCAAATCCAAATACATAACTTCCACTTTGAGAGCCATCATATGTATTTGAAGTCAAATAATTAGGTATTGCCATTAATGTTGAAAACAATATTGTTCAACTATCTATAAGTAAGTGACAAATATTAAGCAATCAAATAAGATAAATTAAGATGTTAACATAATTTTTGTCCCGACCTTCCATTCCTAAACAAATTCAACCTAAATTAGACAAACGACATTCATCTAAAATGCAAATTCAAGGTTAAGTATTTCAAAAATGTATCTAAATCTTACTAAAAGTCTAAAATTAAAACCTATAAATTTGAAAACATAAGAGGTGGATCTTATTTGCTTCTGCAGATCCTCATGAGTCAACGCTGTGATGAGGGTGATAGGTTCTCCATTAGGTTTAAATCCCGTGATCGCTGCCAAGTCGAAGAGGGTGGGACCCATCATTCCATGTCAAAATTGGAAGCTATTTGTGGTAGGGTTCCAAAAGCAAAGAACCAAACCAATCATCACAGGAACAACCTTGATCTCATGTTGACTGAATAGTATTGGCTCCAAGAGTCCGACAGAGTCCCAAAACTTGCCTTTTGCCTTGTGCATTCTATTTAGCCACTTGATGTAATCATCTAACGGTTGGTGGAAAGTACGGAGAATTCGTACGTCTTTAAGCCATGGGTAAATTGGGATTTGGCTTCTAGTGAAAAGGGGTTCCTCGGTAGGTTGGCAGGAAAACACCTTCTGAATCTCGGGTAAAATCTTGCAAAGATGAAGAAGGACCATGGTAAAGTATGTGGTTCGAAATCTGGGAAGGAACCATTACCTGGGTTTCCAAAAGTGTCTTACGCTTCATCTAGAGTGTGAGACCCTTTTCTCATAGTAGGGTCTTCAGGAGAAATGAGTGCTGGGTGCACTGAGAGATCGCTTATCTTCAAGGAAGCGTGAGAGGAGCCAGCAGCCATGGCCCCAGAAGTAGCCCCACCAGAGCAAATGGGGATGGGTTGCTCACAAGCCTAAGTAACCGTCTTTTTCGAAGACATAGAGGTCGCCATGGAAATCTTGAGTAGCAAAGATGCAGTCTTGGGAGAAGAAGAGAGAATCTTGAAAGAGAAGACTCAAAAGCTTGAGAGTAAGAAACTGAGAGCAAGTAGAACGAAAACGAAAGGAGGCATAAAATGGAATAGATGCTGGTGAAAGGGTTTTATAGACCCAAAACGTTTAAGGCGAGTAATCATATTGGCATCGGGACATGTAAAACGTTTGCGGCGCAGATGTTACATATCCCCAAGCGGAGTAGCCTTTCAAATCCCAATCTAGTGGTAACATGACGTGTGGCCAGTAAGACAAATCAACGATTTCATATGTTACAAGTCTCCAAGGCCTTCTGGTTTCTAAAAGGGTAATGTTTAGCTTTCCTTCGACATTGAAAGCCAAACATTAGGGGGGCATCTTTTACCACAAAAAACTAGTTGAAAACACTCAAAATTTCCCTACGAAAATGCAGCATTTTTGAAAAGAGACGACACTTTTCCAAGGTACATGTCGAGGGCTTCGATACCAAAGTATTGTAGACACTCAACTATCATGCCTTAAGAAAGAAAGAATCAAAACCTGGGCAAAGTTTGGATTACATGTTTCACCAGTGTAGTCGAAATAGAACGACAGGGGACGTGGACATGCAAAGCCCGACTTGCTACGAGTTATCGAGCCGATCAATAATTAGGTGGAAGCACCATAATGTCGAGGATGAAGACCACAAGGACAGCCACCGAGCTTGATTGTCGACACAAACCTGCACTGAAGGTATGAAGCTGCCAAATCCTGTGGAAGTCACTGGCAAAGGGCAGGTTGACAGATTTGATGGTTGAGCAGAGGTACCAAAGATCATCGAACATGGAAACCCAGTAGACCACAACAAGGCACTCTAGTTTCGATCGACAATTGCAGATTATAAGCCAGCCAAGTGACAAATAATGCTTGACACTTGAGAAGCCGACTAGTGTCGACAAGAAAGCAAGAGGTTACGCAGAAACCCTAGGTGAATCACCGAAGCTCTCACAGTCGAACAAACTGCTAGCAGTAGACAAGTTGCCACCTTGTGAGAAGTAGAATAGACTCGACCTGCATGGTATTAAGTCTCACCAGAATGAGCTGGGCTGATATTGATCCAACTACATGAACTGGTGTCGGACCAACAATTACCCATCCCAAGAAGTTCTCGACTCTAAGGAGGCCTTCTAGAAGCCACAGAGTCAATACACTGAACGTGGGACAAACGGTGCATGAAACCACTCGATACGTGGCAACTTCATGCTAAGTTCGGGATACATGTTTAAATCTGGGCAGCTTAGACGGTTACGGTAGGAGGTCTATAAATCCCAAACGATGCTAGCTACCAAAGAAAAGGCTTTAAGACTCACACTCCTCACTCGCAAAGGAATAGTTAACTGAGGTAATTTATTATATTTGCATTTTCTTTCCATCACGATTCGTTTTGAGTCATCGTAAGTTGTCTTTTATTTTCTTTTAGCTTTGTATTTCTTTCCTTGAATTTCATCATGTTTGTAAGTTGTTCAATTTAATGATATGGTACTACATTGTTAAAGATATCAAGTTCCTTTTCTTTCACTACTAACTTTTTAATTAGAAAAATCACAAGGACAATAGTAAGAACAAGCAGAGGATTCCACGATTGGGAGTTGGTTCCCCTTACAAAACGATATTCGGGACCAAATTTGCCATTGGCAAATTTCACAAGAAACACCTATACATAGGAATTTAGCAGCCAATAAGGTTCACTTAATTGGTAAGAACAGTTGCGTATTCTAAAAGATTTTGTGTTCAATTCATCTCTCAGTTTTGCATGTCCTTATGTCGGCTGAGCCTATTAAGCAATCAAAAAGTAGCACTAACCTAGTTTGAATCAGCCATTGAAGTTAGTGTTTATAGTTGTGTTTTAGAAAACCTAACATTTTGGGCTTTTGAAAATAAGCTTAAAACAACTTTTTTCGCATTTGACAAGCTAATTTTAAAAGTTTATCCAAAACAATCATAATCAAATTCTAGGCTTTCCTCTATCTTGCTATTAATTCAAACCAGCTCTCATAGGCCACCATAATATGCGGGGGTGGGCAAGGGTTGGGTTTGGGATATTATTGGAACCTGATCAACTCATGATAACAGTGGGTTATGTGGGGTTAAAAAAGAAATTCTCCTCAACCTAACTGAACCCAACATGCACATGTGGAGTTGGGTGGGTTTAAACCATAGGTTGAATGTACAAAAAATTTAACAGATGTCACAAATCCAAATTACTATACATACATACATAAGTCTCAAATGACACAATTACACATCATAAGTTTCAAATCCAAATACATAAATTACATAATAATTGTTGGAGCACTTCCACTTTGAGAGCCACCATCTATATTTGAAGTCAAATAATTAGTGTATCATCATTAATTTTGAAAACAATATTGATCAGTTATTTATGAAGTAAGTGACAAATACTAAGTAATCAAATATGATAAATTAAAATGTTAACATAATTATTGTCCCAACCTTCCATTCACAAACAAATTCAACCTAAATTAGATAGACAACATTAATCTAAAATGCAAATTCAAGGATAAGTATTTCAAAAATTTATCTAAATCTCACTAAAAATCCAAAATTAAAACCAATAAATTTGAAAACCTAAGAGCTAAATAAATTAAAAGAAGGAAAACAAAAATTAAAAGATAGAAGTAATAAGTTAGGTTGGGTTGTGCACGGAGAAAAGCCCAACTTACAATCTAACTCATCCACTACTGATTGAGTGATTTCAAACCCAAACTAACCCTTAGACTCAAACCAACCCACTATTTGTGGATAGGTTAGGTTGGTTTGTGCGGATCTTGACTAGACATGACCCACTTATCACTCCTAGTAATACGAATACTTATGAGAATTAAGTAAATCGAGTTAACTTGCTCATCCCATTTAATGATGAGTTTAATTTTGATGATTGTCAGTGTAACTTTTGTTTATACTCTCATTCAATTATGTGTTAATCTATTATATAAAGGAAATTGCCCTTTTGATCTTTATTTTTTTATTTCCCTAAAATATCATTAGTAACTAACTAATCACACACATATAAAAAGATAAAAATGTACAAAAACATTATATTATTACCTCTAGAAGTTACAACTACAAAGG
This sequence comes from Castanospermum australe, assembly GCA_019955255.1. Lineage (NCBI taxonomy): Eukaryota > Viridiplantae > Streptophyta > Magnoliopsida > Fabales > Fabaceae > Castanospermum > Castanospermum australe. The sequence goes on from NSJW01000162.1 coordinate 398,338, forward strand.
TTAATTTCTTTTTTTTACTTATAATTTACAGTTATAATTAAAAAGATAAAAATTTAAAAATATAAATTAAGAAGCACGTCAGTGCCTTGTAATTTACTAGTACATATTAAAAGAGTTTGTCCTTTTCAAGTTAATTATTGTCATACTCAAACTCACTTAATAAGTGTGGTTATATATAATTTGATGATAGTGTAAAAAATATTCCACACATACATTGAATCAAAATTAAATTCTTTAATGATTACAAACAATTAGTGATTCATTTGTATCATAGAAATTGATATTGGGAAAGCAATTATGTAGACAAATATTTGTTAATATTCACTTACATAGTTGAAGACACATGTAAAGATCACCAGCTCTATAATACTTCTTCCTCTTCTGATGCCTCTATCAAGCTTAAATGTAGAACCGAGGGAAAAATATTAGGAGCACACTTACACAAATTACAGCTAGTAAGTAGTGACATATGGTTATTAACGTACAGTAGTGGCTAACTAAAAGGAAACATTCATTAACAATAATCAAGTTTGAGCATCGACTAAGGCCACCAAAATCTTTATTTAAGGCTCCACATCTTTTAATGCTCTACCAATTATATTTTATATTTTTATAAAATTAATATTTCATTCTTAAAAATAAAAGCATAGTTTATTTATAATATCACTCATGATAAGATAATATAATTAATAAAAGGTCCTATATACTATTTCACTTTCCTAACTTCGCTTAGAGCGTTGAACAAAATTTAATTAAATCATATTTAATTAAACTCAATTCTCAATAGTTACTGAAACGTTCAATTTTTTGTCAATTATGTCAATTTTTTTTTTAATTTTTGACACTCACTTATTCTTTACCCTCTTACTTTCATCGTCAATATTGCTTCATATATGATTGTCAAGACGCAAGATCATTTCATTTAGAAGCAATTTCGATAAATTCAAACACTCACACAAAGTGATATTGATCTCTTCAATCAACTTCAATAATTAATCAAGCTAGATTGACTATTGTTTTAAATCTCAAAGTTTTTTTTAATTAATATTATATGAGTTTTATAAGATATATATGATTATATTGTGTCTATCTTAATTATTTACAGTAATTAATTATTCACTTTGTAATAGTCATTCAAGTAAAACATATATGATATATATCATAGGTACTTCTTTTTTGTCTTTCATAAGAATTTAAATGTCAATTGAAAAAATATAATTTTGGTTATTCAAAACTTCAAAAAAAAAAAAGAAAAGATTTAAACTTTCATACAGTTTGAAATATAGTTGTATAAACCAGACCAGAGGTCGACCCGGTTAGAGGGCTAGGTCACCGGGTTAGCAATTCGACTGCGAATTAAGCGGTCGAACCAAAAAATCTGGATAAAGAAAAAATAAATCGTGGTCGAACTGAAAAATCCGGATAAAGAAAAAATAAATTAAAAAAACTTATTATATAAAAAAAAATACTTTATATTTTTAATATAACACAATTCAATTGTAATATTTAAAGATAGATAAACATGTTTTTTAACTAACAAATAGTATAAATTAAATCATTTTATAAATTTTTAAAAGAACAATATAAATCTAATAATCCTATTCAAGTTCACTTATTCCTTACTTCTTTTATCAGTATAAAATTAAAAAAAAGTGTTAAAAAACGTTAAAAATAACTTTATAATGAAATATATATTAAGGTCAGGTCAATCGAGCGAGTCGAGCGGGTCAGGACGGTTGAACCGGACAGGTCGAGTGGTCGGACCGGACAGGTCGTCCAAGTCATGTGGGTTAAAGAGGGTCGATGCAAAAAATGGTCTAAAATCTCAACCGGATCGATTTTGTAGTCAGTTCATGGGTTTTTCAGTCAAACTGGCCGGTCCGGTCCGGTCCATATAATTATGGTTTGAAAAAGCGGCTTTTGATAAATTTTAACAATAAATTACAAATAAATAAGAAAATATTGGTGAGTGTTACTTAAATGAACAAGATAGTAATAGTCAAAATACTTATATTGATCCTCAAACTCATGATGAAGGGAACCAACTTGTTAATGAAGCAAATGATTGCATTCCCAAAATTATGTATGGTCGAAGTCAATTAATGAACAAATATAGATACAAGTTGAGAAATTATTAGTATAAAAGTATCTTATTAGAGTTAATGATGTATAATTTCTAAGGATATTCTCAAGACATTTTTCCACTACACACTATATTCAAAGTTGGTTACTTAATGCTAAAGATTTGGATAGAGTATTTTTCTTTTGTTTCAAATTTTTTAGTTCTCTTTCTAGTACCAGCAAACTGACTAATGATAGTGGTAAGTTATTACTAAGATAAAATCACGCCTTGATTTAGTAATGAGAATGTTGAAAAATAAAACAAATGATAAAGATGTGCATGATAAATAAGGATAAAGAGCATTGGAAAAAAAAAGAATTATCAAGAATATTCATGTAGTGAAAACTCTTGGTAACATAATTTGGCCTTGGAAAAATGAAAAAATCTACCAACAAAGTAATGGAAAATTTTTTTAACCCTAATTGAAATGATTGCAAAATTTGATCCGTTGATGCAACGCATTCAACATGATGATATTCATAATTCTTACTTTGAACATAATATACAAAATGAATTGACAAATTTGTTTGAAATTGAAATTATATTAAAATTATTAAAAAAACTTAAAGAAGCAAAATATTTTTCAACCATACTTGATTGCACTCTAGATGCAAGTCATGTCTTTTTTATACTATTATGGATGAAAGAAAAAATTTTGGACTTGATATTAATAACTTAATTAATTAAGAGGACAAGGATACGGTAATGGATATAGCATGAAGGGTTAAAACCAAAGAGTCCAAAAATTACTTCAGAGATATGTTGTTTAGAACTTTAGATCATTTTATACACCATTGGGCTCTCATAATCTAAATTTTCTACTTTACAACATGATTAATTCCTGTTATAAAGTTATATCATATTTTGTAGTGGTACAATGTGTGTGTGTGTGTGTGTGTGTGTGTGTGTGTGTGTATTCACTACTAAAGGATGAAAAATTGACAAAATAATATATTGGTCTAACTCTTAAATCAATGTTACAAACATGTTGGAAAAGTCGTACTAAAAGTGTTAAAGTAATGATATATCTAACTCAACAATTAAAAGATGATTTATTAAAATTCGCAAAAGTTAGTGGAGATCCTAAAGTAAAAGTGAAGATAAGTTTTTTAACAAATTATGTTTTCTTTTTGTTGGTAATGACTATTTGTTATGTTATATTGTTTGCTATTAATTCGTTTAGTAAATTTACAATCAAAAGATATGTGTATTGATGTTGTTTAAAAATTAAAAATTCTTTTTTTTTATTTTTTTTAAATACTAAGAAGATGAATTTGCATTCGCTATGATTTCTTTTAAAAAAAATTGCATCTAAGATGGAAATAGAAATTACATTTCATGATAAACATATCATTCAACAAAAAACCCAGTTTGATGAGAATGTTGATAATGAAACAATAAAATCACTTAAAAAAAATTTTTGAATTGATTATTTCTTAAACATAATATATAAAAAAAACTCCTAATAAAAAATGATTTGAAAAATTTAAAATATGCGGAAAAATTTTTAATTTTCTACTTATTAGTAAAATATCTGAAGTGACAAGATAATGAGAATTTGAAAGAACATTATTTTAATATTGAATTAATGTTCTTTAAAACACAATAATTATACTAAATATTAATGGGTTAGATTTAATTTTCGAATTGAAAGAAATTATACAAATAAAAAAGGTATCGTCCAAATTATATACTCAATTATAAGAAAAGATTTGAATTTTTTTAAATGCATATATTACTCGTAAAATAATGTTAAAAATTTTCATAACTGTCGCTTCGATGGAAAGGAGCTTTTTAAATGTAAAAGTAATAAAATATTTTTTAAAGTGGACCTCAAACAAAATTAAATGGATTCACTATTTTATTTATTAAAAAATATACTAAAAGAAATTAATTACGAAATTTAATTAACAATTTTGGATATAAAAAAAGTTAAATTGAATATTTTAGATTGATTATTAAAAAAAAAAAAAGGAGTAGTGAAGAGGTAGCTCGAAAAACAATCGTTAAAGGTAGAAATTAGGAGAGGGTAATAAAGAGAAATAAAATCAATAAAGAGCTAGCTTATTTTGATTTGCACTTACTAGAGATTTGGGACGTGAGCAATTTTGGGGGAGCCTGGACCTGTGTCTTTTTTGCACCTTGCAATCAGCCCTGGGACATCCACATATTTGTAAATGTTGAAGGCCTACGAAGATGATGCATATCGTTGGGTAGAGACAACAACTTTGGACAACCTATGATACAAAGTGCGTCAAGTTTTGTTAAATTTGGCAACCATTCTGGCAACATCGTTAAGCCTGTCACCATAATTGTCATATGTTGCAGAGTCTTTGTAGATCTTTTAAGCCAGTTTGGTGAAGTTGCCAATTTGGGTGTTCCAAATATGATAGATGATTGAAGGCTGAAATCCTTGACCACTTCTTTTTGGCTTTCATCCTCAAAACCAGCCAGCTTCTCACGGTTCATAATCATTAGCATCTTTAAAGCAGTTAGGCGACCAATATCACGACTAAATTGATACACGATCTTATCATTAATGTTTGAAAAAATTTGAAGGACCCTTTTTGTGTGGAGGACAAATTTGTAAATTGCCCCGTAATACACCAGTTCCGAAGGCTGATAAAATTCCTCATGTTTTTGGGAAGCTCTTGAAGCATGTCGCAATCAGAAAGAAATAAAAACTTTGCAGAAGATAGAGCTTTGCAAATAGACCTAGCTAGTTTTTCCAAATTTTCACATTCCCCGGTATTAAGGTATCTTAAACGCTTCATCTTGGCAAAGAAATCATCTGGCACGAAACGAAAATTCAATCCGTGTAACTCCAACACCCTTAGGTACTTGAATTGGCTGGAGTTCCCTTTGACAAATAGTTCAGTGGCAGTATTTGTTCTTCCTACTTCTCGCCACCACAAAATTGTTCGAATCTTGTTGGGAAAAGGAAATTGAACTCCATCCCCGTTGTTTGAAATTAACAAGCGTCGTACCACTCGTTCGCACTGTATTGTAGACATGGCAAGATCATGGACAAGATCATGCATTTTGAAAACATTGAATCCAACGGGAGTGATTAATAAATTTGTGCCAATATGAAATTCAATAGCACTTTGAAGGAAAGATGCTGAATATAACTGCTTGATATTTAACTCCCCAAGATATTTCGGCTCTTCCTTTTAATTTGTGGGTTGAAGGAGCCCGAGTGCCATCCAAAAATTGGAATTAAAAAGAAATTCAATTAAATATAAACCTTAGGAAAAGGCCAACAGTAAGAAAAACATTGTCTCAAATGAGATGGTAAGTGATTATAGCTCAGTCTCAATGCTGGCAAAATGCCATCATCATTTTGGTCTATTTTCCATAGCTCACTGTCTCTTATTCTTTTCCACTCATTTTCATCGTGCAATCTTGATTTCAGCAAACACCCCAAAGTTACCACTGCCAATGGCACCCCCTTACATTTTTTAACAATTTCCTTCCCAATTTCTTTAAGCCTTGGGTACTGTTCTGCTTCCTTGTCTTGTGCTGAGAATGCACATTTAACAAATAGTTCCCAACATTTTTCCTCGGGGAGTGGTTCCAAGTTGATTTGAGGAATAGTCCCCATAATTGAGGCAACATTGTGACTACGGGTGGTCACTACAATTTTGCTGCCATTTGTTTCCAAATTCACCAACTGTCCCCAATAAATTATTCTTCAAATCATCCCATTTTGTAGCATTTTCGTTCCAAACGTCATCTAGCACAAGTAAAAACCTCTTCTCATGTAATTTCACGTGAACAAGAGATTGCAATTCATTCAAACTAGAGTTATGATCAACACCTCTCTCTGTGTTATCCACAGCTTTAATAATTTTTTATATTAACCCCTTAACATTAAATTCATCTGACACACACCCACATTCGAATATCAAGATGCTGCATTACCCTGTTATCGTTGTACACCATTTGTGCAAGTGTGGCCTTTCCCAGCCCTCCAATTCCAACAATTGGGATCACATCGATATTACTAACTTGTGATTGTGATGGTGGTGGTTGGCTTATCAATAAACTTACGATCTTTTCTTTCTCTTTATCTCGACCACTCACACGTGGAGGTACAAAAGAACCAGTCTCCCTCCCCGACAACTTCTGATTGACGGTTATAGAAGAATTAGCTTGTTGCTCAGCCAGACCCAGATTTTACCCATTAATAGTTATTTGATCTATCCTTTCTTTGATTTTCCTTAATTTTGTGGGCCATTTTCAAACGAAATGCAAATCGATTAGAGCATGAGAAGAACCTGTAAGAAATAACTCACATATGACTTATGTTTAAAGGATAAATGTGTAAATGTGTGTGATTTAATGAATGGCTAATCGGTAATTTTGGTTAGCTTTGAGAAGACTTTGTTTACCACTTGATGGAAGTGGTTTTCTGATGGTTGTGGAAAGTTATCCTGGTGATAACTGATGGTTTTGAAATTTGAAAGAAACCGATAACTGATGGTTTTGAATTTCAAATGAAACTCCCATATATTCAGTCTCTACCCATAAGGATACACTGATTTATTTTTCCATCAAGAAGTGAAAAGTGTAAGCAAGAAAGGGGAAGAGACCGATAAAGATTCAACAATTAAGAAGGTTTCATAGATCTGAAGTTTATTCCGCATCATAGACAAAAGTTAGTACTCATATATTGATTTAACCCTAATGTATGTGAAAACCATGAATTCCCAAGATTCCATTTGTGTTCTTGTGACACAAAATTTATGTTTACATGGGGTATCAGAGCACTAGGTTAAGGAATTCATGATTTTTCATTAATTGTGGTTACCCTAATTATGAAAATTTGGGATTTATGAATTAAGGATTTATGAATGAATCCTAATTATGAAAATTGAGAATTTATGTATAAACCCTAATTATGAAAATTGAAATTAAGGATTTATGTATGAACGTTAATTATAAAGATTGGGGATTTTGATTGAAATTCCGATGCACTAATATTTCTACTAAAGTAAAGAATTATGTTTAATTAAATTAATTGTTATGAAAGTGTTGATGCTTTATGGAATCAATCCACCATATCCATTTCCACATCAACGTCTTACATGCACTTGGTTTTTGTGGAATCAAGATTCATTTTTTTTTAAGTTCATGACTTAGGCAATTCATAGTTCTGTCCTTTTTTATTTTATGCCATATGATCCAATGTATTAGGCATTTAAAAAAAATTATGAATTTATATTATATCCTCTAATTATTTATGAAATATTTGAATTTTAGAATTAATGTATGATAGATTTGTTAATCACCAAAGTGGTCAATCTTTAAGTTGATTTAATTCCAAATTATATGATGGTTATATTCCAATTACTCATAATTTGATGCTATTAATGATATGATAATTATTGATTTATGGGTAGATTGGAGTTCATTATTATTAAGGCATTTATGGATCGCCCAAAGGTTGATTAGTTGTTCTTATAATTAATGGATATAATTGTTGATGATGTATGTGAGTTATTAGTTTTATTTAGGTATCTAAAGATAATAAATGTTTCTAGTTAGTGTATACATTATTGCCAAATTATGTGAAATTCCTATTAGCATCATTATATTGAATGTTGTGTATTGATGGATTGTCCAAAGGTGAACATCGATATACATTGTATAAAATGTATCTAAATCTGTGAAGCATGTTGATGTGTATGTATGTTTAACTCAAAGTATTAATGTTTTCAAACTTTATTCCTTGTAGTACCGTTGCTACACATTCGCTGTTCTCAACTGTTGCAGTGTTTAATAGACTCAACTTCTCTGAATGGAGTAAGCAAATCCAATTTTACCTTGGGATAATAGATCTGGATTTGACTCTTAGAGAAGAGAAATCTGGTGCTATTACTGCTACAAGCACTAAAGAGGAAAAGGTCCATTATAGAAACTGGGAAAGATCCAACAGGTTGAGTTTGATGTACATACGAATAAGCATTGCCAGCAACATTAAGTCAGCTCTTCCACAAACTGAAAGTGCCAAAGAAATGATGAAGCTTGTGAAAGAGAGTTCCCAAACTGCTGACAAGTCTCTTGCTGGGACACTAATGAGTACACTGACCACCATGACATTTGATGGTTCTCGTACTATGCATGAGCATGTTATTGAGATGACAAACATTGCAGCAAGACTGAAGTCATTAAGGATGGATGTGCATGAAAATTTCCTTGTACAGTTCATCCTGAACTCATTACCGGCTGAATGGTCCTTTCCAAATGAACTATAATACCATGAAAGACAAATAGGAATGTGCATGAAATTGCACAGTATGCTAGTTCAGGAGGGAACCAGACTCAAGAACCAGGGAATTCATTCCATCAATTATGTTAAGCATCAAGGAGCTGAAAAGAAAAGCGGTAAGAAACTTCAGAAGAAGGGAAGAGAACCCCTAAAGATCAATGAGGCCTCCTCTTCTCAAATCCACAAGAAGGAACCTTATGAAAACAGATGTCATTTCTGTAAAAAGAATGGGCATTTCCAAAAGGATTGCCCGAAACGTAAGGCTTGTTTTGAAAAGAAAGGTAAGCCTAGTGCTTATGTATATTTTGAATCAAACTTAGCTGAAGTTTCTTATAATACTTGGTGGATTGATTCTGGATGTGCAACTCATGTTTCTAATACAATGTAGGGATTCCTTACAACCCAAACCACAAGGCCAAATGAAAAGTTTATCTTTATGGGTAATAGAATGAAAGCTCTAGTGGAAGCTGTTGGGATGTACCGTTTGATTCTTGATAGTGGATATCATTTGAACTTATGTGAAAACTCTTTATGTACCTAGTATATCTAGGAATTTAGTTTCAATATCCAAACTTGATAAAGCTGGATACTCTTTTAAATTTGGTAGTGGTAGTTTCAGTTTGTACAAACATAATCACTTGATTGGTAATGGTACATTATGTGATAGATTATATAAGTTGAGTCTTGATAATCTTTATGCTAAAACACTTATGACCTTGCATCATAATGTTGGTACTCAACGTAGTTTAATGAATGAAACAGTTCTGCTTACTTGTGGCATAAACGTTTGAGAACATATTTCCTAAGAAATAATGGAAAGATTGGTAAAGAATGAAATCCTTCTGGATTTAGATTTTACTGATCTGAATATATGTGTGGATTGTATTAAAGGTAAATAAACAAAACACAAAAATAAGGAGCCACAAGAAGCATTCAGCTTCTTGAAATTATACACACTGATGCATGTGGGCCTTTTAATGTTAACGCTTTCAATAAAGAAAGATACTTTATCACCTTCATTGATGATTATTTACATTATAATTATGTCTATTTGCTACATGATAAATCTCAAGCTGTAAATGCTTTGGAGATTTACATTGATGAAGTTGAAAGCCAATTAGACAGAAAGGTGAAAATTGTCAGATCTGATAGGGGTGGAGAGTATTATGGAAGGTATGATGAAAGCGGATAACATTCGGGTCCATTTGCTAAATTCCTTGAAAAGAGAGGCCGTTCAATACGCAATGCCAGGTACACCATAACAAAATAGTGTGTCAGAAAGGCGTAATAGAAGTTTGTTAGATATAGTTATGAGTATGTTAAGTAATTCTTCTCTACCCATTTCGTTGTAAACTTATGCTCTAAAAAACTGTCATATATGTGTTAAATAGGGTTCCTAGTAAAGTAGTTCTAAAGACTCCTTTTGAACTGTGGACTGGAAGGAAACCTAGTCTAAGGCACCTGCATGTTTGGGGTTGCCAGGCATAAATTAGATATTATAATTCCAATCAAAAAACTAGATGCAAGAATAATCAGTGATTATTTCATTAGTTATCCAGAAAAAGTCAAAAGGGTATAGATTTTATTATCCTAATCATACTACAAGGATAATTGAAACTGAAAATGCTAGGTTCATTAAGAATGGTGAAGTTAGTGAGAGTGAAACACCACGCAAAGTAGGAAATTCAAGAATTGAGAGTACAAGTTCCCTTGACTTGTGTCTCTAATAAGGTTGTTGTTCCTCATGTTGTTATACAATTAATAATAATGAAGAATAATGAAATAAATGATCTCACTACTCACAATGAAGTCACAGTAAATGAACCGAATGAGCCTATAGTAGAAGAACCACAACAAATAGCATTAAGAAGATCTCAAAGAGAAAGGAGATCCGCTATTTCTAATGATTATGTGGTATGTCTACAAGAGTCTGAATTTAACTTGGAAATGGAAGATGATCTAGTTATGTTTTCATAAGCCATGAATAGTAATAATGGTGAAAAATGGTTAGATGCCATGAAAGAAGAGTTGAAATCTATGGAACAGAATGAAGTTTGGGGCCCTGTTGAATTACCAGAAGGTTGTAAGAGAGTTAAATGTAAATGGGTCTTTAAGACCAAATGTGACTCTCATGGTAATTTGGAATGTTTCAAAGCCAGACTAGTTCCAAAAGGATTCACTTAGAAAGATGGCATTGGCTATAAGAAAACCTTTTCACCAGTCTCAATGAAAGATTCTTTAAGAATCATTATGGCATTGGTTGCTCATTATGATTTAGAATTATACCAAATGGATGTGAAAACTGTCTTTCTAAATGAAAATTTATAGGAAGATGTGTACATGGACCAACCAATGGGGTTCATAGAAAAAAGAAAAGAGCACATGGTGTGCAAACTTAAGAAGTCAATATACGGACTTAAAAAAACTTCACGACAATGGTACCTTAAGTTTAACGATACTGTTGTTTCCTTTAGATTTAAAGAAAATACCGTTGATCGGTGTTTATATCTAAAGGTCAGTGTGAGCATGTTCATATTTTTTTTTGATTCTGTATATTGATGACATTTTGCTTGTAACTAATGATCTTGGTCTTCTGAGTGAGACTATGATATTTCTTTCTAGTAACTTTGAAATGAAAGATATGGGTGAGGCAACCTATGTGATTGGGATAGAGATATTCCATAACAGATCACAAGGATTGTTAGGCTTGTCTCAGAAAGCATATATTAATAAAGTTTTAGAGAGATTTAGAATAGAAAAGTGCTCATTATCTCCGATTCCAATTCAGAAAGGAGACAAATTTAGTCTCATGCAATGTCCTAAGAATGATTTGAACGGAAAGAAATAGAAGCAATTCCATATGCATCGCTCGTTGGGAGTTTAATATATGCTCAAACTTGTACGAGACCATATATCATTTTTGCAGTTGGAATGTTAGGAAGATACCAGAGTAATCCTAATATAGATCATTGGAAAGCTGCAAAGGAAATTCTGAGATATTTGTAAAGAACAAAGAATCACATACTTACTTATAGGAAATCCAACAACCTTGAGATCATTGGAGATTCAGATTCAGACTTTGCTGGATGTGTGGATACAAGAAAATCTACTTTTGGCTACTTATATCCCTTAGTTGGAGGAGTTATATCATGGAAAAGTACAAAGCAGTCTGTAATTGTTGCATTCACTATAGAAGTTGAATTTATGGCATGCTTTGAGGCCATGGTTCAGGCTAAATGGCTACAGAATTTTATTTCAAGGCCTGGACTGGTCGACAGTATTGATAGGCCCGCTGAAAATTTTTTGTGACAATTCCGCAGCAGTCTTCTTTTCTAAAAACGACAAGTATTCCAAAGGTGCTAAGCATATAGAGTTGAAATACTTTGCCGTTAAAGAAGATATCAGAAACATAGAGTGTCAATAGAGCATGTTAGCACCGATCTTATGATAGCAGATCTCTTGACGAAGGGATTACCACCCAAAATATTTACAAGTCATATGTATAGTATGGGCATTATGTCTGCTAGCGAATGTTAAACATTATTGTTATTATTGGTCATTGACACTCTGAGCTTATTAATGTATAAGTTTTTGAAAATTTTCCTATTTTCAAATTTATGTATACATGCATGTATGAATGATGATGTTAGAAACAGGATTTATCTCTAATAAAAACATTATTATTGGACATAATTGTGTACTTCCCGTTAAAGTGTCATGTTAATGAGAAGAACTAATATAGTAGTACATGTAAGGAACTATGTCAATTTGATTATATAAAACTGCTATGACTCTTGTTGATTTTATTCTTAATTATGACTTATAGAGCAACCAATATATGAAGCCTTCAGCCTTATATATGCGCATTAAGATTGATGTTTCATTAAATTATAGAATGACACTTTATCACATGAGTCAAGTGGGAGAATGTAAAAATAACTCACATATGACTCATGTTTAAAGGATAAAAATGTGTAAATGTGTGTGATTTAATGAAGGGCTAATCGGTAATTTTGGTTAGCTTTGAGAAGGCTTTGTTTACCATTAGATGAGAGTAGTTTTCTGATGGTTATGAGAAGTTATCCTAGTGACAACTGATGGTTTTGAAATTCGAAAGAAACTAATAACTGATGGTTTTGAAATTCGAAAGAAACTGATAACTAATGGTTTTGAATTTCAAATGAAACCCCCATACATTCAGTCTCTACCCATAAGGATACGCTAATTTATTTTTCCATCAAGAAGTGAAAAGCGTAAGCAAGAAAGGGAAAGGGACCGATAAAGATTCAACAATAAAAAAGGTTTTATAGATCTGAAGTTTATTCCGCATCATAAATAAATGTTAGTACTCATATATTGATTTAACCCTAATGTATGTGAAAATCATGAATTCTCAAGATTTCATTTGTGTTCTTGTGACACAAAATTTATGTTTACAGAACCAGCATACCTTTTCGGCAGTGCCTGATCCATACGATTTGACCACTTCATTTCCTTTTGCCTCGTACTCCATTTCGTCCAATATGTCAGTGGCATCATAGATTGCATCTTTGACTTGCTGCAACCACTCGGTTATGCTCTGCTTTTCTACTTGCCTGCTTTCAGTGTCCATGAGATAGGAACTGGAGATTCTCATGGAGATTCGAAGCTTTTTCACATCGCCCTTGAGACCCCATGCAAGGGAAATCTCTTGGTAAGTTTTCGTTGCTAGCTTGTCCAAGAATGCTGTGGCCACACCAGAAACAATTCCACCCATCTCTCAGTCAAATGAGAAAGCCTGAGAGAAAAGAAAATATATATAAATGGGTAATAATTGAGTATGATTAATGGCGAGTTTAATTGAGGAATGATTGCCAGTACGACGTAGAGTGGGTAGTTTAGAAGCCTAGAGGTTTCATATCTATCCATGTACAAAAGTGTTGTTCCTTGCCTTGTGTGAAAAGAAAAGGATTAATTATAATGTAGGTAATGCTCTGATATATTTATACCTTTCCTAGCTCGTCGAAATCATTTGGAAACAGTAAAAGAAAAATGGTTTGCTTGGAATGATTTCTATCAAACTAGAATGCGATATTCTGATTCCAAATTTTTTCAAACAATAAGGCATAAAGCTTATTAGTTCTATGATTTCACATTTGAGTCAAGTTGCAATTTGAGTTTACTTGATGCAAGGAAATATAGGGATGGCTTCATGTCGAAATGGAATAAAGTGAAAGGAGAAACAATAGCTTATTCTTTCCGTGCTTATTAATTGGATTCAATATTTATTTTCCCGCAAAGAAAGGTACAATCGCAAATTGATAAAAATATAGGCCTTTTTGCAAGCAAGTTTGGTGCACTACACAAGGAAGTAAAGATTCCCCAAAAGACATCGTTAAGCAGATTTCTCTGGCATTCAAGATGTTTGTTTGTTTGTAGACCAAAAACAAATAAAAAAAAAATGTTTGTTAGTTTCGATACCCCCCTCCCCCATCTTAAAGTCATTTTAGAGGTGAGGTTGTCATGTTTGGGCACTAAAGTCAAAATTAATTAAGTTTTAAAATTAGTACTAACAATAATCAAATGTGATTTTTATTATTTTAAACACTAATTAGATTATTTTTGAAAGGGCATTCTTAAACATAACTTTAAAAAAATAATTTATTTAAATTAAATATTTTTATCTTATTATTTAAAAAATTTAGAATGAATATATAGGTTTTAAAATTATCAATTACTTCCTATTAAGCATGACTTTCACTCATATATGGATAATATATATGGGTGTATATATGTGAGAGTGTGTGTGTGTGTGTTTTGGGATAGTGTGTTTTCCCTTTGTATAAAAAAAAAAAGTAAAAGCTATCATTATATATATAATATATATATATATATATATATATATATATATATATATATATATAATATATATATATATATATATATATATGTATATTATTTTTACCTATAATTTTTTAAAATATTTTATTTTAAATGACATACATATTAGTATAACTATATCTTATAAATTAACTGTTTAAGTTCTTAAAAATTTGAAACCACATAAAAAAAAAAAAGCAATTATAGAGTGTAACATTTTCAATCATAATGACTATAACTATCTATATTTTTTTTTTTCGAAACAGAACTATCCTATATTTTAATTATTTACTAAGATGTCATTTAAAAATTGATGTTCTATTTTATTAAAATACATGTTTAAAACTTTTTAAATATAAATAGCTACGTACTTTATTGACCAAATGATCTTCACTTCAGTGTTGACCACAAAGGATATTGGGCCAGTTCCAGTTGAAGAAAAATTTTCATGACCGAGTAATGGTTGGATTGGATTAGTGAATTGATTGGGCTGTGAATTCTTTTTATAATCATTCATATATTAAATTTCTTTATAACTCAAATATGGTCAAGACCATCTACCAATAAATAAATAAATAAATAAATAAATATATATATATATATATATATATATATATAAAATAAAACTAGTCTAGTGACACGGCCTAGTATCCAGTCCTCGTTAAGACTTTGTATACATTGAGGAGAAATTTTTATGTATTATTAGAATAATATATTTAATTTATTAAAAATTATAAACATGGATAGCATAATTATACTTGTTATTAGATTAAATATAAAATATCATATAATAATATTTAAATTAAATCTTAGTCATTGGGTGTAGTATTATGTAAGTATTTAAGAAATTTTTCACTCCTTTCCTTTACCTATAAATAGGAATCACCTATGTTATTTTTATATCTTAATTCTACATTTTTTCTATATACTTACCTTATGATAAACAGGAAGAGAGATAAAAGAAAAAGATGGAAAAAAATTAAATTTATTTCTCTTTTTTATTATAATTTAGGTAAGTGTATGAGAAAAGTATAGGACTAATATGTAAAAATAATATTTTTGCATTTCTACACTTAGATTCTACCCCTCTTTTAATACACTTACCTTTTATGTTACAAAAAAAGAGAGAGAAAAAAAATAAAAAAAATTAAATTTGTTTTTCTTTTATATTATCATTTACGATATGTATATAGAAAAAGGGTAGGATTATAATGTATGAAAAAGATTAAAGTGTAATAACTATTAAATTAAAAGTAAATATATGATTGAGAAGAATGAAATTAACGCAAAAATTTCCAGCCACAAAAAAATTAAACGATATATCTCCTTTCCTCATGTTCTATCTTATTTTCTTCTTATCCAAACATGTTGATTTAGAAGAAAAAATAAATTAGAACCAACATGTTGGACTGACATTACTCCTACTTTTGATTTTCCCTTCGTTGGTTATGCATCCACGTACATGCGTAAAGGGCCTGCTCTGACTGAACCTTCCATTGGATCCACTAGCAATACATGTACACTTTGATGGTTTTGGTCCCATTCCCAAGTCCCATCCCATCTTTTGTTGCCTTTACCCAGTAAAAGGACTAGAGCAGAAAAACATGATTTAGCATGCATCCACCTATGAGGCTCGAATTATTATTAGCCTGAACAAATTGGCATGTTCCCACTTGTTGGATATAAAGCTACCACTTGGGAGTTTTATTCTGATTTTGCTTCAAATTAATATTGTGGCAATCCATACGCAAATATTTCTGAATAAGTTTTATTATATCTTTTTTAAAAAAATTTAATAATCTTCTTAATATTTATTAAAATAGTATTAAATGAAAAAATAAAATATTTTACATTTTAAAAATATAAAAAACATTCAAAATTTACTTCATTTAATAATTAAAAAAAATTTAAATAATTAGTTAAGAAGATATAAAATTATTCTTCTTAAATTTCACAAATGCTACTGCCTGTACATCCAGTTGCGGGGCCAAAATAAAGATTTAGAAATGGATCCGGATAAATAAAAAGAAAGAAAAGAAAAACAATGAATAAGTGGGTCAAAATGATAGAATACACATAAAGATAAACACAAGTAAAAAGTGGGAAAAAAATTTAAGAAAAAAAAAAAAGCTTCTTAAAAGGGTGAAAAGAGAGTGAGAATGAGAAAGCGCCCTCTCTTGCTTTACCTGACTTCGCCCCGAAGTATGGTTCATGAGAAGCTTGGTGTTCTACCAAAGTAGCGCGCAGTGGGATTGTAGGTCGGGAGCACTTTTTGACCATTCCATATGCTCAGTCGACGTCAGGAGGAATTCAATCCAAAATTTTAGATAAAATATAATTTATATATCTAAAATTTATTTTAATATTAAATTATTTTTTTAAAAAATTTTTTATTTTACTAAACTCTCTTTAATTTTAATCTAACTTAAAAATATTAATTTTATTGTTAAATGAAACGGAAGTTATTCCTACGTATACTGACTCGCGTGCATATCACGTGACTATTTAGTTAGAAAATTCTATAGGATAAGATACAGTTTAAACACCTAAAGTTTATCCATATACCAAATTACTCCTTAAAATTTTTTTGTCTCATTAAACACTCTTAAATTTTGATATAATTTGAAATTAGTTATTAACTTTCGTTTCATTTAACAAAAAAAATTAACATTTTCAAGTTATATCAAAGTTCATGAGGTTTAGTGAAACAAACAAAATTTCAGGGATAATTTGATATTAGAGTAAATTTCAAAGATGTAAATTTTATTCTACTCTAAAAAAATTTTTGAGAAAATGTAATTCAATTTTATTATTATTTTTGTTTCGAAGAGCGAGACACTTTCAATGATGTTTGTTCCATGCGGAATGAAAACTCTACTACTGAAGTCGATCTTTAATGGAATCCAAACCCCTTTCACTCGTATCAACTCTCTTTGGTATTCAATTCTATTATTTAAACTAACTTAATCAAATTTCTCTTTGAAAAATTTATTATTACATTTCAATCTTATACTTTCACTATATACTTACTCTAAATGGTAATAAGAAAGAGACAAAATTTAATTTTTTTTTACCTTTTTTTTCTTTTTTTTTTCCTAAAAATAGATGAATGAGGAAAGATATAAAATTTAAATGTAGAAATAACATAGTTGATTATTTAATATTAGAATTTTTTTAGTATATGTTTAAGTAATGGAACTTGATAAGTTTGTTTCGTTCAAATTAAAGTGGGGAAAAAAAAAGTGGATTAAAATTATATTTGGTAGCAATTAGGGAACCAATGTGGTCATTCCATCCAATGCTCATTCTATTTCTAGTATCATAAGTTCAATGACCATTATATATACTAAGTATTTTCTTAAAAGAGCAAAAACATCCTTTGATGCTTCCACCGATTTAGCTACTAATGTTACCACTATACCGCAAACATCCCCGCTAAATTGCCATTATTGGTCACCATTGTCAGTGTCATTACTGTCATCGACATCGCCGATAACTCTAGCCACCATCCTCTACCATTGCAACAACCATTGTTCCCGTCATTCTTTCCACCACCTACACCATCTGTCATTGTCAAAATCATCATTGCGCTATCATATATGCTAGGGTATTATACTAATTAAATAACTTCTCTTTCTCCTTTTTGCCTTAATTCCATGTATCAAACTTAAAATTTGCATGGAATGGAATGGTCATTTTATCCTTAACAATTCCAAACTTGTTAACATGGACGATGATTCTATCACACATACACAATAAAATTAATCTAACAAAGAAAACTCCAAATTTACAAATAGAATGAGAATGGTGATTTGATAAATTGAGAATGAAATGGAAAGAATTCAGTGAGGTGCCTAACCTGCGTACAGAGGATAGCATTGGTTAAGTCACCTTTGAATGTCTATCCTCTCTATATGCAGGTCATCGTTAACATTGGTTAGACACTACTTATGTAATGTTCAAACAAAATTATTTTTAAACTTATATAAAGTTAACAAGTAAAATCCTCCTCTACTAATCTTGCCAGTACTCTTTTCATTATAAAAATGGCTTCAGCCCAAAATAGCTAATACGGTAGTCCTCATTGACAAGGACAAGAGATAAGATGAACCACACCGCATAGTTATCCCCAACCATGCTAGCTGCTATACTGCTATGTTCTTGTCTTTTTACTATAGTTATTTTTTTCTGAAGAATAAAGAACTATGGTTTGGGTTAAATTAATCCAAGTGATTGATTTATTTGATTTATATATTTTGGAAGGATTTGAGAACTGCAGACCAAGGTACATACCAAAACTATGCATTAACAAACGGAGTTTTATTATTTCTATACCTAATTTTTACACTAAATTCCTTATATATTTTTTATTGGAAGAAAAACAAGAGAATAAGTATTGAAAAGTGAGTTTAACTATTGGAAAGTGTATTTCTTGCTTAATAAAAAAAAGTGTAAAGATTTAGGATAAAAATTCAATGCAGAAATATATTTTCCCTAACAATAAACCCACAAAACAAAATGCACACTTTAGCATGTATAGGCAATTCGATATACGAAACAAGCAAAATAAATGAGAGGGGAGCAGAAGGCATATAGAGAGAGAAGAAAGTATAAAATATATTTTAAATTTTTAAGATATTAAATGATTTTATTTTTTATTTTATATTTTTTTATTAGATATTAGGAGAATTATTAGGAGGATGGGTTAGGAGATATAGAATTACTTTTTAAAATATGCGTGGAATACATAACAATTGGTGGAATGAAAATATATAACTTATTACCCCAATAGCTAATAAACGATCTTCTTTTACCAAGGCACATGGGAGAGAGATCATGAACATGTGTAAAGGCAGCTTTTTCTGTGTGGTTCGATGTCACGGTTGAAAGAAAGAAGAAAGATTGAATTAATGTAATTCTAAAGCTCTTTCCATGACTTCCCACAATAAAAACGTTTATAGGTGTTTCTTTCCTGCATCCAAGTGGGGTTTCTCTGAGAACTGAGAAGTACAACTACCACTTAAAACATACATTTAATTAAAGTATGACTTATCGGATGGTGCCCTAGGTTGCATGCAAAAGTCATCATTCTTATGACAACTGTTATGCATTATAATGACACTAGAGTGAGCAATGGCCATGAATGAAATTGGTTTTCCACGTGGGCTGCTGTGATGAATATCAAGTAGTAGTGCAGAAAATTTGAGTATCATAGTTAAATATAGATGGATCTAATTAGAATTTAAGTAAATTTAACATGATTTAAACCGAATTTAAATATTATGATGCATGTAAGTTTTTTAAGTAATATGGGAAGTGTTTAACTGTTGGAACAGGATATAATCTTGATGTAGATTTCAAATATATTTTATCTAGTGAAAATTTTAAAAATGATAAAATATAGATTAACGATCATTGATCAAATTTTTAAGAAGACTAATATGATCAAATAAAAGCAATGCAAACCTTACAAGCTTGATTTATCAAAGCTTCGATAGAAAAGTAAAATAGAAATGATGGTTTGGTAAGCATTTTTTATTTTTGTTATCAATAGTTTTACAAAATGACGAAGTTACATGCACCAACAATTGCAAGAAGAGAGTGATTTTATTTCGGATGCATAGATACGGATATATAGACTTAGAAGGTTTTTAACTTTGTACAAAAGCATTGAATTGTTGAATTATTATAACAACTTAACTTTTAAGCATGCATGCATTAAACATGTGTTGCTAACATTCAATGAATACCAATCCATAAAACATAAAATATGGATCATGTCTCTTTTTTTTTAACACAATATTCTTTTTGTTGATAAAGTTGTCATAAATTTAATAATAACGCTAAAAACGCAAAAGATATTTAGAGTTATAAAGTTTTCGTCTTTGAATTTTTCAAGTTATAGATTGGACTGTACAAAGTAAAGTGCAAGTAGATAATTATTTATAAAAAAATCAATAAAAAAGATACTAACAAATTCACAATTTATTGTCTATTTAATTATATTTTATTAAATCCTAAATTATTGATTAAAATTAATTATAAATATTATACTTTATTCTCTAAAAATATACTTTAAACTTTAGAGAATGTTAATTCTACGCTTTCCATATTACTCTGCATCTATGATCTATGTGAGTCCCATATTCGTTTCCATTCATGGCAAGGACAGCATCATCATACCACTCATTAATTCTATGGCTGCTATGACAATTTGGCCACATTGGTCGATGCAAAATTGGCAGTGCTAGGTCTCTATTTCATTATACTTTCAAAGCTATTCTCACACATACAGCTTACTTCGAAATTCCAACGTATTTTTTATATGGAAAATGATATATATTCTCAAGTCACCTTCTATATATATTACGTCATTTTTTTATATTCATTTTTTTGATAATTTGTAATTTGTTATAATGTATTTTAACTTTTCTCATCACAATTTAAAAGTTAGGAACTCATTTAAAAAAAAATTATCAATATAGAATAACATATTGCTAGTAAGATGAGCCTAAGTTACAATATAAGGTTGCAATAATGGTATAGCTGACAAGTTAGTAGCTTAATTATTAATAACTTTAGTCTAAGACTAGAGTGTGATAGTGTGTCGGTGGTTCGATTCCATCTATCTTCCTCTCCTTTCAAAGTGCTTGCACTTCTTACATAATAAAAAAAATAATGGTATAATAAAAAATAGTGTGAATATCACTGTCCAATATTTATATAGAACCTAGATCTAATATCTGCATTATTCGGAAATTAACTTTAACTAGCAATATCTTATAACGAACAAAAAAGAAAAACAAAACAAAAAAAAAATTTCAGCACTACGTGTATAATTATACAGAAATTATAGGGTTATTCCAAATAACTTGTTTACATTCAAGAACTGCTGGCACACCATCGTCGTTATTCATGTAAAAAAGCCTCGTTATCTTTGCAATATATATATATATATATATATATGTGTGTGTGTGTGTGTGTGTGTGTGTGTGTGTGTATGTGTGTGTGTGTATATTTTCTTACGTCACAACCAAGAGAATCATTTTTTCAGTATATATCCACAAAATTCCAAGATATCTGATTCTATAAATACCCAAGATAGCTACCTACCTAAGCATCACATATCCAAGAATCTCTTAAGTTACCAAACTCCAGTGCCAAAGTTCACCGATGGCTTCTAACAACCAAAGTTCACCAATGGCTTCCAACTACCAAAGCCATAAAAAAAACCACAGCAGCAACGGCTTTCATCAAGCCCAAGTGGTGGTGGTTGTGATACCTTTCCCAGCACAAGGCCATCTCAACCAGCTTCTGCACCTCTCGCGCCTAATCTTGGCACACAAGATACCTGTCCACTATGTTGGCACAGCCACCCACAACCGCCAGGCCACGGCTCGTGTCCAAGGTTGGGACCCAACCTCCATTTCTAATATCCATTTCCATGACTTCAAGGTTCCTCCTTTTGTTTCCCCAGCTCCCAACCCCAATGCAGTTACCAAATTCCCATCTCATCTTGTTCCTTCCTTTGACGCTTCCTTGCATCTTCGTGAGCCAGTAGCAGCACTCCTGCGATCCCTTTCATCTGTAGCTAGAAGGGTCGTGGTGATCCATGACTCCCTCATGGCATCTGTGGTACAAGATGCCACTGATATAGCCAATGTTGAAAATTACACTTTCCACAGCGTCTCTGCCTTTACCATGTTCTTCTACTTTTGGGAGGAAATGGGAAAACCTCCGGTAGAAAGCTCCCACATCCCAGAAGTTCCTTCTCTGGAAGGATGCTTCACAACCCAAATCATAGATTTCATTGTTGCACAATATGAATTCCATAAATTAAGTGATGGGAATATCTACAACACAACCAGGGCACTTGAAAGTCCTTACATGGAGTTAATAGAACGCATCAGTGACAGCAAGAAGCACTGGGCTTTAGGGCCTTTTAACCCTTTAGCCATTGAGAAGAAAAGCTCAAAATGCAGGCACTTTAGCGTGGAGTGGCTTGAGAAACAAGAGCCAAAGTCAGTTCTATTTGTATCTTTTGGGACAACAACAACCTTGACAGAGGAAGAAATAAAACAGCTTGCAACTGGATTGGAACAAAGCAAGCAAAAGTTCATCTGGGTACTGAGAGATGCTGATAAAGGAGACATCTTTGATGGAGATGAAGCCAGAAGAGCTGAGCTTCCAAACGGGTTTGAAGAGAGAGTTGAAGGCATTGGGTTAGTTGTGAGAGACTGGGCACCCCAAGTGGAAATTCTGAGCCACCCTTCAACGGGTGGGTTTATGAGTCACTGTGGATGGAACTCTTGCATGGAGAGCATCTCCATGGGGGTGCCAATAGCAGCATGGCCTATGCACTCTGACCAGCCAAGGAACAGCGTTTTGATAACAGAAGTGCTGAAGGTTGGTTTGGTTGTGAAGGACTGGGCTCACAGAGATGAGTTGGTGGCTGCATCAGTTATTGAGAATGCTGTGAGAAGGTTGATGGCAACAAAGGAAGGTGATGAGATGAGACAGAGAGCAATGAACCTGAAAGATGCCATCCAGGGCTCCATGGATGAAGGGGGCATTTCTCGTCTTGAAATGGATTCTTTCATTGATCATATCACTAGATAGTTTGGTACAATCACACGCACGCTTAACTAAGAATGGTGCCATAGGCACAGGATGGTTGCACTTGCACAGAAAATATATATTAAAGGTACTGAATAGGACATGGCAGAATTCACAGTTCATGGTGCACTTACATATGCAAAGTAGGATTGGCAACAGAAGACACAGATCTTTGTGTCCTTTCACGTCATCTTGTAAAGGTTACAGGTATGAATATGTGTGCTATGCTGTGTTGCTTAACAAATAAAGCAAATGCAAAGATAAGTTCTTTGCCTAGATATAACTAAACTATCCTTCTCCAGTGCCAATATTTATACGGATGTCAGAGTTATGAAATTGTGTATAGAATCTAAGAATTACTATAAAATTAATTAATCTATATATAAAAGTAAACTCTTATTTTAATTATTTTCATCACTTTGATCTTTTAAATACTTTTATTATTAATTTAATTTTTAAATTTAAAAAGTATCATCAATTTAGTCATTCAAATATATTAATTTTAATTTAATCCTTCAATAATAAAAAAATATCATTAATTTAATTTTTTAATTATATAAAATTATCATTAATTTAATTTATTAATCATTAAAATTTTGTCAATTTAATTTCTGTCCGTACGTAGAAAGACGATTTTGATAATATTTTTTAGATTCAGGAATTAAAGTAATGACAAAAATTTTTGAATGACTAAAATGGTAAGACTTGTATCTTTAAGGACCAAAATAGATATTTACTCTATATTTAGTTATCTAATTAGCTATGTTGTATTCTCATTATTCTTACTATTTTCACTTTTTTTTTGCTTAGCATATCCCCACTATCTCACTTCAAGAACACTTTTTTTTATTAAATATTAATCTCTGTTTAGGTTTTTACAAGGTGTTATCTTACTCAAAGCATTGAGATTATTCTTCTGCATAAAATATTCTTTAATAAAATTTAAATTTTGGCATTATAGATAAACCTCATCCATTCTAAGTTATATAGATCTATTATTCTTTTCTTTATGCACGTGTGTCCGTGTCATTCTATAAAACAAAATTATTCTTGTTCATCAAGTAAAATTATATAAACAAAACTACTGCATATCTTGTTCTAGATTCTCAAGCCTGTAGACTCGTCTGACACATAAGCCATACACTAAAACCCGAAAAGTCAATTTTTTTCCTGCAATAAATTTTTATAAAGTCAAATTTTTTAAAATATAAACTACACTTTAAAAGAAAATGTGTCCTATTTAATACATCATATAAAGAATGAATATTATAATATAATTAATATTTTTAATATTTTAATAAAATATTAGATAATAATTTATTTAATTAAAATAATTTTATCTAATTTTAATTATATAAAATTATATAAATAAAATAAATTTAATTTATATCTATTATAAAGTCAATGTTAAATAAACTTATTTTATAATATTCAATATTTTACTCTAACAATATATAAAGATTGATAATATTAATTATATTATACTATTCATCGCTTATATAGTATACCAAACGAAAAAATCAAATTGGACAGTGAACTAGCAAAACTTTCAGTTTAAGTTCAATCATTCAAACTATTTGGTTAAACAGGATGTTGTCATAAAAATAATATACATGTAACAATATAAAATTCAAGGAAAAAATCATAAAATGTAAAAAAAAATATTAAATTTTTTAAAATTAAAAATTAATGACCAAACAATTCAACCAGTTTAACTAGCTGATTCAAGCAATGTTAATTGATTTTATTCAATTTAAATTAATTTGATTGTAAATTTAATTATAAAACTAAATTATAATCAATTAAATATTTAGTTCACAATTTAATTGGTCCGACCGTCTCATGAGGTCTGATTTTAAGAACAGTGTTAGAAGATTAACCAATATCTCATACAAATTAAACTGACCATTACGTAAATGCTAAATTCCAAAAACGGCCTTCGGTAGAAAAGAACCCAAAACGAAAGTGTACACGAAATAGCGTACGGGTATGTACTCATGAAGATTGTCTATGGAGCATAAAGCACCAGCACGAGCAAATATTGCAAATTGCAATAGCCCTAGTTCATCTATATTTTACCAACTTCAATCACAAAGGATGTGTTTACAATCATAAAAATTAAAATTAATTTGAATTACATTAAATTAAATTGAATTAGAAATCAATTCTTATACTTGAAATTCTTTATAAAAATTATAATTTAGATTGATTTAGAAATTAAATTTTATGTTTAAAATAAAAAAATAATCAAATTGATTTTATTTTAAAAAGTCTAAATTTTTACTTTTTCTTTTAATAAATTTTTTTATATTTTTAAATAAATAATTAAGGATAAAAAAATAAAGTTAAATAAATTCTATTCAAATCCATTCAAATTCTCTAATTTTTAATAGAATTTGAGAAATAACTTAATTAAAATTCATGAGATTTATAAAAAAATTTAAATCTTATAAATTCATATTTTATAATCTTTCAAATAAAAAATTTTATTTATAAATAAAATTAAAATCTAAAATTAATAATGTCAAACGCACCCAAAGAGTAAAAAACAAACGAGGAAAGTTGATACACAAAATCCCAAAGAACTGTGGCTAGAGATTGACATCGTAACCTTGTGTTGCAAATCATTTATCTCAAGAAGGGGTCGTGCATTTTTATTTTTGTTTTGGTCATTGTCATGTATCGGTTAAATAAGTCAAATTTTGCATGGTAATAAAAGTACCTCCTGCGGACACAACACAAATGAATCCAACCAACGCTACGTTGTCGACATCTTTCTGCCGACCATAGTACTCTGTCTTTTGTTTTGATCATCAATTAGAATGTTGGAATTTTGTGAACTTGCTTTCCCCATTGTTCACATATCACATCATGTTATTTCAGCACGCTTATCTCCAACATTTAATGAATTCTGAATTCTTCCGCACAACGGATTTGAATTCAGTTATATTAGTGAAATAATAAAAGAATATTTTAATAAATTAAAAAATAAATAAAAAAATTTAAAATATAAAAAATAAATTATATAATTTATTATAATAAGTTCTTACATAATATAATATGTATTTATTTATTTTTTAATAAACTAATCATGTTAAAAAAGATGATCCACATCCCCCCAGAACAAGAGCATTAATACAGCACCAGAAAGGCTGGAAATCAAAGTTTATTGGGGATACGTGCTCATTATTCAGATTTAATCATGAGTCAGCACTTAGAAAGAATTAACTTTTCTTAATATACCGTGCTAATGTAAAATTATTCGGAGATGTTTTCAGTTTTAATTAAAGGTAAAAGATGGCTAGAGAATATCTTACCGTAAAAAGATAAATAAATAAATAAAATTTAGTACAGCATAGATGTAGACATGAAAACCTAGGGGGTGATAAGACTGAAGACATCGATTAAGTACTTAGCTTGCCGATGCTTAGTGAAAAAGACCAGCATAACCCTGTCGTGTATTCTTTTTTTTTCTTTTTTTTGGGTATTAACCCTGTCGTGTATTCGACAACAATTCTTTGCGGCTTCTGGACATTATTGCTACATATTGAGAGTACCTCTGGAGGAGCCTTAGGATGGAGGTGTTTGATGGAAAAGGGAAAGAAAAAGCAACTTTTTCTTTTTGATTAAAATTCTCTTTATTTGAGAATTTTTTAAAATAAAAGAATAAAATAAAAAATTATGAAATAGCTCAAACATGCAAGAAAGTTGTCCAATCTCTTCGCATATCATCAATAGAAAAACCCTTAAGAAGATTCCCAAAGAGAGCTCATAAACACCATCTTACCCCATAACAAATGAAAGGATGAAGAGACACCCTTCAAAATACAAGAACTTCAACCAAATACAGCAGAGACTACATAGACCACACACTGCCATAGGATCTTTGCCTCATTCCTTCCAAAACCTTTAAAACGTTTTATGAGAAACTGTTCCAGAGTGAAAAGACAATACCATGCATATCAATGTCATATGCATATTAACGCCCAAAGCAAAGTCATCATGTAGATTTTCCAGGAAAACTGGAACTACTATCTTATTTTAAAATTCGCTCATAAGATTCATTACCTGGGAGAAATCATAGCTTCAGCAATTTCTTCACCAGCACTATCAATTTTCTGACTGTAATATAACTTTTTAATACTCAAACAAGATGGAGATAAAATCATCAGCCTAGAATTCGTAGCTTATGGAATAAACTAGTGAACTGAATAGTGATTGCTTATGTTATTCTTTTTAAATTTTTTGAACCGGATATTATGCTATCCATTGTGTTACCCAAACATTATATAAAAATTGATAATATTAATTATACTATACTATCCATCCCTTATACGACACACCAAACGGGGCCTAAGCTTTTCTTGACGGTCTTAACCACCGTTTCAGCAACTGTTGTTTCTCCTCAATTATCCCACTATATAGAGAAGATATGTCACCCATACTGAACAAGAGAGAAGAACATGTAACCAAAATGCATGCTGAAATATTGAACACCATCCTTTCCAAGATGAGAAATTAGTCAAAGCAAGAACGGTGTAACTTGTGCCAACTGCTAAGTCATATCTCTAACAATAATTTTGTAGAAAGTTTAGTGTACAGCATATTTATGACATCCCCCCTCCCAGAAAAGGACAGTTGATGGAGACATAAATTTGTTTTCCCCGTAGACTTCAATAATCTGACAAATTTACCTCAAAATAAATAAGAAAATAAAAAAATAAAAATTCAGGGTAGAATGGGAAGCTCCACCTTCTCAAAGGAAAAGAAACTAACCCGTCCATCTTCGACCAGACAGATCTTCAAAGGAATGCCACCGCATTGTCTCTCAAGGACTTCAATTTCTGCTCTAGATGGGGGACGGCCCCTACAAGATGATACACGTGATAATTGATTAAACAAATTTTCAAAATTAAAAATAAAAGAATGGGAAGAATAAAATAAGTGAATATTATATTTAAGAACCAACCAGTATGGTTGTGGCTTTTTTTAGTTCAATTTTGAATTGAATAACTGTACTGTGTGGTTATTTGGTCCTTATGGAATATGGATAAATAACTTGATTTCCTGGCCCCTCACTCTTGTTCTCCCAAGAATTAAAGCTATTCTTCTAAAATGTCTATCAATTTCTAATGGATGCTTTGAAGCATTAGTTTTATTTCAAATTCAAAAGTCAAAAGTTTAGTTCACAAGTCACAACAGTTATTTTTGGAGACAAATAATTTCCTAGACACTGAGAAATTTCCTGGTAACACTTCCCCTCAGAGAACATGCAAATACAACTTCATCAAAATTAGTACTTAAAAGTGAGTAATGACAGCCACACCGATTTGTAATAGAGCCAACATAAAGACTACAGATGCATTTCTATTCTGCCTGGATAATTATCAAAGCAAAGGAAAGTTCAAAAAAACGTGAGCCAAGATCAAAGGTTTATTCATTAGATAAATACCATAACAGCTATCGCCAGGACGTTTCACTTTTTCATTCTAATATGTAAATTCTAAGGAGAAAACATGAAATTAGAAGCATACACATCCATGACTTACAAATATGTCTGTGTGTATGTGTGTCTGTTTGTGAGTGTGAGTGTATGCAAAATGCAAGTGATAATATGCTTGAATTCCTCTAATTCATGTTATCAATTACTCCACCACCTAAATAAATTTTTATATAAGTATAATGATCACTTCACAATGAAATTCCTTAAAGTAATCAAAGTAATGCAATTACTGAAGTATTAATTACCTAGATAAGTAAAGCAGAAAACTCGGATCACCTGGAGAAGACTTTCTAAACCTGTTGTTTGGAAGATAAACATCAAAATCGGGCCTCAAATCATTAATCTGCATCTCACTGAATAACTCATTTATGGAAAGCTCAACTTTGGAATCCATGTCTACCAGTTGTCTTCCTTCTTCAGTGCCTTCAAGAGCAACAGGTTTAAGGGCACTTTTAATACCCTTCAAACTCCAAACAACACCATTCCGCCCAACTATGTACCCAAGAGATTTGAGGTGCCTGTAAACCTCAAACAGCTCCCAACAAGATCTACTCTTCCTGCCTGCGACCTTTTTGTATATGTCTGGCAGAGATATGCTTGTATCACCATTATCCAAGAGTTGTAATGCTCCTACTTCCATCAAATACCTGCCAAATCAGACTTTACATAACCACAAGTTTCTAAAATATTTTATTTTAGCAAGAAAAATATACCTAACAAATACCTCTTCTTACAATTTCTCTTCTAACACATTACAAAATCTCAATACCACTTCACAGACAAGGATTTCATCTCAATAAATAATTTAATTTATTCACAGAAAGCAAAGGTTCCAAGTATTATGTGACTGTATATAAACATTGTTCTGATGTATACACAATAAATTCCTGCATCTTCAGTTCACTACTAAGGGAAAAAAGAAAAAGATAATCATTTCACCTACAAGGTCTCCTCAATTGAAGAATAAGTCTTGCCACTTCGGACTATTCCAGTTGTTACCCACATTTTGCCCTTCTTTTCAACAACTTCCGCCATTCCCAATTCCTCATTCCAGCTAGCTTTGGATTTCACATTCCTGATGAACAAAACACAAAAACTCTTAAAATTGTACAAAAGCAGGGGAAGGAGAGAGGGGCAAAAAACAACAAAGATCTTTTTTTTACTTCATCAAAAAATGCTTTACCTGAACTGCAACTTGGGCATGGAACCGGATGAAAAGTGATGCTCTTCTTCATCACTTGCATTTTGCAAATAGAACTCATCGTGACTGTCTTCGCTTGAAGAACATTCCCATACCTCACCTTCCATAAATCAAGA
This sequence comes from Castanospermum australe, assembly GCA_019955255.1. Classification (NCBI taxonomy): domain Eukaryota; kingdom Viridiplantae; phylum Streptophyta; class Magnoliopsida; order Fabales; family Fabaceae; genus Castanospermum; species Castanospermum australe. Next base: position 428,029 of record NSJW01000162.1, read on the forward strand.
GCTGTAATTTAAAAAATGAACCAGATGAAAAGTGTTTGCCAGATAGATTGCATCTAGGAGTTTTGTTTAATGGCAATGTGAGACCTGAACCAACAAAAAATAAATAGATATATGACCAAATAAAAGACATTGGAGCTCCGAATCCCACAAGAAGGTTCCGGTTCCTTCAGTGCCAATTCAGACTACTTTATCCACTTCTTCAACAAATAAACCCACAACTCTGTCTGGTCAGTAACTAGTAACTATGACAAACTAAAAGATAAAACATAACGAATTAAATGTAACTACAAGCAAATCAAAATGTAACTACAAGCAAATCAATTGCAGAGTTGGAAACGAATAATATTGCCTAGCAGCAGCAGGTCAAGCAAGAAGCGAAGGTGCCTTATGAGGGTTCATGAAATTTATTCATCTCAATGGCATTACGGGTAGCTGGCCGTTACAGCCATACCCATCAACGAGAAGCTTGAAGGATGGTACTCACTAATCAGAAGTGGTAATAGTGAAAGTGACGGTAGGGGATTGCGAAGGGTGTGTGCACAGGTGGGTCAGCTCTTTGTGCTAAAGGAGATTAATGGGTCGGTTTATAAATTGTATCCATGTTATAAATCTAAAAACGCAGAATCCAAGACTATGTATCCATAATCCATGTAATAACCCAGTTCTTATTCATTCAAACTTGTTCACCAAAGATAAAAGTTTAAATCTTTCATTGGCAACTTTGATCAAACAGTTGATACGCAACACTAAAAAGTTGAATAAACTGATGCTGTGACATCAAAACTACTAATAGCTACACTAAGGCGTAGCCCCGCGCTTTGTTAGCCTCTATTTGATAGTCCAGATGAAAAATCATTGGTGTATGAAAAATCATAAAAACAAGTTAAGAATTGGAAAGCTGAACTAACTCACAGAAGATGATGAAGAAAGTAGAAAGGAGAGCGTACCTGAACGGACGCCAGAGAAGAGATCGATTAAGCAAAGAGTTGTAGTGACTAGTGACAACGGAGAATCTTATAAAAATCGGACCGGTCATCCACTGGGTCAGTGGTCACTGTTCGAATCACGTAAATTAAAATAAATAATTAAATAATAAATAAATAAATAATAAAGATAAAAATTACCTAAAAATAAATCACAACCTCACGTTCATAACATAAATAAAAAAACACAAGTTCCGGAGCACAAAACAAAAGTAAACAACTTAAGTTCACAATACAAGTTATCAAATCACAATTACAACTCATATATATCCATATAAATGTCTCAACTCAAAATACAAGTATTAATTTAATTAATACTTTCTAACTCATAACTATAGTGAAAACTTACTTAAAAATCGGTACTCTGACACCTGTGGACAAGAGCTGGCCGGAATGGGGATGGAAATGGTCGGAATAAGGGCGGCAGACGACGAAGCTGTGTCCGGGACGGAGAATGGAAAGAGATGGAAGATGGAGCTGGTCCGTCGCGCCTGTGCAGAGAGAAACGTTGGTCTGTCGCGCCTAGCCGTCTGTCCTCTAATCGGGCTGGAATCTGTAGAGAGAAGGTCGTGGGGGAACGCTAAACTGACGTGCGTCACTCTTCACTGCTTAAGGATTCAACGTTCATTTCGTGCTTGTTTGGGTATATTTAAACAAAAAAAAACACTTTTTAATAACATTTTTTCGTTAAGATTTTAATTATAAATATTTTTAAGTTAATTCAAAAATGCCTTTAGTTCTTAATGAAGCCAGTATGAAACTGTGTCGTTTTAAGGTACAAATTTAATACTTCTTTCGTTTATCTTTATTTATTGTATAAAAGAATTTTTTTTATTTAATAATATTTATTATTTAAAAATATTAAAAAATATTAATTAATTTTTTTAATTTTATTTTTAATTTTTAATAAAAAAATTAATGAAATAAATAAAATTTTAAAAAATTATTAATAAAAAAAAAAATAATTTAATCATTTTAAATTATATTTTTTTACAATTGATATTATTCAATAACTTTTTTAATTATTATGTAAAAATCTTAAACTTTCTTAATCATTATGTATAATGATTAAGAAAGTTATTGAATAGTCTTAATTGTAAAGAAATATAATTTAAAATAATTAAATTATCATTCTCTCACTTTATTAATATTTAATTTTTTTTCTAATTTTATTTACTTTATTAATTCTCTTTCTATTAAAAAATAAAGATAAAAATAAAAAAAAATAATTAATACTTCTTTAATATCCTTAAATGACAAATATTGATAGACAAAATAAATTTTCTTATACAATAGATAAAAATAAACAGATAGAGTATATATATATGTATGAAGCAGGATTAAGTAACAGCATCACTTATATTAGTCTCTTACACTACTTAATAATTTTTTATATAATGTAATCATTATCGATCTAATGATTGAATTTAACCTATATATTATATTGATCAACCTTGTCAAATTTAAAAAAAAAAAAATGAACATCAATAAAAATGTAATCAAATAGTTTTATATTTTTTATATTTGAAAAGTATATATTACATTAATTTTTAAATATATTATTAAAGTATAAAATAATTTTAGATTAAAAAAATTTTATATATATGATCTACATGATAGAAACTTTAAATCTAACAGTGAATTTTATAAAAAATAAAATTATCTAATAAAAAATTATTTAATAGTGTAATATTAAGTATAATTTATATTAGTGTCAATTGACACTTACTATATATATATATATATATATATATATATGAGTAAATATCAACTTATATTAGGTATAAATCTTAACACACTTATATCCTTTAATAATATTTTATAAAATATAAATTAAATTAATCTAACCTATTGAATCATGTTATATTATTTTAATGATCATACATATCAAATTTAAGATAAATTAAATATTTATAAGTATGTAATTTAATGATCAATATTATTTATATTTCAAAAAATATATTATACATTAAAATAAAGTGAGACAATAGAGTATCAACCAATTTTAAAATTATTTGAAATGTTATAAATTTAATACAGTTTATAAAAAACTTTTAATCCAATGGTTAGATTAATAAAATTCAACATTCCTAAAAAGCTATTAAAAATGTAAGTGTCTATATGTGTGCCAAGAGAATATTAAGTATCAACATCCTTCCATTAATTTTTATGTTAGTATATATTAGTAAGCTTCACTTTTTTTTATTTAGACAATAATATCTTATTTTATAATTTTAAAAATAAAAAAATTTAATAATATTTAAAATATTTTTATTAATTTTTTTCTTTTTTTAATAATTATTTCTCTCTTTATTTTTTTAATTTATTATTTATTTATTATTATTTTCAATTTATTTTCTCTCTTTTTTTAATAAATTAAGAAAAAAAAGAGAAAAATAATGTTTGGCAAAAAATAAAGAGAGATAAATTAATAAAATATTTAAAATATTCTTAAATTATTTATTTTTAAAAAAAAAAATAAAATATTATTATTTGAATAAAATAATAAAACTCTCTAAAATGTACAAATAAATGAGAGAATATTAATAATTTATATATATATATATATATATATATATATATATATAATCAATTTAAGTAAAGAATTATTTGTAATTGAATTTTTAATAAAAATTAAATTATCTTAATTATTAGGGGTGGGGACAGATCGGTTTGGCCCGTTTGGGTCAGGTTGGAAATAAAAACAAGTCCAAACTGAGCTAAGAAGATCAGGTAGAGTTGGATCGATTTAATCAAAAAAATTTATTAAATCTGAAACGAACTAAACTGACGAAAATCATGTTGCTTCACGTTGGGTCGTCGGATACTTTGATTTGATCCCTGCCCACTTTTCAGTCTGCATAAAAAATTCCAAAAAACAAACCGTCACAATACTCACCAAAACCACGGCCAACATGATAAGGACTGAGGCATGATGCATCAGAACTCCAAAAGCACTCACGCACAGCAAGTCGATAACGGCACCACTGGCACGCACGCACGTCAACGACACACCCCAAACAACCAAACAAGTGTGAAGGCTTTGAGGCGAAGGCCAAAGCATCAAGTAGAAGCACCTTCGGGCCGGCGGCTGGGAGCGGCGTTGGGGGGTCACCGTCAGCGGCAAGGCTGCAAAGAACTGGGTAGAATGATTGGCCGAATTGGGATTTGGGGGCGGGCTGCCAGGGTTGCAGGAATCGAAAATTGAAAAGGAAATGAAACTGGAAAGTGGAAAGGTAAAGGGCAGGCTGGGCTGGGAGCATTCAAAAGTCAAAACGCAGAAACCAGTAGCCAAAACGCATGAGAAATTAATTTGGGGATATTGGTCGGGTCGGATCATCGGGTAATCGGATCTTAAAAATAATCCCAACCACATATAATTGATTTTGTTAATATTTTATCTGAACCAACCCAATTACCTAAACTAAACCAAAAATTTATTATTGGACAGATTTGGATAGTTCGGGTTCACGATTGATTCGGATTTGTGATTATGTATATGTTAACTAACTGGATCACTTTAACATAAAAATATTAAGGTAAAAATATATTTTTTGTCTTTTATTTTTTATTTTAAGTTTTATTTTCATTTTGTATAATTTTGTGTGCTCTCTAATGAGATTTAAATTCTTAACATTAAAAATAAAACTCATTCTATTAAGATTATAAGTTGTTTATCACTAAACTACACTTTTATAAATACTAACTATACTACTTTAACATTAAAAAAATTAAGGTAAAAATATATTTTTCATGTTTTAATTTTATTTTAGGTTTCATTTCATCTTACAATTATATTTTATTTTATTTTTATCTCAAATGCAATTAATTTGCTCAATTATGAGGCCAAATTATATTTTATGTCTTTTAACTTTATTCTAGGCTTTGTTTTCATCTTACAATAATATTAGTTTTATTTTCATGTCAAATATTCCCAAAATTACTAAATTCGTCCCGGTTACTAACATTATTATAAATTTAACAAAACTTATTGACATGACATTCTATACGAGCTCAAGTGTAAAATTTGCACTTTACAACTATGATCTATTTTTTAATTTATGATTGCGACGAATTTGATGAATTATGAAAAGATTTAAAATGAAAATAAAGAAATATAGTTACAAGACGAAAATAAAATTTTACGTAAATTTAAGTAATAAAAAGTGAACTCTTCCATGTAATGAATTTTATGCATCATTTTTTTTTTTGGACTTCTCTATTTATGTATTTATGGCATCAATTTCTGTTATCATTTTAAACGGTATTAATGGTTGGGAAGAATATGTTTAGTTTTCAAGAAATTTGTCACAAAAATTAAACAAAATATAATTATAAAACAAAAATAAAATAATATATAAAAGTAATAGCCTCTCTAAAAGTTTTTTTCTGTTTATAGATACTTCTTTTTTTGTTCAATAACTTTTCATACAATTTTTTTCTCTCCAAATATTTTCTAAAGTTATTTACTGGATTTTTTTACTTATAAATTTAATTAATTATCAATTCAATAATTACATCTAATCATTAGTTACCATAATGTCTTATCAGTAAAAGGTCTGGGTAAACCTTTCTTATTTTAACCATCTTTCTTTCTCTCAATCTATGTCCTTCTCATTTTATTTATTCTATTTGTATTACATTAACTTTCCTTTTGTCGTATTTGTAGGGATTACTGAATGCCATCAGTCATGTAATGCCCTATGCTGAACAAAGAAGCTGTGCAAGGCATGTTTATGCAAATTGGAAAAAAAAATATAGAGGTCAACTGTATAGAAAGATGTTTTGGATAATTGAAAAAGCTACAACAATGAATTCATTTGAACAAGCACTAAAAGAGCTTAGTAGTCCTGATGAAAAGGCTGCCAATAATCTGCTAGACAGAAATCCAAGAGTATGGTGCAACGCATTTTTTAGTTCTATTCCAAAATGTGATAATTTTGAGAACAATATGTGTGAAGTGTTTAATGCTTGCATACTTGGAACTAGACACTAGCCGATAATTACCATGATTGAGGACATGAGGGAAGCTATAATGGTTAGACTATCTTAGAAAAGGGATGAAATTGGAAGAAAAATACTTATATATGCCCTAAAATTCGAGAAAAGCTATAGAAATCAAAGGACCTGTGAAAAGGTTAGGCAGTGAAATGGAATGAGCAGCAAGAATATGAGGTTAAGTGCCACATTAAAAAGTATATTGTGAAGTTGGATGAAAGATCATGTTCATGTAGAAGGTGGCAACTAAGTGGCATACCTTGTCAACATGTTGTGAGTGCTATATGGTCCAAGAGAGAGCATCCTGAGAACTATGTTGATGGTTGGTTTTTGAAAGAAAATCACCTTAAGGCATATGACTGTGCCTTAAAGCCTGTGAATGGACTATCTGAGTGGCCAATAACTGCAGAACAGGAAATACAACCACCCTCTATAAAGATAAATATTCTCGGGAGACCTAAAATAAATAGAATAAGAGAACCCGATGAGCCCAAAAATAAAAGAAAACTTAGTAAGAAAGGATGTAAAATAACTTGCTCTGCATGCGGGGTGCAAGGACATAACAAAGCAGGTTGTAAGCAATCAGGAAGAGGGCATCGTGGAAATAATAAAAGCCAACAATCTTCAAATGTTGCAGGTAACTTGTATCTATATCCTTTTTATTCTAGCCTAACAATATTATATATTTTTTAAAAAAAATGTAGCTGATTTTTTCCCAATTTATTTGGAAACAACCAGAGGAACAGAATTGGCATGGATGTCTTCATAACAAGTCAAGCTGAGAAAAAAGAAACAACTGATGATCAAGGATCAATAGAGAGTGCATCTATAGCAAGAGATTGAGGCAATTGAAGTACTTTTTTCAAATGGGTTTCCTTTTATGCTTGTTCGTTCTCATGTAATTCTGTGCAGTTCTTGGCTTGGTTTCCTTTTCGTCTTTATTATGAACGAATAAGGTTCAATTTACTTATGATGAAGTACAGTTTTCATTATTTGATCATGATACTAAGTTTTTGTTATATTATTATTATTATTATTATTACTTTTAAGGATGGTTTAGATGGTCGAATATTTAAGCTTGCAGTTTTCAAAATTCATAGTCATCCCTTTTATTTAGGTAGTATCTATTTTATTGAGATATTTAACTAAGTGTTTTATCTACAACTATATATATATATATATATATATAAACTATTTTATTTTAGGTATAATTAATAACGAAATGTGAGAAAATTAAGTTATATATGCTTTATAATTGGTATTCGAAATAATAATTGGCATAGACAAAATAATTTAAGTTTTTTATTCAAATTATGAAATTACTTAAAGAAAATGAAATTTATTTGAATTGAAAAAAATATTTTTTAATATTTAAAACATATAATCACATATTAGTTTAGTTAGTATTTGCTAGCATTTAGTTGGCATTTTTCGGTACCAACTAGATGTGGGAAAATGAATTGAATATGTTGAAGTCCTTAATTAGAATTTTTAAAAATTAAGACCCTTAAATCAACTTTTATATAAAGTTGAGGTCCTTTCACAATATTTTTCTCTTTTTATAAAGGTCTCTTTTATATTTTGAATTTTTAAATTTCATATTTAATAACTCAATATGAAAATTTAAAATTTATATTTAATAATTCCATACATAGCCTGTTTTTATAATAGAATTAGAGATTTTTTCAAATTTTATTTATGATTTTTTTAATTTTTTTACACAAATTAGGGATTTTTTAAATTTATGTAACTTGATTGTTTTCAAGTACGTAAATTAACTAAATTATTTAAAGTTAAAATTTATTAAAACAAGATAATATAAGAGGCATGTAGTGAATTTAAAGTTAAATCATAATCTTATCTATTATAATATATAAAAATAATAGTCTATCCAAAAGTTTCTTTTTCTCGTTCATGGTTACTTATTTTCCTATTCAATAACTTTTTATGAAGTTTTTTTTTCTCTCAAATATTTCTTAAATTTATTTACTAAATTTTTTAATTATGAATTTAATTTTATATCAATTCAATCATTACGTCTAATCATTAGTTATTATATTTTCATAAAGATTTTTTTTATATTTTTTAAATTTTTAAATTTCATATTTAATTATATATTTAATAACTCTTTATTAAATTTAAAATTTTATATCTAATTTTATATTCAATAATTTTATACGTAGCCTAATTTTAGAATAGAATTAGATTTTTTTATTTTTTATTTATACTTTTTTATTTTTTTTACTCAAATTAGGGATTTTTCTTAAATTTACGTAGCTTGATTTTTTAATTACATAAGTCAGTTAAATTATTCAAAATTAAAATTTATTAAAACAAGAAGTATAGAGGAATATTGTGTATTTCAAAGTCAAATCTTAATAATAGATTATGGATCTAAACTCAAATATTAACAATTATAAACATTATATTCGAATCAAATTATAGTCTTATTTAATTAAGAATTGTTACTTTATGCTAATTAGTTACTAAGTATTTAAAAGTTGTGATGAAAAATGTACTATTTACAATTTAATTAACTAATTTTGTTGTCTGGTTAAAAATATTTTACAAACAATAATTTAATTATTTTGTGTTGATAATTTATTATAGCTAATCCTCACAAATTTTGGCAAATGCAAGGAATTTTGCCATTCGTAATTTAAATTTCTATGTTGTTGCAAATGGATTAAAAAGCTTGATAGTTATCATTAAATTAAATATTGAGATAAAGATGGTAAGTCGATTAAGAATATTATTATTTATCTTATGATCATTCTATTCAGATTTATTTTACATATTATATTTATTTTTAATTTAAATTTAAATATTTTCAAACGTTTTAAGAAAAAAAAAGTTAAGTTACACATTATAAAGTGAGTATGATGAAAATGTTGCTTCCTACTTATCGAAAAAAAAGAAAGTATTGTTGTAATGATAATTTAATAGTATAAACTTAAAAATTATTAAAGTAATAATTTAATGGTAATAATTATTTAAGTATTCAGTTTTCTTTTTGTTTGTCCCATTACTGATATGAAAATTTTTCTTTCAATGATTTTTACAAGAAATACTTTTCTCGAAAGTTAACTAATTCTCTTTATGCCAACAAATATTCATTCCAATTAATTTGAATTTTTTAAATGAATTTAATGAATCTATATTTATATGGTCAATAATTGTAATGGTAGATGATATCTTTTTATGCAAATTCTTCGACAAAAAATATTGGCATGAAAAGAAATGTTATAAATATTGATATTTATTACTTTAAGTTATAATAACTACTAGTTTTGGTTAGTACTTTAACTAAAACAAAACAATTTACTCACACATCTTTTTTCCTGTGATCGGCATATAGCTATAAATATAATTGCATATTTATGTTCAATTATTTAATTAATTTGATAAATAATTTTAAATTTGATCAACTGTCAATGTGAAAAGTTTTACACTATTATCAAACCATATGTTGTCAAATTATTAAAAAATTTAAAGATAATATCAACTATCTAAAATATTAAACACTTTTTGTCACATCCTAATTTTAAGGATATGACTGGTCTGGAATTAAGCACCCATATTCCGGAAGCCTTATTATTACATATTAAATTTAATATATTTTAACATAAAACCATAATCACTTAAGTTTCATTATATCAAATATATAAATATATTATCAAAATATTTTACACACATGAGCTGTTCAGATTTCATGATCATTTATTTAAATTATAGACACTTAATATATAAGACGAATTGACCCAACCTTATAACTGCAACATCAGATATTCATGTCTTCAATAATTTCCATAAAAGGAATCTGTCTCACTTTAAGAGTGAACAGTTATCTAGGTTGAAGGTATAGAAAATTCTTGATTTAGTTTTGAAAAAGAAGTATAAAAAGGAGTGAGTTTTGCAACTTAGTGAACACAAGAATACTCAAGTGCCACTAACTAAAAATAATATAAGCATACTTTATACCGATAATAAGGATTAAAAATCATAAGTGTACTCTAATACTTTTATCTGATAATCAATAAAATTAAATCCAAATTCTAATATATTGAAATTATTTTCTATCAGGAAATTATTTTTTAAAGAATCTAATATTTATAAAGAATCTCTCTCATGAAAATCTTTTCTTATTAAACAATAATTTTTAACATGAATATTCTTAGGCTTTACTGAAAAAACAACTTAACAATTGCATCAGCCTTTAAACTTTTAACCCTAAATATCAGCCAATCATTTCTATAGCCCAAGTATTTTCATCCAGATATTAGACATATATAAATCTCATAGCAGAATGATAGTTTATCATAACATGGTATATCAAGGGTTATTATTAGCGTCTCTGATATTCTCATATATATAATCAAAATATTAACAACATAATTTATATACATAATCATAGCAAAAAATATAATATAATGATCAAGATATATTGATGCCATAAAATTTTATTTAATTCAAGATATCAAAATTGTTTAGAAAAATATAACAATTTAAAAATTAAAGTATTTAACTCTAAGCTTATAAATCATATTACGTATAGAATATAAACTATAATAAAATTATCATCAAAAATTTTTAAAAAAAATTATATAAAAATATTGTGATACTAAGATAGTAACTTAAAAATATTTTAAATATTCACATAATACACGAGAATTATATTGAACTAGCATTTTTTTTCTAATATTATCAAGATAATAAATTTTAGTAAATATTTTTCTCACTCCTAGAGACTTTTTTTTTCTTTTGCCTTCTACCATTGCCTTTGAAGGAAGCTCTTTAATTTATAGAGGCTTCAAAATCACGCATGTCATAAATTTATGACTTTTGTTGATTTTTCCATCGGCTTATAATAGGCTGAAGAAAATTTTACTTCTTCAAATTTAATGCCATCAACTGTGGCTTGTTCCTTGATCCTTTTTTTTTTAAAAAAAACTTTTATCTTTCATTACCTCCTAACCACTAGCTTTAAATTTATGTCTCTTCTCTTTTTTTCTTTTGAAAAATAGGTTATTGATATTTTTAATGATATAGACAAATGTGAATGAATGATAATATAAAAAATATTATATTGATAATATATCAAAATTAAATTTTTGATAAATTTTGTGTTTTGTAATCTTTTAATAATAATTAAAATAATAATTTTACTAATTAATAATAATAATAATACTAAAAATAGTAATTATCCTTAATAAATTATTATTAATTAATAATAATTTTACTTATTTTTTAAAATAAATTCACCATATATCGTACGAGTACAAATTTAATGTAAAATAAAATTAAAGAAAAAAATATTTTTTTCAAAAACTAAATCATTAAACAAATTGATCGGAATGGTTCAGTTTTCATTAATTCCGTTCAGTTCAATTTGACGGTTCAATTTGATTTATATATATTTTTTTCCACCCGTAATGGTAATTGGTAAGGGAGGACAGTGATATGCAGTTATGCACAATGTCTTTAAGCAAAGTATACCTAAAACAATTTCTAACTACCGTTCGGAATATTCCAACAAACTTGACACTCTATTTATTTATTTATTTATTTTAAAGTCAACTTAAATAACAAGGTTAAAATTTTTAAATGTTATTTTTTTATTATTTTGAATTGATTTAATTTAAATTGACTTACTAATGACTAGTTATTATTCATCTCATCATGTGATTTGTTTTGTTGTGCTCGTTCACTTATGGAAGAAGTAAGAACATAAAATAATAAAACAAATTATAATTATGATAAGTCTCTTACATATTTTATGTGTAAGTGCTCAAATCTCTCCTTAAACTAATAATCTCATTTGATAGTCATTCATCTTTAAAAAGTTTCTAGCACTAAAAACTTAGTTGACTAATTTCTTTTAAAGAAAAAAAAATTCTTTAAAAGACAGTCTTTTATTACTACAAAAATGAGACCGTCTCTAGAATTGCAAATTAGTGCATGTTTAATAAAGTTAAAAAATTATTATTATTCTTAACAAAAATTTAATAAAATTTTAATTAAAAATTATTTTAAATACAAAATAAAGATCCGCATCATGCAATTAGAAACCTATACTGTTCGTGAAAGACTGAAAGTGCTTGGGTGGCCTTAGAGTCCAAATTGGGTTCTCGATGCATAAAAAGGGCATGTAAGGCTACGGGTGAGAATAGGTTCAGCAGTCTATTAGATATTAATAGTTTAGTTTATTTTTAACTTTAATAAGTCTAAGTTTATATAATATGTAAGTTAGGTTTATATTTTTATAAAAATTTATTTAGTTAAATAAATCAAGCTTAAATTATTAAAAATATTTATTTTATTTAATAAATTAATTAATTAATTAATTTATTATATATAATTAAAAAGATTATAATATTTATATCATATGTCATTATATATTTATATAATTTATTAATTAAAATATAATTTAATAATTTTAATTAAAAATATAAATTATTTAAAATTTTTAAAATATAAAATTATTAATTTAATTTAAAATTTTTATATTAATATAAATTTTTAAATAAATTTATAAGTTAGGCCAAGTTTTTATACTTTCGTAAAAAAGATCAGGCCAAACAAAAAAAACTTATATTAGATACTAGAGCTCAAATCTAATATTTTATAAAATAAGTAACCTATTTAAAAAAAAAACTAATTTAACCTGGTCCATTTTCACCCATATGTGCAGTACTTTCAAATTTGGGGAGCATTGTCCATGGGATCTTACGTATTATCAATTATTTATTTCCCACACTGGCTGATTAGCAGAGTCAGGAGATGAGCCAACAATGCGGATCATACAATTGCCCAATTTGAGTAATCTTTAAGATCTTTAAACTAAGCCAAAAAAAAAAAAAACAAAATCTTTAAAATAGGGAGTCCGGATCAATTCGTAGATTCAATTAATCTGACCTAATCTAATTGAATGTTGTTAGGTTAGATCGGGTAGTCAAGTGGGGTCAAATAGACATTGTATGAATTCCATATTAATTGGTTTGGATAGTAAGTTTGATTTTTTGTAATCTGATAACAAGATTATTATTTTTATTATTAAATTTTATTATTTTACATATATTTGGACATTAAAAGAGTGTTATTTATTTTTTTAAGTTTGATTTTATGGTAAAAAATAATTTTTAAATGTACATCTTTAAGTATTGTTGTAAAAGAATAAAAATTATAAATTTTTTTATTTTTTAAATTTTTTTTATGTATGTTAAAAAGAAAAAAAATAAAATGCATAACTCAACGAAAGAAACCAAACCAACCTGATTTTAGTAAGTTTTGTTTGTATTAGGTTGAATGAAATTTTTTGCATATCCAATTTAACCCAATCTAAACTTAAAAAATTAATTTAAATTTATTTTTACTTACAACCTAACCCGTCCTGACTCGTGTGCAGTTTACTTTAAACTTTGTACTCTCTTAAAATGAAATAAGCCTGAACAATTTAACAATTTTATATATAAAAAAATCAGTCTTCGATATGAAGGTTTTTTTTTTTTTTACCATGGTAGGATAGAAATTTAATTCTATGACCTCTTATAAACTAACTAAATTTCTCACCACTAATACACTTTTAGTAGCTTAATCTTTGATATCCCATTTGATTCAAAATAACTGTCTTTTTAATGAAATTTTCTTAACCCATATTAAGTGTCGTTCTCAAATACCAAAACAACATTAGTTGTTTATGGATTTTGTTAACATGTGTATCGCGTGTTAATGAATTAAAATAATATTTATTATCTTTCATTAAATTATCTTAATTACTTATTTTATCTATTTATTTTTATTTGTTATTTAAAATTTTTTTATAAAAACTTTATTAAATAATTTTAATTATAGATAAATATAATTTATTATGATTAAATTATTTTTTATCTCACTTCATTAATATTTTATTTCTTTTCTAATTCAATTTATTCCACTAATTCTTTACCCATTTAAAGAAGGATAAAATTTAAAAAAATTAATATTTGTTTACTATTTTCAAATAACAAATATTTTTAAAAAGAAGATTTTTCTTAGATGACAGACAGAAGGTGTAAAAAAGAGTATTAAATATATTTTGAATTTTAAGGACGTTAAATGCTTGTATTTTTTATTTAATAATTTTTATTTTTGATTATTAAATATATTTTAAATTTTTAAGACATTAAATATTTGTATTTTTTAATTTAATAATTTTTATTTTTAATTTCTTAACATGTACCCTAATAAATGAAAGCACAAACATTTATTTTTTAACATTACCCTTGTACTCTTAAAATCTCTCGACTTTTAACTATTATTTAAATTTCCAATTAATATGAGATAATGGTATATAGTAATTAATTATTATAAATTAAATAAGGATAATTTAATAAAAAATGTTCATAATTAAAGTTTAACTTTTCTTTCTTAATTTTTATACCTTTCACTAAGGCTTTGGTTGGACGGGTGGAAAAAGGAAAGGAAAGAAACAGGGGAGGAGAAAATGAGATTGGAGAAAAAATTTTCTGTTACTTAATAGGAGAGGAAAGTGTGAAAGACGAAAAAATTATGAGGTGGAGTCCACAAAAAAATTTCTTCCCACTCTTGGAAAGAAAACTGCAGCATGGGAGAGAAAAAGGGTGTAGGACCTTTTGAAAAATATTTTTTTTATTTAAAATGTTAGTATAACTTATAAGAATATATTTATTATTTTAAGTGAATATATTTTTCGTTTCACTTTTTATACAAGCAAATAAAAAAAATTATTTTTTATTTTTTTATTTATTGTTTCTATTTTTTTAAGTAATAATAAAATAATATTTTTTATTTATTTTGATTTTTTTTCTTATATTCAAGCAAAATATAAAAATATATTTATTTTAAAGTAAAAGGAGTATGAAATAACTTTGAATTTGCAGGTCATATGCATTTATTATAAACAAGAGTTATGTAATTTCAAAATATTTAATATTAAAAATAAAATAAAAATTATAATAAGCTTTTAAAATGAATGTTCTAAGTCCTACTAACTTCTAATTATGTGAGCTCCACGTTCATTTTTGTAATAAAAGAGAAATCTAAAGTCTAAAAACGGTGAAACCATCCACATCCTTCTATTCAAAATCAAGTGGCCAATGTAATATTTTTCCGATACCCCACACACCGCGTGGTTTTCAATGGGGATCATCGTATCTTTTTATCGTACGCGTTATGTACCGCATCATGTCTCACTCTCTCTCCTTTCCGTTTATGTGGTCTGAGTCACCCGACTGAAAATCTTCGAAATTATCGTCTCCGCTTCGCTCACTCCGTGTCCCTTACGCGCTCCTCTATGAAGTGCGAACACTCCGAGTAGCGATCGAGGAGCGAGAAATCCGAGAGGTGAAGGTTAAGGCTTTCCGATTTGGACGACGATGGAGAGCTTGTTGAAGGATTTCGAGTTGGAACACAAGAATCCACCCGTGGATGCTCTGAGGAGATGGAGATCCGTCGTCGGGTGTTGGGTGAAGAACCGCCGGCGACGGTTCCGCATGGTCGCAGATCTCGTGAAACGCGCTCAAGCGGAGCGGATTAAGCAGCAAATACAGGTTTTCGCTTCTCTCTTGATTTGGATTTATGCCGTTTCCTCTTTTTTTCTTCTTTTATTTTTTGGTTCTGATGTTGACCAATGAGCATGCGGTTCTTTGACATCTAGGCATAGAGAAAAAGCGAATCGAGAAAAGGTGCACCCTGAGGATCTTGATCCTCACAATAGATACCAGAAAAAAGTGAAATCCACTTTGTACTGGCTACACTATGTAGTGACTAAAAGAAAAAGAATCAAACACTAGGTAGGCCAAAGTAGAGAAAAAGCGAATCGAGAAAAGGTGCACCCTGAGGATCTTGATCCTCACAGTAGATACCAGAAAAAAGTGAAATCCACTTTGTACTGGCTACACTATGTAGTGACTAAAACAAAGAAAAAGAATCAAACACTACGTAGGCCAAAGTAGAAAGTTGAAATAAACATTTAATTTTCCCCTCTTCCGTATATAGTTAAACCTCACAAGCAAATCAGTGAAATCACATACTGCAGTGGAAAACAGAGTCGGTTTCTGAAACGTCCAAACGGAGAAAGGGTTCTTGTTTGGCAGGTACCGTTTCGCCAAAAACGTAGCTCTGAAAATAGAAACCAGCGTTGCAGGTGAATACTAATATTGGACCTGCATTCGCCGTGGGTTTCTATTTCAGGAAATTAAATTAAATGGCTTTAACAGAAGCAGATTATTACAGTACAAACGTATAATACGTAGAAATGGATCCTCTCCTAAAACAGATGGTCCTCTTAAAAATATATTGATATAAATTTTTTATATAAAAATTTATTATAATGAATTATATAATCAGATTAAGATTTTTTTATTATTAAAATAATAAAAAAATATTTTAAGATAAAGAAAAAATTTATAAAATTTATTATTTATATTAAATATAAAATATATCTTTTTCTCTTTAATAATTTTTTTATTATTATTTAACAACATAAAAGTCTTAATTTATAATATATATATATATATATATATATATTAGATAAATAATATATATTTTAGTTAATGCAAATAAATAGGTTAGGTTTTCGAGGTCAAGGAACCTTACCGGTAAGGTAAATCATGGGACCGGGAAACGGAGTTTTCTTGGCTATTTTTTTAGGATATTTTTAATAATTAGTAAATATTTTATAATTTATTATTATTGTGTGTATAATTATTAATAATTATTTAATTTAATTTAATTTAAAAATTAATTCTTATGTATAAAATTTATTTTAAAAATTATCATTTAAATTTATTTGTAAATTAATTATTGAATTTCTTTTATAAAAAAATTACATTATTAAAACTTTTCATATTGTTATTATAATTAAATACTTTTAATGTTACGATGATATAATATTAATAATAATGTAAATAGTTTTTATACTTACACTATGTCAAAATCAAATTTATTCATCTTCTTGTTTCTAAGACAATAAAAATAAATTGAATTAATTTTTATCTAATATTTTATTTTATTATCCTTAATTAAAAGAAAATTGTTAAGCTTCTCCAAATAAAATTGTTTATTCAAATAATTAAATTAAATTTAAAATCATTTAATTCTGATTAGATTTAAGTGAATTTATATATATATATATATATAATTTAAATTTAAAATTTTTAAAATTAAATATTAATTTTATAATTTTTAAAATATATAATTTCATTTATAAATTAATTTTTTTTTCCAAATTTTATGATTCTAAACCAAGCTATTGATACTAAAAAAATCAAGTAATGTAACAACTTCCCATAAAGAAATTTAGCAGTAATACTTCAGACCTGCTAGAATATTCAATGAAATAAAATCTATTCCTCAAAGAAAAATAGAAAACTTGAACAGCAAACAGTATTGGGCAAGGCCATTGATTTAGTGCCAAATGTGCTCTTGTCACGTTTGCTGGTGTTATTACGATGCCTTCCTAATTTATCTTATTAATAATTTTTTAATTATTAAATAAAAAGTATTAAATACATTTTAAATTTTTAAGAGAAAAAATATTTATTTTTCATTTAATATTTTTTATTATATATTAAAAAGTTATTAAAATGATGAGTTAAAAAAAATATAACCATACTGTGACAAAAAAAACAAAAAGAAAAAAACGTTGATGGTGTTATTTTAATTTTATAGTGGATGGACGGCAAACATGTGACTTTGAGGTGTATACAGCAGGATATAAAGTTTTGAATAATTTTTTTTTCTTTCTGGCTGTCGTTATTTGCAGTTTAACTGAGAAAATATTTCTTTTTTGGTAATAGACTGAGAAAATATTTTAGTAAAGAGAATTGTCTATGATAATAATATTGCTTTTTTGTCTTTTTCCATTTTTTTTGTCTTAATTAGTGCATATTTGAGAATAATTAATTTTTTAAAAAAATTCCTTTATTTTAAAAGTTCAATAAAATTTTGAGTATAAATTATTTTAAATATAAAATAAATTAATTTAAATACACATTTAATATAACGTACACCTGTGAGTTAGGATTTACTCTATGTTTAGAATACTTTAATTTGAGATTAAAAAATAATTTAAAATAAGTTGATTTATATAGTTTTTATAAAAATAAAAATTTAAAATTGTGAGATATTATACACACAATGATTTATAAACAAATTGAAGTTTTAAAATAATATCATTCTAAATTAATGAATTCTTTTATTTTAAAAATTCTAAATTCAGGGTTATTTTTTAATTTAAAATAAAATAAATACTAACAACTCGAAAAATATAAATATCTTCTATTTGAAAATATATGAAACATATAAAATAGATCTAAGGTATAAAAATTTGTTTATTAAAAAAATGGGGTTTGTTCGCATGGGAAGAGGAGGATGGTTACATTACTACTTTTAGTTCTATATAATATAATTAATTTAATTGTCGTATTTTTCGTGGAGTTTGGGTGACATTGAAGGCTAAGCTTCCATAGTAAGACCTCAATTATAAAAGCAAGTAAGCAACTTTTTTTAAGTATTCTTTATTCAACGTAGAGACGATGGCAAACAAGGAAACTTCCTGGAAATTTCTACGGCGGGTTGTTGCCATTGACTTAAACACGCCTCACACGCTTCTTTGTTGAGTTCCTGCATACAGTTCAAATTGACATTCACTAGATGTAGATGAACGCGTTGTGTGGATGAATAAATAAAATTGTTTAAAGAATATTAAATGTTAACCGTATAAAGCACTCTCAGACTACTGGAAAATGAGGGTTTAAGTAGTTGAATTTTTCTATATGTATGTTGAATATGCTGATTGAGACTTCAGAGACTGAACCAAAATTTTTATCTAATTTTATCTTAAAGAAGGTTGAGGGAACAAAGATTATAAAATTAAAAAAAATTCCTCCGTACTCGTTTTTTTATGAGAGTATTAGTACTCTGAATAATTAGTGATTAATATTTAACAATATACCATGTTTAATTAAATTATAAACTCAATAGATTTTTTATTGACATTATAAAATATAAAAAGCCATGAAAAAATAATTTGTTACATTTATATTTTAAATAACTGAAACAAATTGATATGACTCAAGTCATGAGCCTATTAGGAGGGAGAATCTCATGACTTAAAAGTATCACATTGAGCTTTCAAAATTGTTCAATGTGGGACATAAAATCACGGCCAACTATTGACCATTAATTGTTAGGGGTACCAATACTTCACAAAAACAATGGGTACTGAAGGAATATTTTTAAAAATATTCAAGAGAATTGACTTGGTCTTGAAGGAAATGTGCTTTTTGTGGTGATTAGATTGCTCTGATTTGAAATGATGGAGTAGAGTGGTTCATAATGCCATAATGGGGTGGGTTTGGAATGGATGGAGTGAAAAGCTAAAAATATATCACTTTATTATATGGATGTTTTTAACGAGGCAATGGAGGAACATCATCTTCATTGTTTGAAAGTCATAATGGTAATTAATGTAGTTAATGGATTATAAAAATTAATTTTCAATATTACCCATTTAATTTGTATTGCTTACTCCATTGTTACTGAACAAGATTAGAGTGTTAAAGTTTAAAATCGTAAATGACTATCTAAAAAAAGGAGGGAAGTGTTCCATTCTATGCCCCTCAAATTGGAGGTTATAAAAATTTGGGAGTTTGATTGTAGTAAGGAGTGGTATGAGTTTTCCTCCTTAACTATTTCACTCCATTGTTTAAAAAAATTTCAAATAATGGATTGAATTCTTTTTACCACTCTACTCTTTACTAACCACTCCACTCTATCCATCTATCCAAACATAGCTTTAGGTTAACACTTAAAGAAATATATGCACTAGGTCGATGTTGGGGATGCACCCTTAATATCATATAGAGAAGGATTTAGTATCAACTCTCAATTAACACAAAAGTTAGCATGAGTATATTCTTATTTTACAACCAAAATTTTTTTAAAATAATTAAAGAGAATATTATATCTGTTAACAAAATATGCATATTATATAAATAATTCATAATAAAAATTATTTAAATCACAGGAATTTGAAACAATGGAGATTTTATGTTTGACTTACGATCGAGAGACACGTGAGTTTTTGTAAGCAGATTTTAAAAAAAATTTAATGTCACTCTAGTTAAGGCTCAGAAACTTCCCGCTTCTTTTCTATTTATTAACAGGAGGCACGAAATCTAGTTCACAGTAGCTCACTTGAGAATTGAAAGACACTAATGAGACCCATATGGGCCTTACAAAATGAAATTGCTTGTATGTACGTTGTTCCGGAGTGTAGGATAATAGTCCAGGATTAAGTCAATAGCACAAAAGAAACATAGGGAGAGAAAAGGATAGGCAAGAAGATCTGATATGCAATCGAAGAGGGCTGGTGTTATGGTAAGCAGCCCGATAGAAATCCTAATTTAAAACAAATTTCAGCCCTTGTAATAAATCTAAGCTTAATTTTCTATGGTACTTGAATAACAAGAAAATGAAAGACAGAAAATAAATGTAAAGTAAGTCTGATACAGTACTCTCCCTAGAGTAGTATTAACGGTAACAGCTACAGTAGTGCAACCGGTAAATTTTTTTCCCTCCTATTGCTTCTATAGTAGTGTGAACACTGAACGGTAACTCTCTTCTCCATCAAAAACAACTTCTTCACTTGTTCAAATTCATGTGAAAATGGTAACTAGTTAAAGGTAATTGATCACGTTCTACACATTTTCTTTACTTGCTAGCTAACCACGTGCTCCAAATTGTTATGATTCATAAAAGTGGAAAGCCTGAACAAATTTATTTGTTTATAAATATCAACTGAGATTTTCTTGAAAGAATTTACCTAAATGTTTTCAAAGTTCAATTTTAGCATTGACTTTATAAAATACCTTTCAACATGACGTGATACAGGATAATGTATTATGACTTAGGATTAGTTTGGAATGGGGGTAAACATGGGGATAAATTTTCATGGGATGAGTTTTCTATACAAAATCATCCCATGAAAATTTACTCCAATTTTTACCACCAAACATACACTTATGGACATAAATGATGGATGCCTATGTCCTAAGGGCATGGTTTTGAGTGTTGAACTTTACAAGACCACTACCTCTACGAGCTTCAATGACCGTTATTCCCCTATTCAAAATTCTTCAGATATATATTATCAATTTATCATTACCAGTTTGACTACATTATCTTTATTTACTACGTCAGGATCGTCAGAAAAAAATTCGGGTTGCTTACTATGTTCAAAAGGCAGCACTGCAGTTTATGGATGGTATTGTGCTCAAATTTCTATAGTTAAAGTTGATATCATTGCTTTAGAACTAATCACTTTCTCTTTAAGTGCTTTCTTAGTTCATCTGGTTTTCTTATGCAGCTGCTGGTGGTCCAGTTGAACACAAGATATCAGAGGAGGTGAGAAACGCTGGTTTTGGTATTGATCCAGATGAGATTGCATCTCTTGTTCGTGGCCATGACTACAAGAACTTTAAACAATTTAGAGGAGTTGAAGGGATTGCAAGGGAACTCTCTGTCTCAGTGGATGAAGGTGTCAGTCAAGACAGTATACATAGCAGGCAACAGATTTATGGGGTCAACCGTTATACAGAGAAACCTTCTAAATGCTTCCTGATGTTTGTTTGGGAAGCACTGCATGACTTAACGCTAATCATTCTCATGGTTTGTGCTGTAGTTTCTATAGGTGTTGGGATTGCCACTGAAGGGTGGCCAAAGGGTGTGTATGATGGTCTGGGGATCATACTTAGTATATTCTTGGTAGTCATTGTTACCGCTGTCAGTGACTACCAGCAATCCCTGCAGTTCAGGGATTTGGACAAAGAGAAGAAAAAGATCTTTGTTCAGGTCACCAGGGATGGGAAAAGACAGAAGATCTCAATTTATGATCTGGTAGTCGGAGATATTGTTCATTTGGCGACTGGTGATCAAGTTCCAGCTGATGGTATTTATATATCAGGATACGTTTTGCTAATTGATGAATCGTGTTTGACAGGTGAGAGCGAACCAGTAAATGTAGCTGAAGAAGAGCCTTTTCTTCTTTCCGGAACCAAAGTACAAGATGGTCAGGGGAAGATGTTAGTTACAGCTGTTGGCATGAGGACTGAATGGGGAAAGTTGATGGAAACTCTAAATGAGGGGGGAGAGGATGAGACCCCCTTGCAGGTGAAATTGAATGGAGTTGCTACAATTATTGGTAAAATTGGTTTGACTTTTGCTGTGCTGACATTTGTGGTTTTGACAATAAGGTTTGTGGTTGAAAAATTAATTCATGGTGAGTTTACTAGTTGGTCTTCAAATGATGCAATGAAGCTACTGGACTACTTTGCTATTGCTGTAACCATAATAGTTGTTGCAATTCCTGAAGGATTGCCATTGGCTGTGACACTCAGTCTTGCTTTTGCGATGAAAAAATTAATGAATGACAAAGCGCTTGTGCGACATCTTTCTGCCTGTGAGACTATGGGTTCAGCTGTTTGCATTTGCACAGATAAGACAGGGACATTGACCACTAACCATATGGTGGTTAATAAGATATGGATATGCGAAAAAGCTATGGAGATGATAGGTAATGAGAGTGCAGACAAACTGAAAACTGAGATATCTGAAGGAGTTATAAGCATCCTTTTGCAGGCTATATTTCAAAATACTTCATCCGAAGTAGTTAAGGATAAAGATGAAAAGAAAACAATATTGGGGACACCAACAGAATCAGCATTAGTGGAATTTGGTTTGCTTTTGGGTGGTGATTTTGATACCCAGCGTAGGGCGTATAAGATACTTAAGGTCGAGCCTTTCAATTCAGTCCGGAAGAAGATGTCTGTGCTTGTGAGTCTTCCTGATGGAGGGGTCCAAGCTTTCTGCAAAGGTGCATCAGAAATAATATTAAAAATGTGTGACAAAATTATTGATTGCAATGGAAATGTTGTTGATCTTCCTGAAGACCAGGCGAAAAATGTCTCTGATGTTATAAATGGCTTTGCCTGTGAAGCTTTGAGAACTCTTTGTTTGGCTGTCAAAAATATAAATGAAACTCAATGGGATACCAGCATCCCTGATAATGGCTATACGCTGATAGCCGTTGTGGGAATCAAGGATCCTGTGCGCCCTGGGGTTAAGGATGCTGTTCAAACTTGTTTAGCAGCTGGAATAACCGTCCGCATGGTCACTGGTGATAACATAAATACAGCCAGGGCTATAGCAAAAGAATGTGGTATACTTACTGAGGATGGTGTAGCCATAGAAGGACAGGAATTTCGTAACTTGTCTCTAGCGCGAATGAAGGATATCATACCAAAAATTCAGGTTGTGATGTGATCTCATTGTAAATTCTGTGACTTTCAATTCTTGTTTGAGATACTTGTCTTTCTTATGTGCTTAATATGGTTTCAGGTAATGGCACGATCCTTACCGCTTGACAAGCATACCTTGGTGACCCATTTGAGGAATATGTTTGGCGAAATCATTGCTGTTACTGGTGATGGAACCAATGATGCTCCTGCACTGCATGAGGCAGACATTGGACTTTCTATGGGCATCGCTGGAACTGAGGTTTGTGACTCTGTTAATTGTTTACTATGGTGATTCCTAGTTTCTGACAGTCCTATGTCAGCAGTCCACTTGATTGTTTTTGTATAGTTGTTTCAGCAGTCCACTTGATTGTTTTTGTACAGTTGTTTTGTATCTTGTTTAAGACAAGAAATTTTATTTTCTAATCTAGTTACATTATATATTGTCCAATGCTTTACATTTTTTCCTTTCCCTCCTCCCCTCTTCTGTTTAGAGATGCCGATTAGAATTCGGATCCTCTCCTGTCACAAAGAGATTGACATAATTTTTATTGTGTAGGGAGAGAATCATGATCCTGCATATTATATCCTTAAATTAGTAGACAAGACTGACTATTAAACAAGTCCATTATTATCTCTATTCAGGCAGCAACATAGAAAACTAAAACTGCAGTTCTGTGTGGTCTAAAGATTAATGCCTTTCAAGGACATAATCACCTTTTTAACCCTTTGTGCCTTCTAAATTTTCTCACCAGATTGCAATATATAACCGTTGATGATACAATTATTCCCCTTCTCATGTAAGGGTATATTTGCAGCCGGGTAGCACTTATCATATTTCTTTAGACTTGTACTATTTGTTGCAGTATCTATTTTATATTAATACCTGTTTGATGTTATCACTATTCTAATACTATTTTTTTTTTCTTTTGGAATAATACCGTTTACAGGTTGCCAAAGAAAATGCTGATGTCATTATAATGGATGATAACTTCACTACTATTGTCAATGTGGCCAAATGGGGACGGGCAATATACATAAACATTCAAAAATTTGTGCAGTTTCAGTTAACAGTCAATGTGGTTGCTCTGGTTATTAACTTTGTTTCTGCATGCATCACTGGTTTGTTGGTTTATAGAAGTTTTGTTTTCCATTGAAGTGTTGATGAATTTGTTTCAAGGAACAGCATCATAATTTTCTTTATTTTCAGGGTCTGCTCCACTCACAGCTGTTCAGTTGCTTTGGGTCAACTTGATTATGGACACTCTGGGTGCATTGGCCCTGGCTACGGAACCTCCTAATGATGGACTTATGAAAAGGCCCCCAGTTGAAAGGAGAGAAAGTTTTATCACCAGACCCATGTGGAGGAATGTCATTGGTCAAAGTTTATATCAATTAATCGTCCTTGCGATTCTCAATTTTGATGGGAAGAGGCTACTGGGAATTAGTGGTTCAGATGCAACTGAAGTGCTCAACACTTTGATATTCAACTCCTTTGTATTTTGCCAGGTACCTCTCACACACCAATTGTGATTTGATGGGAATTATAAATGGTTCAAACTCAAACTCAAGCTCTCAGTTAAAAGAAAACCATGTGATGTTTTAATCTGAACATCTGATAAAAATTTGGAAAATTCAGTACTTAAAAGTTAAAAGATTACTGAATTTTTGTGCAGAATAACGTCTCCTATATAATTGATAATATTTTTTGGTGCAAATAATTCATAATTTCAAATGAATAATGCTGATTAATATGGATGATATGCACGAATTTGACCAAATGAAAATTTTTCACCCAAATGCAATACGTGCTAGACATTAAAAATTCTCTCTGAACTTGTATTCATTGTGAAATTCGTACATATCTTTAGTGTTAAATACCATCGCTCAATTCATATTACGCTTATAAATTATTTATGATTTGTATGCATTTTTATACTTGATCTTATTACAGCAAGAAAACACGTCTTTCTGTGAAAAAAATTTATATGACAATTCGGGGTGAATAGCGATGGCATTATTTAAAAATTAGATTTTAGACTGTAATGAACATCATTTTATATAGTTTTTCATTCATATCTATCTATAATGGGAAAAGCATATGAAAGTGGCTGTTTTCAATGATCGCATATATAGCTGTTAGCTGTAACAGTTATCATATTAGGTCCATTATCTTTAGGAATAACAGATTTTTCTCTTCTAGTATGGATGGATGATAAGTTCTAGTGTGACTTACAAATTGAAGAACGTGTTCATAACCATAAATTTGGCCTTAAATACTGTAATATAGCACAGATGATAGTGTGCGAATGATCTAGTGCATTGTGTCCTACTTATTTAGTTTGCTGTTTTCCCTTTGTCTCTCTTTCTCTTGCCAGGTGTTCAATGAGATCAACAGCCGAGAAATTGAAAAGATAAACATATTCAGAGGCATGTTTGACAGCAAGATATTTTTTATGGTGATTTTCTCCACTGTGGCATTCCAAGTAATCATAGTTGAGTTCCTGGGAACTTTTGCCAACACAGTGCCTCTAAACTGGCAACTCTGGTTACTCAGTGTCTTGATTGGAGCAGTTAGCATGCCTATAGCTGCTATCCTCAAGTGCATCCCAGTCGAAAGAGATACTGCCAAGCACCATGATGGTTATGAGGCACTGCCTAATGGTCCCGAGCTGGCATAAAATGTGGTGAGAGTATGGTTTTCCTCTCCTTTCCTTTTCTTTTGTGCAAACGTGGATGAAACTTTTGCCTTTGGGGCGTGAATGTTTCTTTTATTCTCTTTTCTAGGTTTCGGGAAACTAGTCTTACGAAAAAACTGCATGAACATCCACACACCATCGGCTAACCAAAGTAGTTTTTGAATGATAAAAGGATGGTGTTGTACGTAATACTCTTTAAAGCCTATGTGAATTTGTTGTCATCTTTTCTCCTTATGTCAATAGGCACCTCGTTAGTAGTGACGTATTTGTAGGGCAAAAACTAAGGATTCCATGAATGCAGTGGCGGAGCTTGAACAAAACTTGAGGGCTTAAGTAAATAGTCAAAATATAGATTAATTTGTAATAACACATTTTTTTAACCAATCATGCTAAAAGAAAAATATCTTATATTTAAAATTAAAATGTTATAAACACACTTTTTTTCATAAGCAAAAATGAGATTAATAAAAGTGAATGAGATGAACATATATAGAGGCTTTAATTGACTAATTAAGGTTGTCATTGTTTAAGGAGATAAAGAATGACGAAGTAGAAAATTTAAAATGAAAATTTCTTACTTTGTTTATAGAAATGTGGAACAATTAAGGAAAATATGACTCATTTGTATGTTCTATACAACAAATTTTAGTCATAATATTCCACCATTTATCATTCAATTATAAGTAAAAGCAAAATAATTTCATCTTATTTATTTCCACTCCTCGTGCACATTCCACCTTCTTATTTTTCCTCTACTCATAAAAACACACCCTAAGAGAATGATGCACATACTCACAAAATATAAAATAAAATTAAAAGAAATAGACATATACAAAATTTACATAATTGTGTGCATCCAATAATTTATATTTCTCATATATTTTTAAGAGAGTTCAAATTATTTGGAGGTCTAATAATTTTTTTTCTCATATATCTCTAAGTGATTTCAAAATATTTGGAGGAGTGACCAAGAAGATCCGCCACTGCATGAATGGTTACTTTGAGAACATGTCATCTTTATTTATAATTAACATGATGTTGAATATTTAAACTCAACTTTATGGTGTTAGTTGTTTATTTTTCAAATGATTGTTTTTTGAGGTCATCTATAAACAGATGTGTTTAGGTGAATGTTTATTTCACTCAAACGGAATTTTGGATGCTTAAATAAGTTTTTATTTATTTTTTATCTAATTTATTTAGATATTTATATTATTTTTCAAATCAAATTGTGTGATCAAAAACTCGTTTAATATAAAATAATTATTTTTTGCTTGGGATTAAATATAATTTTTTTAAAATATAAATTATTTCACTCAAATTTACTTTAGACAAAAATTAAATTTATTTAAAATTAAATTTATAAATTCTATTATAAACACACACTTCTTAGTTACGGATTTTCAAACTCATCCCAAATAAAAATTTGACATGTGTTGCTTAGGACAATGTAAGAGTGATACATAAATGTTTGTGATGCATACAACAGAATAATACTATAAAATCACTTCGTTCCCCGCCCCCCACGCTCCTGGTGGCATTACAAAGAATCTTGTTCATATAAGATAAACAACAAAATTACACGAACAAGACAATCAGTGAATGTGAAAGATTGTTCATCTAAACCTCCTCTTTGTTTCCCCATATGCAGCTACTCCAATTACGGTTATTATGTAGCCAGCCATGCCAACCAAAGTGACAGGGTTTCTGAATAGCAGTATTGAGATAACAACAGCTACAGCACCTTTCGCATTGCCTAATACCTGGTTAACATAATTTGAGAGGGGACTTCAGCGTATGAATTGCAGAAAATAGCAAAGCAAGTTTGAAATAATCACATCTTGACAGGATTCAAGGAAAGTTATTCTATAAGAAAAGAAGAACAGCAGAGACTATGTATTGCTGAAACTACAGGAAATTCCATCTACCAATTGAACTTTTAATTATATGTTTTAACGTTAATTTTTTTTTCTTTACTTCAAGAAAAAAAAAATAGCCTATAAACTTTTTTTTATTCAGTATAAATCAGAAATATCTTTTTGGGATTCGGTTCATTTAAATTATCTCATAAATTTAATTTTCTCAGATTGAAAGTAGTAACGGTACAGCCTATAAACTTATTAGTTGCATAAAATATCAAACGCCAAACTTGCTATGATTTGAAATTTTTATGAAATATCAAGCATCAAAATCAAGAAAACATTAAAAGAAATTATGTGAATTGAAACTTGATCAAAATAATCCTATAGAGGAGAATGAAACATTGAGACGAATGAAGCAGTAAATTCATCCTTCACAGATTCAAGACACATTGTTTGAAAGTTTAAAGATATAATATTGTATATAAAATATAGATGTAAACTCCATTTCAGTTCGCTATTGATGGTTGTATTTAATATACAATCATATCATAATATACTTCAAGAATAAAATTTGATCCTCATTATTCTTTTAGCTTTAAAAAAAATAAGTTCTCCTAATTTCTAGTAGTGGGCAATGAGAGATGAAAAGGGCAAACCTGGAGTGTCAGAGCACTTGTATGTTTAGTCACCAAGAAATTTGACAAGTTAGCTACATGTGCTGTGACTGAGTTAAGCAAAAGAAGTATCCACATAGATTTATATTCCCTTCCAAGCGATATTGTGACATCAATGACGTTGGGCTCCATGATAAGCGCTGCAGGCAACAAAACTAGGACAGCGATTGGAGACATAAACATGAGCAAATTCATCGAGTTCAACTTCTCCCTGTTAAAGTTGAAGTAGATGCAACATTATAAGCAGTTTGTTGCCATTATAAAAGGCATATTCAATTTTGGTTTACTAAGAGTCCAGGTGATTATGGGAAGTGAGGAACCTCAAGATCAGGTCATAATCATACCAATGTAGATAACTTGAAGGAATATAAAAATTGCAGAAGCATATTGCAAAGAAAAGAAGAAAAATGATAAACGAACCTTACATTGAGTTGTAAGTACAAATAATTTAGCCAGGGTTTCCAAAATTAGAGAAAAAAGATATAGTCTGATGTACACCAAAAAAAAAAAAAAAGCAGCAAAGTGTCTAGGGAGAAGGTGACATATTTCTAGATGTTTCCTCAATATGTTAAGGATTAGTAATCCTTTCAAAAAATAAAATAATATCAAATAGATTCGGTTGGATAAAACACTGACTGAAAAAGGTTACAATAAAGGTTAGAAGACTCATGGGAAGCAGCAGTTACCCAATGGTGGAAGACAAGAATGGAGCCAAGTCAAAGTTAACTTTGGAAATGAACAAGTTATTATCCAATACAGTTGGCGACCATGTCTTTCTATAATCTCGTTCACAACTACTCCTTTCCTAATTATTTCTTTAAAACAATCATATAGCACATGAATATGAAACAACATCATGACTCTTTTCTTCTCTTTTTGCCAATATCTCATTGCAGAAAATCTTGCACAATTTATTAAGATACAAAAAGAAATGAATTTAGACCCTGTGCAAATGCTATGCTAGTTCAATACGATATATATGATAAACATATATGATTGTTGTGAAAAGAATTAAAAACATGTGCATATCCAGAATAAAATACAAAGCAATATTGTGCGTATTATTTTTGCCTTTGTAATTGGAAATATTTATTATTGAATTGCAATTATGGAAACACTAAATATACCAAATACAAATATCATAGTGACTTCCATAGGTTATGTAACTAAACTACTAAAAGGCAAGATGCGACCTTGTTAGCCCAAAACTTATAGCCAAAAAAACAAAAAAATAATAATTGTCGGGTTGGAATGGAAAGGATAGAAGACAAAAGGGTGAGAGAGGGGCAGTTGAATGTTGATGGTCACAGTCTGCTTGACAACACTGGCTACTCTGATGAAACCATCCCAGAACTCAATCATAATGAAAAAAGAAGGGTAAAATACAATTTATACCCTTGAAATTTACTCCAATATTAATTTACCCCGTTGAATTTTTTTTGTTTCACTAAACTCTCCTAAACTTTGTTCTGACTTGAAATCATTAATTTTGCTATTAAATGAAATGGAAGTCACCACCACGTGCACAACATGTAACTCACGTGCATACCACGTGACCATTTAGTTGGAAAACCTAATGGGGTAAAATACAAATTACTCCCTTGAAGTTTGATGTAACTTGAAACTAGATGTTAACTTCCGCTTCATTTAACAGAAAAATTAACGTTTCAAGTTAGACCAAAGATTAGGGGAACAGTGGGGTTTAGTGAGATAAAAAAAATTTCAGGGGAGTAATTTGATATTGGGATAAACTTCAGGGGTGTAAATTATATTTTATCCAAGAAAGAAATAAACATTAAGAAACAGTGTATCTCCTAAAATTAGACCAATTCAGATAGGTTAGCTCTATATTAGAAACAATCATAAGTCTTAACAAACTCTCTCTGTAAGATTGAAGTTTTGACCGCCTCCAGCCATGTTAGGTAATAATCCTGCCTCTCAAATCCAGAGAATCACATCCACATCTCATCAAGATGCTGACTCATCAAATGTAGTCTACTGAAGGTCACTTATTACTAATTTACTCTATTACTTAAACATATTGACTTCATATAACTAAGAGGGATTGCTCCAGATATTTCAATGAGAACCCAGCATGATGTTAAAATAATGAGGAAACCTACTTAAATGGGAAAAAAAAGTTCTAAGAAAGAAACACCAGGGTATTAGAACTTTCATTTGTCTTTTTCAATTGGATAAGCACAATAAACAGAAATGGAAAGCATGTTTTTCTCATAGCATTGTTCTGCCAACCCATCTTTTATGCATAAAGAACTTATGACATATCAACATGCTTAATTACTCAAGTGTGAAAAGGGTAACATTTTTTTTTCCAAATGGTTTTTGGTTCTTAGAAGAGTAGTTTCCAGGAACATGTAGTTTCTAAAATTTCTTAATCTTTCTCACATATCCTAAATGGACTACAAGAATCAGGTTAGCTTCTTTCCCATGTTCCGCCTAAGCAATCAATCAATTAGCAACATTACTTTCAATTAGACAATTACAAACCAATAATACCTACAAAGAGATGAAGAATAAAACAATACCCATTTAAAGCAATACAAGATTTATTAATACAACATCTCTTCTTGAATCTTCCATTCACATTAACTAGAAATTTTTAGCCCTTAAGATTTAGGCACCTAATCACTCAACAAACTGTGCTACTGATCAATTGCAGAAGCCCTATGATAGGAACATTCGAAAAGGAAATGAACCTCTGAAAGAGAATTGCAAAGGCTAGAAATCTTATCTCAGTAAAGCATAACCATCATTTATCGACCACCAACTTTCAAATAAGGTGAAGAGTTCCTATTGGATAGCAGATTTCAGTATCTTAAATTTTAGCTGGATAGATTTTTTGACTGAGATAGCAGACAGGAAGTTTGAAATTGTACATATAGTTAAAAGTATTTACCCTTCAGAAGAAAGTAAAATGCCCTGAAGAACAGACTTGAAAGCTCTTGCAGCAGTTGCACTTAGGCACATGATGAATCCAAATAAGTGAAAGCCTGGTTCACCCTGCCACCACCAAGAAAATCTTGTAGCTCCAAGAAGCTAGATGAAAAATCTGATGGGAAATAGAAAGGAAATATGCACCATGTAGGCCTTAAGGAACTACTAAAACCTTGCCACTTATATAATAGAAAGTATTAAATTATAATGTGGTATGGAGGAATACACACAATGTCATCCTAAAAAGAAGCTTCCTATTCATGACAAGTTTTAGGCGAGGTATTATACATATCACATGATTAGATGAAGTAACATAATTAGTTAAGTAACTTACAATGATAGTTGATTAAAAAAAAACCCCCAAAAATCTGGTATCCAATATATAAGCTAATAAAGTAGTAGAATGAAGATCCAAAAAAACAAATGATAAAAGAGGGAGTAATGTTTCGGTCCCCAAGGCACATGATTTTCCCCCCATGCATTGAAGTTTCTTTATCTACTTCTAGTTGAGAAGGGAAATTCAATTATTACAGATTTTCACTTCTTAAATTGTTGAGATCACATTAACTTCCTAGAAGATTGCACTTTATATATCGCCAGAGATAAATTGCTTATACTTCAAACAATTATAGATCAGCTAAATCCCACAAAACCGTGAATTACGACCACCAGCTAATCTCTGGAACAGAATTCCAGATCTGGAGTGGCATTTACGATGCGATGTACCATTGACATGGTAACCAAACCTATAACAAGAAAATGTAGGTGTACTCCCTAATATGTCCGTATGACTAGACAAAAGCAATGTTTGCACATCAATAAGAATCAATTAAGATACCATTTTGTTAGCTCGAAATGGGAAAATATGACCATGTACAACAAGCAAATGCTCAGTGTAGAGTAACCATTTCAATGTATTGAGGTCATAGATGATCCAGCAAACAAAACAAACATACCCCACTTGCAATCACAACCCCAGCAACAACAGGCACAAGAGCGGCATATGTGGCCCAAGCTTCTCGCTTAAGGGTTGCCAAATAGGCGAACAGAGCCGTGAAGAAGGGAGTGGTCGCGCCCACCGCTTGATTGAACGAAACCGCCAGGTACCTGAGAGAGATGTTGCCACCCACCACCGACCCACAAAATACAACGCTCAAAGTTGCAATCTTGATGAACTGGGACCTCGATTCGACCATCTGTTGTGGCACAATCTTGAGGAAGGCAATGGAAATGTAGCTAAGGACAGCACAGGCAGCCATGTGGCACATTGTGAGGAAGATGGGAAACTTGAAGCCATAATTGGAGAGCAGGTACTTGTTGAGGAGGATGACACCAATGTTGGAGGAGTACCAGATAATCACAAGAGAAGAGATGAAGAGGGCTTCCTTCATGGAGAACATCATCTTCCTCCCACGCCTCGCTGCAGCGGCTGTGGTGGGTGGTGACTGGATTTGCACAGGCAGCTGTCATTTGAACTGTAGAATCAAAAAAGAGTTTTACTTATTTACTTTACACTCCCACTTTCTTTCACTGTGACGTTGTTTTCATTATGAAGGGGTGCTTTGGTTCGGATCTCATGGTGTAAAGAGCATGAGTGCTCATGGAAACTTTTGTTGTTTGTGCATGGGGAGACGGAGAAGAAAGGCCCGTGCCCACAATGAACATTTTTTGAAATTTCAAAATTGAAAGATCCTTACGCTATGTGAAATTGTTTTAAGTAATAGCATCTTTTAATTAGTTTATTTTATTATTAAAATAATTTATAATTAAAATTTTGTTAAGAAATTTAAAAAAACTATTTTTTTTAAATAATCATATACTAATAAAACACCATATTCATCCACGAGGCCAGTCGATCACATTAATCTTTGAAAAAGCTTAATCTTTTAGGTAAGTTAATCCTTCTATTAATGTGTTTCCGTTTTAGTTAACAAATTCACACGTGGGAACGTTAAGTGTTTCATACGTGTAATTGAAAAAATCCTCTTTCCCTTCTTGTTAAGCCAAGCGTCTTTGTATTGGGATTAAAAATACTCTTCCCTCCATTGTTAGTTAGGATAACAGTACAAAAAACTCCCAAAATCCTTTACACTTTCGTAGATCCAAATTTCTCAAATCCCATTTGCGGTAAGAGGTGTTTAATCGAGAAAGAATTAGAAGTGGCTTATGGAGTCGTAAGCTAAAAGGTACGTTGATTCTTGATTTCTTTGTCTAAAATATTGATAATGTAGCGTGTGCTATGACTGTCCTCAAAAGGCATAATAATAAAATGATAAGAGAAAATAAAAAATGAAGTCGTTATTAATTTTTATACGTTAAAAAATAATTAAAAAAATAAAAAATAATTTACAAATCAAGTTAAGTTTGGAGTTTTATTATGTATAAAAAATAATAAAAATCTTAATCTTTTTATATCCTTAACATATTTGTCCTAAAATGATAATTCAAAAATTAATTATATAAATTATTAATAGTCTTAAAAATAATTATTTTACTCATTGAATGATAAATGATAAAAAAAATAACCTTGAATAATGAATGATAAAAAATAACTAAAAAATTAATTGAAAATATTTACAGAGTTTAAAAATTAAAAAAAAAAGAATCATTGGTTTAAAATAGCACCATGCTATACAATAAATTCTTATGACCTCAAGGACACTTGAAAATAACATAGTCATATAATCAATGTTGTTAGCCGTTGTGTGAAAGAAAAAATATTTAAACATTTAAAGATAAAAAGAAAGAATAAATAAATTAAATAAAAATATTTATAAGTATTGGTTAACTCGTACTTATCTACCACATACAATAAGAAAGTTAAAGCCACGTAGTTTTTAATGATCGTGGGTTAAAATATTTTAATTACATACTTTAAAATGTTAAAAGAGATTATTTTTATTTTTTTAAAGATTATTTCAAATGAATATTTTCTTAAAATATGAAAATAACTAAAGAAAAACTGAAACAATTTAAAACATGTCAACTACCTATACAGTGTACATTTAGATTAAAGTTTTAAACTTGATTTTTTTTTTGACTTGAGTTTTAAACTTGATTTTGAATTAATTTGATATTGAGAACTTAATTTTATTTAAAAGTAAATTTATATTACTATAATTTATGTTTAAAAACTTTTATTAAAAATAATTTTGGTAAAATTGATATTATTTGAATATTATTTATCATAATCACTTTTAAATGTGTAATTACAAGAAAAATATAAATTTTATGGTACTTTATTTAATTTATCCTTATTATTTTATTTCATTAATTTTTAAATATATATTTTTTAAAAAAATATGTATATATTTTTCTTTTATTATAATATATCCCGAATCAATCAACCTTTAATAAGGTTATTTGCGTGATTTCGCAGCATTGGAATCTAATGAACATCTGTTTATAATGCACAGCGAGTTGTGGTGTTTTGAGTCCAAGTACAACAATAAATATTAAAGTATGGAGAGGAAGCAGAAATAGTAGAAAGGTAATGAGCAAAAAATATAAATAAATAAAAGAAAAGGTAAGAAGATCAAAGACGACAGCCAGCAACCATTTGATTGGTCGACTAAACTTCTTGACGTTGAGCAGCATGGCCTCTTCTTAGCTGGTTTTGTCGGCGTCTATTACCACAACGCCTTCCTCAATCCCTTTCTACTTGGGGGCAAAAATGAGAAGCGAAGGTTGGAGAAAATTAATTTTACCATCAATTTTTTTTTTTACCAACTCAGAAGCAAGTTAGTTTTGCTTTGGAACAAACAGAGTTTTGGTGGATGAAGCACGTTTGATAGAAAAACTAAACGCAAAACCAAACATGTTAAAAACTTTTCAAACTCCCGCTTGAAGGTTTAAAAGCTAGTTTGAGTGAGGTCAAATGTGCACTCAAACACAACGTTGGTAGTATTGGCCCCTTAATCACATCTACTTCGCCTCTTGCCAAGTTCATCTGTGAGCAAGAACCTCTCAAAACTATACTTTAGTGGGTTGTCCCACTAATTTGGATCCCTACACACACACAAACACACAC
The DNA here is from genome assembly GCA_019955255.1 of Castanospermum australe. Lineage (NCBI taxonomy): Eukaryota > Viridiplantae > Streptophyta > Magnoliopsida > Fabales > Fabaceae > Castanospermum > Castanospermum australe. The sequence continues at coordinate 463,545 of NSJW01000162.1, forward strand.
ACACACACACATACATAAATGTCTTGCGGTGATTATTGTTAGCAATTCTTAATAACTAGAAAGTTAGATTTTAAATATATGTACCAAACTAATATGATCGAAATATATACAAACCATTAGTGCTAGTTATACAAATAACACTATCATCGATTGTGGCAAAGACAAGGTTTGACATCTATGACCACGTTTGGCGTGTTGTATAAGATAAGGGTGAATAGTATAATATAATATAAGAATACATTGTATAAGATTTTTATACAATACAATGTTTAGTATCGCATTGGATAACATGTAGGATTTTATAATGTTATTCTATCGTGCATTTGGTGTTAAAATTGTATAAGATTAAAAAACAATAATTGTTATGAAAAAAAATGCCAAATTCACCCGTGACATACTATTTTAATTTTTGCGGATAAAAATAACCCTAGAAATATAACACATGTTCATTTTTATTTTAAAAGGATGTATCAAAAGTACCATATCCACAGAGTACCAAATACAAATTGGTCTCCAAATTATCATCAACATACATAAAAAAGATAACCAGAAGTATTCATACTTAAAAAATGTCCATACATCAAAAGTATCATATCCACATAGTACCAAATCTAAGTTGGTCACCAGAATATCATTAACATTCATAAAAAGATAACCAAAAGTACTTCAAAAGTGTTCTTACATCAAAAGTACCATACCCATATAGTCTCACTACATGTCTTCAAGGAGGTCCTTCACAAATTGAATTCTACTATCATCTTTGAACCCCGAAAATAGGTGCACCTGTTGAGAGTTTTGCAATAGCACTCTATTAGCCTTATTGCGTTCTTTAGGTGTGAGATCCATCTTCTTTAATTCATCAGCAATGGCCCTATAGTCATAGTAGAAGTTTGTCATACACTACTTAGATTGTTGCCCTATAAGCCTCCCAATGCTCTATGGGGTGCCCACTCCTCCACCGTCTCAAGATACTGCATAAAAAAGTTAGATAGTGAATAAACATAAAAGAGATAAAGAAGAAAATTTTGGGAAAAAAAAAGTCCTAAATAATAGTTTGCAAAACATGGATTAAAAAAGTGATATTGAAAATTCTATTTGTTGTTTTGATGCTGCTCTAATAATCGATTATAACAATAAAAATTAAAAAATGCAATTTCTAATGCTATTATGTTGTTTTGTGCAGATATAGCACCAAAACTGGGCCAAAGAGATGTGTTTGATTTGTCTCTGATATAGCACCATGGTGAAATTCTAAAAGAAAAACAACAAAAGGAATGTAAGGCAAACGCATCACATGGAAGTGAAAACCAAAGGCCCAAGGGAAAATTAGCCCAATGAATATTAAGGTGGTCTCAAATAGGGGGAGGACCAACACAAAATCTTGAGGAAATCAGTTTTTAATTACTTATATGTATTAGGTTTATGTCAGCATAAGTAGTGTGCTATATATGAATCAAAATGGGTCTTAGTGGCTTTCATACACCAAAAAGGATATAGAAACTAGGCTGTCTTGCTCATGGGTATTGTTTAGAGATATCATCCACTATTACTAATGGGCGTTGGCAATTTGAATGTCTGCTGAAAAAACATTTCTTTTTTTTTTTGGGAATCTTGAGTTTTTTATGGTTAATATGTGGCAGAACACAGAAAAAGGGAAATATGAAAATGCCTAGATGGACAAACATATATACTTGATATCAATAATTGTGTTAGGGGTAAACAAGATAATGTTGACAATCATTATATCTCTTCTAAGATGAACTCAACCAAATAATGTTGACAGCACAAAATCAGTACAAAATCCATTTTGGAATATTTTGTTTGCATGAACGGACAAGACTCTCTCTATTGGGTGTGAATGAAGATAGCCCAAGTTTCAAATCTGCTAAGATTTTGAGTCTGGGGTCTATTGGAACTGAGGCTTCAGAGAATTCTCCAAAGTTTAGGATCAGGGGCACAGGAAGAAGTACTCCTAAGGATATTTGGGGCAGGGGCTTACTTGTGCAGCAACGTGGTAACCAAACGTGGTAATCATGATACAGTTTAATTTTCTGACAAAGGATTATTATTTTTTATCAATGTAGAGTAGATTAATACAATCTTAATGGCGGATAGAGTATTCAGTTCTAAGTAATTGCTTCTTATACAAGAAGAACAAAAATAAGATGAAGCTAGTAAATCTAGTCAATTGGCAAGAAACTTGATTGCTTCCTTTATAAAATAAAACAGACTTGGACAAGATCCTTTCAAGATTTCAAGTCATATTTGAAGAACAAAATGAAAAGGCTAATATGGTCAAGCAGATGATATTGAAACAGAAAGAACAGCAATCAAATTTGGAATCATTTTGATTTGAGCATTTAATCAATCACTAGTCATGCAGTCAACATCTCAGTTCAAGTTGTTAAATTTTATGATTAGGCTTAACTAAATAGTTGGTCAGTACTTTATTATATAATGAAGACAGTTACAATAAATAAAAGAAAAGATAACAAGATAAAATAGATAAGATAAAATTTCTAAAATATTAATCTTAACTTATTCATAAATTAAAGATAAACTAATGATAAAATAATGATAATAATAAGGATAGTCCTTTATTACTCCCCTTTAAACTGGACAGGCCATGCATAGTCTAAGTTTGGATCAAACGGATCGAACGTGATGAACAGCAATGAGTAAAGGTATCTTGGAGCACCAATCATGCATTGCTAGAGGTCTCTACATCTTTATTATATGCCTCGCTAGAGGTCTTTCTACATCGATGACAAAGCCTGCTAAGGCTTTCTTCCATTAAGTAACTGATTATTCATGTACAGTCAGTCAATCAAATCTACACTAATAAGAGTAGTTTAGATTGGGGTTGATCAAGCCTCGAATGTATACGTCATGGGTGAGACGACCTTTGGTATGAGCGAAGATGTTTCTCCAATGATTCACTAAGAATCTTGACTCTCAAACAAGTTTTTCATCTGTACTCTCTATTAAGGTTGAGATTGAAAATGACTATCATCAAAGCTAAAATGGCTTAGATGTTGGCGGTGGAAGTGGAGCTAGGAGGAGGTTGTCATCTTGGAGTTGAATGTGGCGTTAGCCATTTCGACTTTGATACTATGTAAAAGTTTATGATTAAGCTTAATCAAATAGTTAGCCAGTACTTTATTATATAATGAAGATAGTTAAATAGATAAGGGATAAAATAACAAGATAAAATAAATAAGATAAGATTTTTAAAATATTAATCCTAACTTACTCATAAATTAAAAATAAACTAATGATAAGATAATGATAATGATAAAGATAATCCTTTATCAATTATGATGGTAACCATACTAGCATCGCATACAGAACATCAGGCAAGCCCTCAAGTCATGAAAGCAAACAAAGTTTTGAAACCAAAATCAACCCAGTCCAATAAAAAATTGTAAATTGTCAAGAATCAAACACGCATAAAAATGAGTCAGACGTCAAATCTCAATCTCAAACGCCAGTAACATCAACAACCAAATACCTCCGAAAATGGATTCAGAGTTGAGAGATTCATACAGATTGATGTAGATTCAGAGTTGAGAGAGAATCAAGGTGAGATCGAAGCAGATTCAGCAAGAAAAAAGGAGAAGCAGCTTACCTCTGAAAATGGCCAGGGCCGTGCGTTGGAGAGCTTCGAAAATGGCAGGAATATGCTGTGAAGAGAACTCCGAAAATGGCTAAGATATGCGGTGAAGAGAGCTCAAAAATCCCAAGAACGTGCCTCTGTATCGGGCCTGATAGATTCACAATCCTATCTGCCATTATCCACTCTCTTAAGGCTGTATATACTTATATAGCCAATGATGTATAATTTTTTTTTTTGATCGTATAACTTATACTATCCTTTGTGTTATCCAAACACAATACAAAATTAAGTACAATAAACTATATTATACTATCCTTCATTAATACAGCACACCAAACATGGCCTAATAGAATCTTTGTGGGCATTAACCTGATCATATCTGCAAGTTGTACCTCCAATTCCTCTCCTCTGCAATTTTAACAATCGTTGGTAATAAAAATCCCCGATCCTCTCTCATTTCTGTGCGAGACAGTGCCGTGGGTGTTACCATATTCAATTTCTCCCTCGATTCATTCTAGCTTTTTGGATTTTCGCCATTGCCTCTGCTTGAAAGTGCCAAAAACCCCTACCCATTTCAAAGTTTTCTTGCTAGCAATGGAACAACCGTTTATATATTGATTATTCTTTTGTTTGTTTGGTTTCCAAGGTCTGTGTTGGTCGATGCTAGAGCGAACTCCGATGTGGAATTAGGGAGGGAAGGAGGAGGTGGGAGAGGAATTTCAGATAATTATCACACAAAATTTTCTAACTAATTATTTTTAGTTTGTTTAAAAAATTATTAATTAATATAATGACACATAATCAAAACTTAATGGACTGCCAACTCATCTCAGGGGTCTTCCGCCTCAGGAAATTCGGGTAATATTTTCTACCTCTCTAGCAATGCTCTTTCTACAAGATTGCCGAATTATTTTGTTTTTTCCAGTTCAAGTTTTTATGGTTTTGGCAATACATATTTACATTAACATATTATTTAAATAAAAGTTTAATTTTAATTTATTATTAGTGTAAAAAAATTTTATACTATTATTAAATTTAAGTTGTCAAATTCTTAAAAAAAGATTGACTAAAATAATAATTATCTAAAAAATTAATACTAAATAATATATGATTGAATGAAAATATAAAAAAACTTTTAAAATGTGAATATGAGGAGAAATTTAGAAAGAGAAATTTTTAGAGTAAAATTTATTTTTAGTCCCTTAAAAATATATCATTTATCAATTTAATCATTTAAAAATTAATTTTATCAATTTAATTTTTTAGATTTTAAATTCATAATAATTTGACTTTCTTGAAAGACTAAATTAATAAAATTTAAAAGAATAAAAAGATAAAAATTAATGATTGGCTTAAAACTTAAAAAATTAAATCGATAAAATTAATTTTTAATAGATAAAATTAATAAATAATATATATTTTAGAAATTAAAATTAAGTTTTACTCAAACTTTTATGTTATATATAAGCTTTTTTGCTTTATTAATTTTCTTGTCTTTTTATGTAAGGAAATTGAACAAAAAAAAAAACATAGTAATGAAACGAAAAAAATTAAAAATTGTTATGAACTCAGAGAACATAAATTTGATGTTGATAATGCTGGCGACATCCACTATTTTCATGCTCTGAGCAAAGCACAACTATTACTGTTATTTCTTTTTTTCCCTCTTTTCGAGTAGGTAAAAAATAAAAATTGTGCTTGGACATAATAAAATTCAAATATATATTATTGTTATATTCTTATTTTTCATTTATACTTAATTTGTAGTGTCCAACATTTGACTTTTCATATATTACATTAAGCAAACAGTTATTCTTTTTGTATCCAATTTTTCATTGTTCTTAAAATGTCATTATTTTTATATTCAAATAAATATATTTTTAAAAAAGATAAAACTATAAAGTTGTTATAACTATCTTTAAAATTTAAACACATCCCAATCTTATAACTAGAATAAAAATTCTGCTTTTGGTATTTAAATTTTACTACTTTCAAAATCAATATAAACCATTATAAAGGGAGTTTCTCTCTTTATTATCCAATTTTTTTTTAAATTATTAATAATTAATTAAATACAAATAGAAAAAAGAGTAAAATTATAAATATAAATATTTTTAATAATTATATTTTATAATTACAACTACTTTTAAATATAAATAGTTATATCTTTTTTTACATATATTATTATAATTGACTTTAAATATATTTTATTTTTTATAAAATTATTTTTATTTTATTAATTTTAATTACAATAATATTATAATTAACTAATTTATAAAATAATTATATAAAAAAATCTAAAAAATGTTCATTGGAAAGTATAATAATACCTATTAAGACGTTAGTATTAATAAACAAAATTTTTTTTTAATGTTCAAATTTTACGACTTTCAAAATATTATTATTTTTATATTTAAAAATATTTTTTAAAAAATAAAATTATAAACTAATTAAAATTACTTATAAAATTAAAATATATATTCATTTATAAAAATAAATTATTAAAAAATAAAAAATACAAATTAAGAAACACCTTCCATTATAATATAAGATTGATTATTTTATATATTGAATTATAAAATATGTTTATACATAAATATGCTATATTTAGAAAAAAAAAGAGATAATTAATTTGACAAATTTAATATTTTATTATTTATAAATTATTTGACAAAATTAAAATTACCTGACAATAACATATTATTAGATTGATGGCTTTTATTTAAAAGCTAGGACCCAAAAAAAAAACCAAAAAGATATAAATTTTTTATACAGTTATTTACTAAAAATATTATTTATTTTTTAAATATTAAATTAAAATTATATTGTCTAAATTATAAAAAATATAAAAAATATGTTATAAAAAAAATAAAAAATTCATGAATTTTACCGTTGAGATGGGTCAACTTGATTTTTCTCGCCGTTCAATTTGATTTCATACAAAGCCCTATTCAATTCAGTTGGATTTCATAAATATCTGTACCAAGCTCAGATTGTTTTCTCTCTCTCCCGTCAATCTTCTTCCATTTAGCAACCCATTTTCTCTCTCTCGCTTCGCTATTCACGTAGATTAATGGATTTGGCATCGTGGAGAGCTCGAGTTCCCGGTTCTTTTGTAAGTTTTCGTTTTACTCCTCATAGTTCTCTTCAAACCATTCCAGAATCGTTTCTAAGAATTGAAGTAGTGAGATTTAGATCGTTGTTTGTGATGTGAATGTGTTAGGTTATGAGTTTTTCATTGTTTGGGACTCTGATTCTGGGTTAGAAAGTTGCAATCTCGAGTGCTTTTTTTTTTCTTTTTCCTGTCAGAAAAGGGTTGCTCTGTTATGCTTGAGGGATTTTTCTTTTTCCTTCTCACTGTTTCTCTGCTTTGATAATCGCCGCTCGAGTTATTGGTAACCACTTACCTTGTTTTCTTGTATTGGTGGCGAGTAATATGTTTTCTAAGGTGAGAAACAGGGTTCGTTCTGAACCCTTCTTGATTCTGAACCATTGCTTTGCATTTGTTTTTTCTCTCCTTTCCGATCCTTTTGTTTAAATATTAGGAAGGAACCTTTTCGTTATAATAACAACGTTAGTTTTTGATAACGTAGAGTAAAACTTGAAAATTTTCACACTAGTGTGCCCTACTTGTTATTAAAGTCACATTTTCTGTTTATTGGGACTAATAAAATCGAATTAATTCACCTCTGATTACATATTGGTTGTCTGGTATGGTCCGAAAAACCGCTTCAATGTTAAATCACGATAGTAAGAGTGTTGCAATTTAAGGGTTCACAGTGGTTGGAATCTTGGAATTAAGGTCTGTTTGGTTCGTTTGTGGTTTAAGTCTGTTGGTGTTTCCTATTTCTCTAATCCCACGTGACCGTTTTGCTAACGATTTGATCATATGTCTTTCCCTCTAAAGGCTGCTATCCTGTCCATAATCATTCTGGGTATGTGTAAAAAAAATTGTACTTGGCTTGCCCGTTTTGACCAGAATTTTCTGTATATTATATCCATTTTTTGATAGATATTATTATGTTTGTGTTTTGGCTTTAGCAACTTTGTTTCTGATATGTTACCAGATTCAGTTTTGGCTTAGCAACTTTCTAGGGTCATATGATCACATGTTTGTTAAGAAGCATGATAGGTGGATTTATTTGAGTTTTCTTCCATATGGTTCTGGGTTGACTAGTTGAGGATAAACTTTTTAGGGTAAGTTTAGAAGTAATAAAAGACAGTAAAATGTAGAAAAGGAGAAGAAAGAAATTTATTTTCGTTTGATGATAGAAGATAATCAATTGATTTGACATTGTTGCGTTAATTATGCACATGACTCTTAATCAATGTTGTGTTATCATGGTCTTAAGTAGACTAGCTTTCACGTTCAAGTATTGTGGATTTGCTGCGTTTAAATTAAAGGATGTGAATGAAAAGTTTAGCATCTTGTCTCTTGATAGATTCACTCACCCACCCCGTCACCGTACAAATAATAAGAGGTTTCATTAACAGGCACAAAGAGGATGAGCCCAAGTTCACTTAGCATAAGGAAGAAAATTGTGGAGTTCTTCTCACACACATTTCTATAAATGTCTTTTTGATAAGATGGTTCTCATGTTTGAATTAAGGTAAGTTGGTGATGGTCACTTCTGTGTTTTGAAGTGTGACAAGTATTGGTTGTTGAAGTTTTGAGGGATCTGCTTCGTGTTTTTCGAATCACAAAGATTAGGTTTGAATTGAATTTGTGAACTTTATAGAGTGACTATTTAATGAAGGGGATATGTGCATGATTCTTCTTCTATATTCTTCTTTCACATTAGTTTGGAGTCATAAAATTGTTGTCTGAAGCATCATCACAGCATGGGGTGGCAGAGGGAATTTTCACACTAGTATTGCCCTACTTGTTATTAAAGTCACATTTTCTGTTTGTTTAGATATATAAAACCATTCATGTGTCTTCACCTAACAGCTTAAGCTTTTGGGATAGTTGATTCATGACATAGTATCGAAGCCTCCACGACCAAGTGATCAGGAGTTCGATCCTTGCCGCTCTCATTCTTCACAATTAAGTTGAATATAGCATAAGGTGTGCATTGTCCATGCTTCAAGCCCAAAGGGCTCTTGCATGAGGGGGCGTGTTAGAGATATAAAAACATTCATGTGTTTTCACCTAACAGCTTAAGCTTTTGGGATAGTTGGTTCATAACACTGTTTATTGGGATTAATAAAATCGATTAATTCATCTCTGATTATGCATTGTTTGTTTGGTTTGGTCTGAAAAACCGTTTCAATGTTAAATCACTATAGTAAAAGTGTTGGAATTTAAGGGTTCACAGTGGTTGGAATCATGGAATTAAGGTTTGATTGGTTCGTTTCTGGTTTAACTTGGTTGGTGTTTCCTATTTCTCTAATCCTACGCGACCTTTTTGCTGATGATTTGATCATATTTCTTTCCCTCTAAATGCTGCTATCCTCTCCATTATCATTCTGGGTATGTGTCAAAATTGTACTTGGCTTGCCCCTTTTGACCAAAATTTTCTTTTTGCAGCCGTGTATGGGTCATGACATTAAGATCAATGCGTGTGAGTCACATTTTTGTATATTAGATCCTTTTTATGATAGATATTATCATGTTTGTGTTTTGGCTTTGGCAACTTTGTTTCTGATAAGATATGTTACAAGATTCAGTTTTGGTTTTAGCAACTTTCTAGGGTCATATGATCACATGTATGTTAAGAAGCACGAAAGGTGGATTCATTTGAGTTTTCTTCCATATGGTTCTAGGTTGACTAGTTGAGGATCAACTTTTTAGGGTAAGATTAGGAGTAATAAAAGATAGTAAAATGTAGAAAAGGAGAAGAAATAAATTTATTTTTGTTTGATGATAGAAGATGATCACTTGATTTGACATTGTTGTGTTAATTATGCACATGAATCTTAATCAATGTTGTGTTATCGCGGTCTTAAGTAGACCAGCTTTCACATTCTAGTATTGCAGACTTGCTGCCGTTAAAGGTTGTGAATGGAGAGGTTAGCATCTTGTCTCTTGTTAGATTCACTCACCCACCCCATCATCATACAAATAGTAAGAGGTTTCATTAATAGGCACAAAGAGGATGAGCCCAAGTTCACTTAGCATAAGGATGAAAATGGTGAAGTTCTCACACACATTTCTATAAATGTCTCTTTGATAAGATGGTTCTCATGTTTGAATTAAGGTGAGTTGGTGATGGTTACTTTTGTGTTTTAAAGTGTGATAAGTATTGGTTGTTGAAGTTTTGAGGGATATGCTTTTTGTTTTTCTAATTATAAAATTTTTTGTGGTTTGAATTGAATTTGTGTACTTTATAGAATACCTATTTGTTGAAGGGAATATATGCATCCATTATTCTTTTGTATTAGTTTGGAGTCATAAAATTGTCATTTGAAGCATCATGACAGCATGGGGTTGGAGAGGGAATTTTCACACTAGTATGCCCTACTTGTTATGAAAGTCACATTTTCTGTTTATTGGGATTAATAAAATTGAATTAATTCTTCTTTGATTATGTATTGGTTGTTTGGTTTGGTGCAAAAAACCATTTAAATATTAAATCATGATAGTAAGAGTGTTGGAATTTAAGGGTTCACGGTGGTTGGAATCTTGGAATTAAGGTCTGTTTGGTTTGTTTGTGGTTTAAGTCTGTTGGTGTTTCCTATTTCTCTAATCCTACGTGACCCTTTTGTTGATGATTTAATCATATTTCTTCCCCTCTAAAGGCTGCTATCCTCTCCACTATCATTCTGGGTATGTGTCAAAAATCGTACTTGGTATGCTTGTTTTGACCAAAGTTTTCTTTTTGCAGCTGCGAATATCAAGACCCATCGCACCAAATCAACATAGCTCCACTACACTCAGTCCCAAACCAGCTATCTCCTTAGTACCTTCCAATTGAAGGTAAAATCCCCTCCATATCAGTCTGTTCTGACATAAATGTGTTTAGCCATGCTTGTTGATTTTATTTTAATTAATCATACATTTTGCATTTAATCAATTTTTAATTTTTCTTAAAATCCTTCAACATACATTCTTTTTCTACACGAAATTGCGTGGCTTTAACTTTTCTTTGCACGTGGGCATGCAAAACAAGCCTAAACTTTAAATATTTGTATTTGATTTTATGTTTTTTTTTATCATTATTGGTCATATGTTATTTCTTATTTTTTAATTTTAAGGGTAAGATAAATATTTATGAGGCTATTTAATTTGTACAATTTGCTTTAGGGTAACTGTCTTAGAGCGAATGTATCAGAGATACAATATTTCCTACACTTTCCTATGTATAATTAGATTTCTAGACCCAATCTTATTTTTGAAGATTAGTTTTCCATTAAAAAATATTTTTTCTAGTTATTTTTCCTTTTAAATAAAAAATTATGGTGCCTCCTAAATTGTAAATTTTTATATGAATTTAATTACCTCTCATTGCGACATCCTTTGGGTACGTTATGACAGATGCATTTTGTGACTTCAATGATGTGGTCTATGTTTTGTACTTTGTGTTTCTCATATGATTTGGTTAAATGTTGTGATTCTGTCTATGATTTTTAGTAATTGCTTTCATACTTATGTGTTTGTGTTGCACATTATTATGGTTTGTATGGTGATTTGCCAAGGTGTTTTGTGTTTCGCATTTGATCTGGTTTTGATTTTGGTATGTTAAGTTTCCTTTCTGGTGTGACTATGTTTTGTTCTGGATCGTGAAGTGGAGACACATGTATTTTGGTGTTTCAATTATGTGATTTATATTTTGTGCTTTATGTTCATTTGGTTTGTTGAGTGGTTGTAGTTCTGCCTATTTGTATTTTTAGTGATCGGTTTTGCGTATATGTATTTTTTGTTACTTATTATTCTGATTTGTGTTGAGCTTTCACGTGGTGTTTTGTGTTTCTTATTTGTTTTGATTTTGATTTTCTTATATCGAGTTTCCTTTCTGATTAGCTCTATTTTGTTTTGAATTATGAAATGGTAATACATGCATTTTGAGATCTCGATTTTATGATTTATGATTTGTGCTTTATGTTACTCATTTGGTTTGTTGAGTGGTTTTGATCTTGCCTACTAGGATTTTTAGTAATAAGTTTCATGTTTATGGGCTTGAGTTGCTTATTATTTTGATTTGTGTTAAATTTTTTTACAATGTTTTGTGTTTCTCATTTAGCTTAGCTTTGTTTTAGTATTTCAATTTACATTCTCGTTTTACTCTGTTTTGTCCTAGAATGTGAAGTTGTCAAACTTGCATTTTGAGACTTCAATCATGTAATTTTTGTTTTGTGCTTTGTTTTGCCAATTTGATTTGCCCAAAAGATTATGATTCTTCCTATTGGGATTTTTTGTAATTGCTTCTGTGCTTTCATGTTTATGTTGCACATTATTTTGATTTATGTTGAGATTTTTCATGCTTTTTGTTTCTCATTTGGTCTGACTTTGATTTTGGTATGTTGAGTTTTCTTTCTGGTTTGGCTTTATTCTGTTCTGGATTGTGAAATGGTCACATATGTATTTTAAGATTTTGATTTTGTGATTTATGTTTTGTGCTTTGTATTGCTCATTTGGTTTGTCATAACAGTTGTGATTCTGCCTATACAAATTTTTAGTGATTGGTTCTGTGCTTTTGTATTTATGTTCCTTATTATTCTACTTTCGGTTGAGTTTTCATATGATGTTTTATGTTGTTCATTTGGTCTTGCCTTTATTTTGGTTTGTTGAGTTTCTTTCTGATTTGGATCTGTTCTATTAAGTAGTCACTCATGCATTTTGGGATTTTGATTATCTGATTTATGTTTTGTGGTTTGTGTTGCATACTTCGTTTTATTGAATAATTGTGATTCTGTATATTAGAACACTTAGTGGTTGCTTCTGTACTTCTATGATTTGTTCTAATTTGTGTTGTGTTTTTACACGATATTCTGAGCTTTTCATTTGGTCTGATTTTGATTTTGATATGTTGAATTTCTTTTGTGATTTAGCTCTATTTAGTTCTGAATTGTGAAGTGAGCACATATGTATTTTGAGATCTTAATTATGTGATTTATGTTTTGCTCATTTGGTTTGGGGATGGTTGTAATTCTATCTGCTGAGATTTTTAGTGATTGTTTTTGTGTTTCTCTATTGCTCATTGTTATAAAGTATTGAGTTTTCACTCAACTCAGAATAGAACAGAGTCGAACAAAGCAAGTTAGATGAGAAACACAAAACATTGTAAGAAAACTCAACATAAATTAGAACAATGAGCAACTCAAACAGGCATGGAACCAACAACTAAATCCCAGCTGGCAGAATCACAACCACCTAGCATACCAGATGAGCAATATAAAGCACAAAGCATAAATTACATTATCAAAATTGCAAAATGCATATGTGACTACTCCACTATGTAGAGTCAAACCAGACAGGAAACTCAACATACCAAAATCAAAGACAGACTGAATGAGAACCTAAAGACGTGTGAAAACAACTCACAATTCAAAATAATGAGCAATAGAAGCATGGAATCAATCACTAAGTATCTTAGTAGGCAGAATCACAACCATAAGCAAAATCAAACGTGTAACACAAAGCACAAAACATTAATCACAGAATCAAAATTTCAAAATGCATGAGTGACCATCGTAATCTAAAAGGAAGCTCAACAAATTGAAATAAAGCTCAAACCAAATGAGAAACACAATATCGTGTGAAAACTCATCCTAAATCTAAATAATAAGGAATACAAATACAAAAGCATGGAACCAATCGCTAAAAATTTATGTTGGCAGAATCACAACCAATATGTTAAACCAAGTGAGTAACACATAACACAAAACATAAATCACAAAATTGATATTCCAAAATGTATGTGTGTCTGACCATTTCACATAATAAAGCCAAATCTTTAAGGAAAGAAAATATACCAAAATCAAAGTAAGATGAAATGAGAAACATTAAAAAAGTGAGAAATTTCAACACAAAAGCAATCACTAAAACTCCTAGTAGGTAGAATCACAATCACTTAGCTAAACCAAATAAGTAACACAAAATATAAATTACATAATTAAAATTTGAAAATGTGACCATTTCACTATTTAGAACAGAACATAGTGAAATGAAAAAGGAAAACTCAAATACTAAAACAAAGTTAGGGTAAATGAGAAATACAAAATACTGTGAAAAACTCAACACAAATCAGAATAATGAGTAAATCAAACTCAAAAGTATGAAACTTATCACTAAGAAAAAATCCCAGCAAGTAGAATCACAACCACTCGACAAATTAAATGAAAAACATAAATCACAAAACATAAATTACATAATCGAAATCTCAAAATACATGTCTAATCATTTTACAATTCATAATAGAATAGAGCCAAACCAGAAAGGAAACTCAATATACCAAAATCAAAATCAAACCAAATGAGAAATACAAAATATCGTGTGAAAACTCAACACAAATCAGAATAATGAGAAACATAAATACATATGTATGAAAGCAATCACTAAAAATTTCAGCAGGTAGAATCACAATCATTCAACAAATCAAATAAGCAACATAAGGCATAAAACATAAATCACATAAACGAAATCCCAAAATGCATGTGTGTTCACTTCACAATCCAAAATAGAATAGAGTCAAACTAAAAAGGAAACTCAATATACCAAAATCAAAACTAGACTAAATGCAAAACAACTTGGAAAATCACAACACAAATTAGGATAGTATGCAACACAAATACATAAACATGAAAGCAATCACTAAAAATTTTAGTCAGAATCACAACCATTTAACTAAATCAAATGAGTAACACAAAGCATAAAATATAGATTACATAATTGAAGTTACAAAATGCGTGTGTCACAACATACCCAAAGAGCGCCACTATAAGGGGCAATTAAATTCATAGAAAAATCTACGATTTAAGAATCGTTACCAATTTTTATTTGATAGAGAAAATGATTGAAAAAAATCCTTTTTAATGAAAAATTGGTCTTAGAAAATAAGATTGGGTTTTGATATTCCTTTGTCAAGCATACCAAATCACTTTCAAGTAATATAAGATGAGAGAGTATCGTCCCACAGTAATTGATGTTGTTAATTACCAATTCAGAAATCAAGATTTTAGTTGGACTATAATGATCTTGGATTGAAGGCAACTCTAATTGAAACTTTTCACAAACACCTAAATTGCGATTTAAGAAAACTACATAAATAAACTCTTTTTGTTCTTTTTCAATCAACACTTTTGAATGAAGACATAAATAAGTGTTTGAACTAATAGATAATTAAAATTCCAAGGGTTTGATTTCACTTGACTCTTCAATTGATTCAAAATCTTGAAGCTTAATTCTACTTTTATTTCCGAAATTGTTGACAATTCCTATAACGATTAACATTCAATTTTTTATATTGTCAATCCTCTTCTAATTAACTAGAATTTCTAATTCCTTAGAATAATTCAAGTTAAAGAAGGCTTTACATGCAACCAAGGGTTTGGGTTACTTAGACTACAAAAATTATTCCTAAATTCCGCAATCCAAGAAGTTTATCGTAAGAAGCAATTCCATGCATTGATTTTCCAATCTAATACATAAATATCAGATTCGTGACAGGCCAAGTCATAAACAAATTAAGCACGGTGATAAACAACTAATAACAAAAATAAAGCTTCAATTAAATGTTCAAGATCTAAGAAATACAATCTAAGTCAAGATCCATCATTCTCCTAGCTAAAAGAAAACTAACCACTCATAATTGAAAGTTTAATACAAAATCAGAGTTAATTCCTTCTGAAACGGCGATGAAATCTTCTGATCCTTCTCTCCAAGCCTTCTCTCTTCAGCTGCTCCAATCTCCCTTTCTTTCTTTTCACTTACGTGTTTGATTTTTAATGCCACCGCTTAAGTTGGGCGCTTAAGCGCTTGAGTGCCAGAATGGTCCTCATTCCTTATGCAGCCACCACCTAAGCGGTGAGGCTCTACCGCTTAAGCGGTGGCATGGCAGAGACAATTGCAATTCTTTTCGTGCAGGGACCGCTTGATATCATCACAACCTCTCAAGATTGCTCCAAAACTGTTTCTTATTCACCTCTGCTCAAGCGGTCACTACAAAGAAATGACCGTCCCTCTGTCAAGCCACTGCTTGAGCGGTGGTGGGCGATGGCTGCATAGCGCTTAGGTGCTCAACTTCCACCACTTGAGCAATGGCGTTAAAAATCAAACACGTCAGCTGTGCATAAAAAAAGAATGTGAAGAGAAAGAAAGGGAGATTGGAGCAGTTGAAGAGAGAAGGCTTGGAGAGAAGGATCTGAAGATTTCGTTGTCGTTTTAGAAGGAATTAACTCTGGTTTTGTATTAAACTTTCAATCATGAGTGGCTAGTTTTCTTTTAGCTAGGAAAATGATGGATCTTGTCTTGGATTGTGTTTCTTAGATATTGAACATTTAATTGAAGCTTTATTTCTGTTATTGGTTGTTTATCACTGTGCTTAATGTGCTTATGACTTGGCCTGTCATGGATATGATGTTTATGTATTAGATTGGAAAATCAATGCGTGGAATTGCTTCTTGTGATAAACTTAATTTTTGTAGTCTAAGGGACCCAATCCCTTGGTTGTATGTAAAGCCTTCTTTAACAGAATTGAAAATTCTAGTTAATTAGAAGAGGGCTAATAATCTAAAGAAGTGGATGTTAATTGTTATAGGGGTTGTCAACAATTTCGAAAATATAGTGAAATTAAGCTTCAGGATTTGAAATCAATTGAAGAGTAAAGTGAAATCAAACACTTATCATTTCAATTATCTATTAGTTCAAACACTTATTTCTGTCTTGATTCAAAAATGTTGATTGAAAAAGAATAAAAAGAGGTTATTTATGTAGTTTTCTTAAATCAAAATTTAGGTGTTTGTGAAAAGTTCAATTAGAGTTGCTTTCAATCCAAGATCATTATAGTCTAACTAAAATATTGATTTCTGAATTGGTACTTAACAACATCATCTCTCATCTTATATTGCCTTCAGTGACTGCTTGACCGATTAGTCACCTCTTCATTATGCTCTCCACCAATCCTCATCATTCTTCATTAATCTTTAAGCCGGCACTAAAAGCTAACAACTATAAACAATTAACACCATTAACAAGGATAATTACTAAAAATTAAGAAGAGAAAATAAAACTCTCAAAGAACATAAAAGACATTTATTCCATTAATTTAAACTAAATTTTAAGGAAAAACATAACCTTAGATAAAATCAAAGAGTAAAAAACTTTAAAATTCATAGAGTTATTAGGTTTGGAAGTCTAATTATACATAGAAAAGTGGAGAAACTTAATTCTATAGCATATCTGATACATTCGTTTTAAGACGGTTATCTTAAAGCTAACTGTGCAAATTAAATAACTTCACAAATATTTATCTTACCCCTAAAATAAAAAATAACAAAAGACCAACATGATTAAAAAAAATAAACAAAGAATCAAATAAAAATATTTATAATTTTGGCATGACTTGCTTGCCTACGTATCTTCACGTGTAATAGAAAGTTAAAGCCACGTAATTCTTGTTAAAAATGATTGTGTGTTGAAGAATTTTAAGAAAAATTAAGGATTAGTTAAATGCAAAATGTATGATTGATTAAAATAAAATTAACAAGCACGGATCAACACATTTATGTCAAAACAGACTGATATGAAGGGGATTTTACCTTCAATTGAAACTGAGAGATAGCCGGTCTGGGATTGAGTGTGGTGGAACTGCATTGATTTGGTGTGATCGGTCTCGAAGTTCAGCTACTCATCTTCCTGCAATCTCTGCTCCACTCCTCTGCATTCTCTTCTCCCTTATCTTTCCATCCTAGTGAGTGTAGTCCATTGTATTAGTGGCTGGATGCCGTTGGTGAGGCAGGGTATTGTGATGAAGGAAGTGTAGGAGCGTAGGAGCTGTTGAGAGTATGTGTGTGAGCTTGAATGTGTGAGTGTGTGCTAATGTGGGTGAATGCTGTGTGACAATACCACAACAAAATGAAGAGTCCAAAACTTCAACACATTCCCCAATGAAAAATGAAAAGTAGACCGTCTAATATGGAAGGGATTTCACCTTTAATTGGAACAGATTTAGGAAATTGCTGATTTGGGACTGGATTTTCTTTGTCAAACTTGTCTGACCCAGTTGGCCTACTATGGATATGACACTATTGTTTATATTTTTAAGGAATTGCTTGCAAAATCACTTTTCAGAAGTCCAAATTTAGGGACTAAGAGCTGTACGCCTGGCCATTCTAATGGGATTAAATTATTGAGAACATCATATTTGAAAGTTATTGCAAATGTGGAAGTCAGAAGAAGCCATCTCATTACCAAAGATCAGGGTTTTAAATTGCAGTTGCGGTTGCTTTGCATTTACTGTGATTGCGGATATTGCGGCTACTGCGATATGGGTTGCGGGCGCAGCGGCCGTGAATTTTTGACAAATAATATACTAAATATTTTTTTAAAAAATTTCTATATGAAAACCGCAACATTGGGGCAGTTGCGGCCCCAATGTGGTTGTGATGCAATTGCGATGCCGTCGCTGCTGTGTGAATGGAAATCACCCCGCAATTGTGGGGTGATGCGGTTGCAGCAGTATATGACCGCATCACATGATATGGTTTGCATTTTGAATCTATGCCATAGATACAAGTCAAATATAGAATTCGTTTGCCTCCAAACGCAAGGGAAATATTCGAAGAGAAACCAAGGTGCGAGAAGCCATCTTGTTTCTCTTTTAACCAATTTAACTTATTGGATTAGTAGAAGTTACATTTTTATAATTTATTTTCAACAAGGTTTTATAGTGCATTTTTTCTTAAATTATGCAGCAAGAAATGCAATTATCAAAGACAAAGATGTTAGCAGCACAGATGCTTTTAGAGTTGCAACTGGCATTAAGGGGAGGAGAAAGTGCCTTGATTCCAAAAACAAGGGAAAAGTGGAAATTCTGATTTAGAAAAAAGCTATGTGATTTTACTCCAAAAACTGCACAAAGGGCTTGCAAGACAGAATCCAAGCTTACTCCAGCTGAAGATTTGGACTCAATGAATTTATCTTTGCAAGTTGTTTATCCTCAAGATTTGTGTCTTGTTGATACTGAATTAGGCTCCTTTAAACGAAATAATGGTAAAAATTCTCAACAATTGACGAACATTCAAAATGCTTGTCTTATTCATGCTGAAAATTCTGCATTGATTTTAATGTTTGAGAGGCAAACCAAGAGTGCCTTGTATACTGGGTCACAACTGACAGATGAATTGAAAGCACAGGCAGAAGGCCTTAAATCCAAAAATCAAGTCCAATTTGAGTTTCCCTTAGTAGCTAAAATCTCAAGGAAAGAGGAAACCTGAAGTGGAGGCATTTTCTGCCACAAAACCACATGATAGTCCTATAGATACTCCTATAGAAGTTATTTCAAATGAATCTTTAATTGTAACATCCAAGAGGCAGTGGAAATCTAGAGATAGCACTGATGGTGCCATTTCGAATGAGTGCATAAAAAGGAAGATTACTTAAAGAGCAATGCAGTGTGGCCAGCATGAAACTGAAGAGCGTGCTATTGTTCTTTATGAAAGCAAATTTTCCGAGTTACAAAAAAGAAGAGTTTCAAAGTTGCCAAGCACTGTGGAAATGAAAAATTCAACTGTTAACTTGGACATATCAAATTCAAATAAGCTTGAAGTGGAGAATGGAAGCCAAGTAGATCTTCATATTAGCAAGTTATACTCCTTGGTTGACTCCTACAATGAGAACTTAGCTTTGCTGCCTGTTAGCTTGAAGAGCTTGAAATTGAGTAATTTGAGGGCCATTGCAAAGCAGCACAATGTGAGACAGTGCTATAAGCTTGCAAAAGGAGATTTGGTTGAACAATTAGTTGATCGACCAGTAGTTGCTGAAATTACTATTGGGTTTAATGCTGGCAACCCATTTTTGCCATGCTTTCTTGGGTATCTTTTTTGGTCTGTCTTGAATTTCCATGGATTTTGATATATAGGATTCTAATGTAGTTATGAATAATCCATAGGCAAACCAAATTGGATTGGTGGCAGAATATTTTACAGGCTATAGATAGAATACAAGGAGTACAATTGTTAAATGAAAGGAAGTATACGTTTTCTTCCTTGCAGCTAGTTAGTCTTTCGCTTCATAGGGGACTTAAAAACTAGGATGTCACATTCATATGCTGCTGAGATCCATTATGATGATATTATTTTAAGAGTAAATACACTTTTTGGTCCGTAAAAAATATAAGTTGTGTAGCTTTGGTTTTTGAAAGTATTACCTTCTACAAAATAAGCCCTGAATCTTTTAAACGTTTAATAGCTTAGTCCTTCCGTCTAATCGATTAGACCAACCCTAATTGAAGGGGTGATATGGCACGTTAAGTGCTCTGTTAGCACGTTATTTGCCATGCTAAAAAGTGAGCTATTTGATTTGCCATGAGACACAGCTAAAACTGAAACCCTTCATTCCCAAATTCATCTCCAAACTCAATGCTACTAACCCTAAGAAGATGAAGATACCAAATTCTTCAATGAGTGGGTGTAGTCTAAGTGGGGATTTCATGGCAATGAACTTATGTGGCTGTGAGAGGAAGTTGTCGTTGTCAACTTGCAACCAAGGAAAGAATAGAGGCAAGAAGTTTTTGGGGCGTCCATTCTTTAAGGTCCTTCCTCTATCTTTCTTGGGTCTTCGAATCAATAAGGCAAGGTCCTTACTGTAGATTTTTATGATATGTATATGGTTGCAGAGAGGGAGAAGTTGGATTATGGCTATTTTGAATAGGTTGAAGAAACATTCTCATCCACATCTATTATGAAAGATATATAGAGCACTCCAAGCATCATTCATTGATAGTCAAAATATAAAATAGTCCATGAATGTTTTAACTAAGTATATGTAATAAATAAAATGGTCGTTGAAACAAATCAACACAGCAATTAATCAACAAAAACCATTTGGTTCTTGACTAAGTTACCTTTTGTTCATCTATAATAAAATTTTAACCATTCTGCCTATAGTCCCTTATATCTTCTAGCAGTAATCCCAAAAATAATTTTCATATCTTCTTGGTCTCTAAATCAACAATTGTACAAGCAATCACGAAGAAATGATTATTCCCATCTTGAGATACAACGGCTAATAGTTGCCCCCCTCTCATAGTAACCTTCAAGGATACATCTATCAAGGCCAATTAAAGGCTTGCAACCATCAAGAAATCCCTTTTTACAAATATCGAGGCATATATATAGCCTATTAACAATCTTCTATAGAGCACATGAATGGAGATGGATTCTTTACTAAGTTGTGGTGAAAAGGGTGAAAGCAAAGGGAAAGTAACAGAGGAAGTATAATGGTATTTTGTTAGAGGAAAATTTGTCATATATTAGGACTCACTTAAACGACGTCATTTTTGTGCAAAATCAAAGTCTCCATAAAAAAATATATGACATCGTTTTGTTTTAAATCTGAGCCTCTTTAATACACATTTCATGTGATTCTAGCAAGGTAGATAACGTGACAACAGAGCACTTAACTTATCAGATCACTCCTTCCGTTAAAGCTGCTTTAACCATTTGGATTAAAAGAATAAATTGTTAAACATTTCAGATATTCAAGGACTAATTTGTACAAGATAATACTTTCAGGACCAGAGGCACACAACTCATTTTTCAAGGATAAAAAAGTATATTTACTCTTATTTTAAATATGGGAAACATATGCTTGTCTAATGTCATTGGCTGTGCAAAATGATGATATTATATTAAATATTATTTACTCACATAGTATATTATAATTGAAGATATGTGCTCATTTTCCAATCTAAGCAATAAAGTTGAATTCATTTGCAAAAGATAATTAAATAGATGGAAATGAAAGAAGTAAAAGCTTTTAAATTGAAATTAAAAAAAAACTAATCTGCTACATTAACACCGATATAGGTCACACACTCCTATTCGATTCAAAAGTTGCCTTAGGTTGGAGCTATTTACTACTTGCAATTTTATTTTTTCTAATTCTATTGTAAGTATTTTGTATAAAAAATTAACCTGGGTGGGAAGTCGGCCTAGACTGATTGACTTCCCACCATTACTAATTCATGCTCAAAACAATTAATTTGAAATAAGGACAAAATCATAATTTTTTTAAAAAAAAATTTTTTTTAGATAAAAAAAAAACCCTTCTGAACGCATCTTTTATTAATTTTTCTTTTTTTAGGACATTCCTTCTAACCCAAACTATATCTTTAAAAAAAACCGTTACTACTAAATATGTTAACTTTATATTTTTCTGAACTCTTATTAATTTAATTTTGATTTTGACCAAATACATGTTCAATTAAAAGATAAACAATTATATGGACTTGAAATTTAAGTCTCAAACAATAAAAATTTGGCTCGATCTCAAATAGATTTGAACTTAGGCTCATGCTTGATAAACATTAAAAAAACAAAAAACCTTAAAATGCCAATGTGAGAGCCATTATTTGTTTAGTCCCAAGCCCAACCCTCAATATTTGTTTTATTACAGAGGCTTGAGCTTTAAAATTTTATAGTAGCTTCACCAATGTTGCCCACAGATCTCAGATTGGTTTGGTCCTCTGACAAAAAGAAAAATACTCAGCCAAGTATTGATATGGGGTATCTGGCCTGGTCAAAATGGTATTGCTAATTGCCATGAAACCTCCTCACCCAGAGTTCGATTCCGGATGTGGAATAATCCACCCCTCCCCTCTCTCCCAACCCCCCACCTCCTGACCAAAAAAAAAAAAAAAAAGCTAAGTAATGATAGGTATGTTTTTTCTTTTTTTTTTTTTTTTTTTTTAGAAAAAAGGAGGTTAGAATGTCTAGTAAGGAGAGGGATAGGTACTAGGTAGGCTCAAACGTAGACAACTAGTTTGGATAGGATTTGATCTCGGGACAAGCAGTTCTCAAAGGTAAAATTGTTGAGTACTGTCATAGTATTACATTTGATGATCGATATTTGATTTAAATTTTATTATATAATATTTTATATTTGATCCAACTATATATATGATTATGTTGTTCAAGTGTTTGTAATTTTAATAGACTGAGTATAAGTATATAAGAATTTCTTTTTCAGAAGAGATCTTGTGGCATTTGAGAATTGAGTCCATTTGGCAACGAAAGCTGTGTTTTTAATTGGATCATATCCTATTCCTACCAGGTTCACTCAAGTACACCGCTAGTGCAGTGTGTTTTAGCTATCATCAGTCCAATTGCCAAAGTGGTTTATATTTTGACATATATATACAATAATGTGATATAAAATCCTTAACAAGATAATACATCTACGCCCATGAAAAAATCCCCTTGACAAATGCATCCTATAGATGGTTGCATCCACATTTTTTTTTTTTGCAAGAGAAAATAATCATGGTTTTCCAAGAAGTGAAGGCCTGTAGAAAGCATGGCTTTGTGCAATCTCAATGCGTTCACGGGGATCATTCAGATTTTCATCCCTCAGAGCTTGAAGAATAGCTTGTGATGACTGTTCCCTGAGAAATCCAACATGCACCAGAAGCATGGGAAAAAAACTTCGAGCATGCATAGGCAAGATGCATATAGATATTTCCAAGTAGTACTTGGAAGTGTTCAAAGGTAACCAACAGAGCAAGACTCCAGTTAATAGTTGCAGGAAATTACCTGGATATCAATATTTTATATAGTGTCTTCAAGATGGGGCAGAGCTCAACAGGAGCAACTGGTTTGTTTTCTTCAGGGTGTAACACATTCAGGCTTGATTGGCTCAAAAGTTCAAAGAATGCCTCCACTGCAGAGACACCCTAGAAAATATAAATGGCAGAGTTATGTTTTTGGTTTAGTTAGAATTTGATTAAAGATTAAAAAACAAAAAAGATGAAGGAGAAATTCACAAAGGAAAATCCTCCTTTCTCAATTCTCATGTGAATGATATTAATTCCACCACTTGTGTGGCAAGGACATCTATGAGGGCTAAAATATCCACAATATGACAATATTTTGCTGTTGCAGCTTGCAGAATATCAAAATGGTCAAAAACATCCTATATTTGCATTTGAAGGATAGATATGAAATATGAATCTTTTAATTCTGGAGAATCACTTGATGTTTTTTTTAAGTTGTTTACACATTTAAAGCAAGAAATAGTAACATCATATTCGTCAAACCATCTAAGAAAATTTCCCAAAGTCTATGCTCTTTTAAATCCAACTGCAAATGTTAAGGGGCTTATGCATGAGAAACCTATACTATATTAATATAAGATCCAACAAACAATGCTAAGTCTGTAACTAGAAACATAATAAGAAGAAATTCAAAGACACATTTGCCATAGGCCACTACTGGTGAACCATTCTATTTTGATATTTCTCAACAACATTAAGAATGCTATAGACCACTTCATGTTTAAAAAGATTTTTAATCTATAAATTGCAATTGGAAGGATGCTTTAAACCATCATTATCATATTTTCCCCCTGTAAGAGATTAAAACAAACAAAAGTCCTACTAAACTATGAATGCAAGTACAATGACTAAAAATTCTCCATGAGGCACTATGACATTTTAATGCATATTTTCACGTTCTAATGATGCAATTCGCACACCCGAGGAACGTAGCATATGGTTTTGGAAGAAACTAAGAAAGGGAAAATTACAAAATATACCTGAATCATTCCTTTGCCACTAATGCTGTCACCCATGTCAGGGCTTAATTCACCCTTAGCTAGCATCTGGCCGTACCATGCATTACGACCTTTTAACAAAGTCACATAAGTGTCAGCTAATAATGGACCCGCAAGTTTCTCAGGTTCTTCAGCTAGCAAGTGTGTGATAAATATCATCTCTGATGTACAGTGTGCAAAGTATACAGATTTGCTGGTAGCACTCTCATTGGTTAGGGCTGCTACCATTCCTGACAACAAGAAGAAAAACATGATATTTTTTGAAAATCAGAAACCAAGTGTAAGTGGTGGAAATGATTTTCTAAAAAATTGAGGTATTCTGTGTACACTGTACACTTTGCTTTTCCAAGTTTCAACTTTCAAGTCAATGGACTTGTTTGGGAAGATTCTCAATCATGAGAAGGACACATAAAAAGTCTTCCTTCATTTTATTTTATTTTTGGTAATGAAGTCTTCTTTCAATTTGCAGCAATATGCATCACCAATTACGAAATTTTATCTGTTCACTTTACCATGTACCATTACAGGAAAAATTCTATGGTTATCAGTTACATATGCATCTTTTTGTACTTTCCTAATATTGAGGAATCTTTTGTGATATAATATGCATTATTATGCTTTCTTATAACCACCCCTAAGTTTATGATTGTTTAACACATTGCAGCATAGCCTATATTCAAATGAACATGCCATCCACTAGAAACTAATGTTCCAACCAATTAAGGCTGTCAGTATGAAAAAATAAGGTAAGCTCCTCTTATTGCAATCAAAGTTTCCCATATGCCACCCACAATACCAAACAAAAGGAAGAGAGCAACATCAAGCCAAAAAAACTGCAGATCCAAAGTGTATTGCAAGACATACTAAATGCCAGTTATGAAATGTATTGATCTAGCTAGACACTTCCCACTGATACAATCGACTACAATTTGAATATCTATGCCTTTGAAAGCAAAAGAAATTCAATTTTTCCTAAAGCTGCTATAGGAATTACTGTTCTGTTATAGAAATTCAAAAAAATATGATAATTATTGGACACCATATAGTTGTAAAGCTATGAGACCATGTATCTCTTAAAAGAACGGATTCCATCGAGAGTAAGATAAAAAACTAGCAAAGATGGAGTTCTCATCAGACATTTGGAATATGAAAATCAAAGTTTGATACAGTTTCTGGGGTAGGGAGTGAATCAACAAGTGATATTGACTTGTTGCCACCTAGCCAACTAGCACATGCAAGGGCTTTAACTGAAAAAACAATAAAGGAGTAAAGAAGATATGGAAAAAAATGGCAATATCAGCTTAAGCACATTGAAGTTATTTAAGCACATTGCAATGCTTGTATGGCATTCTAAAGTAAAATTTGGGAAAAAGAATGGCATCACAAAAAGGTTATCAGCAAAAGTTACATCAATATACATAGGAAAGACATGATCAATACAGATTACTATAAGTTTCGCATTAGTTGTAGAGCTATAATAACTAATTTGAAGCTTACCAGCTCCAATTGCATAGACATTTTTCAAGCCACCCATGACCTCATGGGTGACGAGGTCACTGTTGTCCCAGACAATAAACTGCGGTTGCCGTAGAAACTTTGCCAGAGGTTTTCTCCATTTCTCAGCTCCACATATTCGAGCATTGGCATACTCCTTGTTGTAGATTTCTGAGGCAATATTTGGACCACCAAGATAAAGTATGTTCTCCATAGACACTCCAGCTATCAAGTATACATTGAAAAGAGTTGAGAATGAGGGAAGGACAAAATAGATTGCAAAGAAAGAAGGATATGAATAATAAAAAATCTGTTGAAAAAGAACAAAAGAGGATTAAGTATAGCATACTAACTTCCGTTGCTTGGTATAAAATAAATTCTAGATAACAAATAGCAATAACCTAGCCTGAGAACTGTCACAGTTGATCTGTAATATACATAAATATGAATATGACAAAGATAGATTTTTGTAAAATGAACATGTTAGGAGTGTATAGGTAGGTTGAGTCAAGATCAACTTCAAGTTTGTAGGTTAATTTCACATGCATTCACATAAACAAGGAAGATTATCTCCACCAATAAAACTCACAATAAAGCTGCTGAAGTTTCTTTGGCTAGACTTCATCTCTAGCTGTACTGGCCAAAAGATAAAAAGTTAATTCTGAAGTATGAGATACATTGATTAGCAGGTGGATGCTGCTATATGAGAAATGTTATAATGAGATATCAATGAGCCCCTGACACACATAAAGATGTTCCTGAATTCTGTTTACAGTTTTCCTTTATTAAACTTATTTTAATTTTGATAAGATTTATATCTTCTGTTCTTCAACACCTTTCCACTGAGAAAAAGATAATCTCCACACTCGTTTACTTATTCTATTCTAGCAAATGTATGAGAAAAATCTTCAGTGTTAAGTATAAGAAAGAAGCCAAAAAGTGTGGAGAAAAGATAAGTCGTATATAGAGATGAAGAAAACTCTTACTTGCTTGGTTAATCATTTTGGTGGGAGTTATAATATGGGGAACAGGCTCCAATGCGGCCTCTATACCCTTTGCTAAAGAGATTATTATGGGCACTGTGATTCTCTCCTTCCAATATTTACTAATCTCTTCGAAAATCTCACGTGTTTCAGTTGATGGCAAACCATTAACAACAATATCAGCATCCCAAACAGCTTCCTGCAGGTTTGTCACCACCTTCAATGGACAAAGTGGTGTATCAATCATGTTCAAGCAAAACCCATCTTTCAGAATCTCATCAGCAAGCAGAGTCCTATCACCAAGCCTTGCCTCAACATACTTCAGATAAGCACAACGCCGGATCAACCTCCTCAGCACATCCTCCCTTGAGTTGATAACTTCAAAGAGATGCTCTGCAGTGGCTCTATCCACTGCCCTTCCCGGCCTTCTCCATATCCTGATTTGTACCTTGTCCCGGAATTGGCCATAAGTATCCTGCAGCAGTGCTGCAAAGACACTGCCCCAAGCACCAGCTCCAACACTGACTATTCTCAAAGGATCACCATCAGCCTTGCCAAGAAGGCCCCGAAGGTCATCAAGCTTCTCCTCTAACCCATTACAGTTCTGAACAGATCCATTAGAGTATGCATTGCCAACCATTCCCATAATGCTTCCCACCATGTTCTCAAAAAAGCAAGAAAAAATAAAAGAGCTAGAACAGACAAGGGCTGAAATCTTCAATGACTCTTGGTGCTTTATTATTGGCTTCCCCTAACCCAACTACTGAGTTTTATTCTTTTGGCCACAGGTTTGTGTTACCAGAAGATGCAGAGTGCATTGGAAAAACAAATCTTATTGGTGGACGTTGCTTGACCAAAACTGAACTACTATTTAGGGTCTTCCTTTCCAGAATTTCTGAACAAAAAATGAAGCTTCACCCACTCTAAATTTAATTGAAACAGAGCAATGCATGAAATATATATGTATAAAAAAGAGTTTCCCTTTTGTTTTGCTGAATTTCTAAGCAGTGCAGATGCCAAAAGATAAGGGGGAAAGACAAAAACTCAAATCTAGCTTTGTTTTCTCCGACCAGAGTTTGCTCATCTACCCAACCATAAACACAGCTAGAACCAATAAAAAAAAAGAACCAAACTTTCGTGTTGGCAACAACAAAGCTATGGTCCTTCAATTAAAGGGTTGATTTACTTCAACTCCTCCAACTCACCATAAATTCCTAGTTTCTTAATTGCAAAAGCCGACCTTGTTGGAGGGAAAGCTCAAAAGTTGAAGCCCAAAATAACAACAAAAAAAAAAAGAAGTAAAAAAATTCTGTGAGAAAGATATCACTGAAAGGTGCCTGAAGTTGAAGATACAAAAAGTAAAAATTTATAGGGTTGAAACCAGAAAGTGCCTGTTCACATTTGCTATGCCATAGACAGAAAGTAGAGACACAGAGAGAGGGAGGGTGTAATGACTAATGAAGCGGTATGGTTGAGCATTCTTGACTTGGGTGCCAGAAGGCTGTAGGCATTGCATTAAAGGTTTGTTATGGCTGTTGCCAACTTCCCCAACGGTCATTAATATTGGATGACTTTGCCCATTGTGTTCCATGTGGATGTGCCCCTCCTAACGTTAGCTGGAAGTTCCTCATTGGCTATTGGCCTGTTACTACAAAGAGAGACATTCAGGTACAACCATTATGTGGCAACCCAAAAAGAAAAAAGTACAACTTTATGTAAAAGAAATTTTTTGGATAGACGTTGACTGTTATAAGTATTTAAATTAATTTTTAATATATTTATATTTATTTAATTTATATTATAAATGTAATTATTTTTTAATATTATAAATATAAATATGTCAAAAATTTATTTGAGTGTCTAAGGTAACTATTTCTATATACAAATGATTAATGAATAAATTTAAAAAAAAAATACTCACACCTATTAAATTTTGAATCATTTGTAATTTATGAACATAAATTTTAAAATCGTCTTAATTAATACTTAAAGTACAAGAATTACCCAAATTGATCCTTTTAGATATTTAAATATTTGTGAGACTCAAACTAATCTTTTTAGATGGTTAAATATTCATCCTAATTAATATTCATTTTTTTTTTCAAAGAAAACGTATTTTTCTATCATATAGTTAAATAAATATATAAAATGAATAAAATGTAGATTTAAAATAAAAAATTCATATTTATTTAGATGTAATGAGAATTATAGTGTCACGTCATTAGAAATTACAAGTATATGAATATGTTTTCGTTAAGTGGCTTAATGAAAAATTGATAGAAAGGTCAATTTAGATAATTCTTATAGTTTGAGTATTAATTAGGACGATTTTAAAGTTTATGATAGTAATTTGTAAATGA
This sequence comes from Castanospermum australe, assembly GCA_019955255.1. Lineage (NCBI taxonomy): Eukaryota > Viridiplantae > Streptophyta > Magnoliopsida > Fabales > Fabaceae > Castanospermum > Castanospermum australe. The sequence continues at coordinate 492,708 of NSJW01000162.1, forward strand.
CCCAAAGTTTAAAAAATTTGAGTGCTTTTTTTCCTCAATTTAAAAAGGTATTGGATTTTATTGAGACTTCTGACATGTTATAACCTAATAATAAATTACATTCCCACTTCCAAAACTTTGTTATTTTTAAGAATACTAATAGTAAAAATAATTTATTAAACATATATTGATTGTTATTTTTCACAATAAATAATTGAATTTTGAAAAGTAAAATTAATAATCAATAAATATTTAGTAAATAAACTCTGATATTAAGAAAAAAAAGAGTACAAGAGTAATTTTCTTATATATGACTACCTTTGTAGTTTTTTTTTTCACAGAGTTTATCATTTAAAGGAGGCCAAAAAGAAAAATAATTGTTTAAAGACGTCATGGTCTCTTTTAAAAATAAGGGAACCGCTCTCCATAAATATAATAATAATTCATATAATTGATGTGTCATATAATACAGTGCAAGAGTATTATGATTTTCCTGTTTAAGCTATCTCTCTCTCTCGCTACAATTAGCTGCACACCCACCTTGTCGTTCATTACGGGGTTAAAGGACACTTATTAAATGATGTGCTTCTTAATCTCTTGTTTACTTTGAGCTCGTCTTATTTGGAAATTAATATTGATAAAATGCTTGTTCAATGGTAGTACATTTTAGCCCATGTACGTGGGTTGATTTCAGTTACTTTTAAGCTTGGCTTAGTTAATTTTTAGGTGATTGAATTAAAAGTCCTAGTTAGCACAAAGTTAATAATTGGTATGGGTGAGCTTCAAATAATGCATGTATATAGTCTGTGCACCAACCCTTTTGGATGTGAAAATGCAGGTGCAAAACCAATCGTGACTTAAAGAGTGTTAGAAGTCTAAAACTAAACTTTAATACAGACTTTTAACTTATTTAACAAAATTAATATAAATTTTTATTTTTCTAGTTTTTTAAGGTGCAAAATTACTAATTAAATTCTTATAATCAATTTTTTTTAACTTGCTTTTTTTTTTTTCTCTTCTGTGTTTCTTTGCATTCTTGCTCCAGTCAGTTTCTGCCTTTGCACCAATTGCAAATCCTATAAATTGCACTTGGGGACAGAAGGGCATTCACAAATTATCTAGGTGGCAATAAATCTGATTGGGAGGTAAATTAGGGGAAACTGACATGTTCATTTTACTTCACAGTCTTGATATTTCATTATAATAAATTCAATTGAAAAATGCAGTATTATGATGCCACATGTTTGATGACAAAGTTTCATGATGTATTTGCCACCATGTTGATTGATCAGGTAAGAGATTGCGTGGTTTTTGTAAACTTTTAATAGAACTAGTGAAAAGTTATCAGTGACAAACTTTTAGTTGCTAGTATCTTGTAAGGTTTTATTAGTGTGTTTGTAATCCATAGGATTTTATGTTTAAGAAATCTAGTTTTAGCAGCAATGTGAATAAATCAAAATGGTCAGCCAGATATAATCTTGTTTTGCCATGGATCAAGGTTTCCATTTGTAAACATGTACCTACTTTCTTGCTGAATTCTTTCTTGTTTTACCCTCTTCTTACTGTTGCTGTACTTTTCAGGGGGAAGACGACAAATTTTTGCATGATCAACTGCTACCTCACAAGTTTGAAGAGGCATGCCGGAATGCTGATGTTCCACTCCTCTTGCGTTTTCAACCTGACTATGATCACTCTTATTATTTTATTGCCACCTTCATAGATGATCACATCAGGCATCATGCTCAAGCTCTTAGACTTAGTTAAGTTGTGTGCACTCTGATGATCTAGAGCTAGTTCCTCAACCCTACTGAATTTACTTAGCTAGCTCTATTTGCTTGTGGTACCTTGGGTTATATTCAACTGTGGATTGGAACTTCTTTCTTCTTGCCTTCATACTAGTTCAAACTATTCCCAGGTCTATGTAATGTACAATATAGTGAAACTGGAGCCAAAAGGAGAGGGACACCTAACTGTGGAGAAAGTTATAGGACCATAATTATCAGTGGCAAACATGGAGGAGGGTTATGTCCTAATAATGGAAAAGCTGAATGATAACAACTTGTTCTGTTTGTCGCATCGTCTTTTTCCATTCTCTCATACAAGGGATGAGGAAAACATGAAAAAACTGACTATGCTTGGTTGGGACTTTTGCCTGTTTGGTTTAGATATTAATAAAATTACTTTTAAAAGAATTGATATTGAAATAATTGATTTTAAAAGAACTAATGATAAAAAAATTGATTTGTGTTTGAAAATGATATTTTAAAAATTAGTTTAAAAGAACTGTTATTGTTTGAATAGTATAAAATAAAATTACTTTTAAAGATAAAATTACCAAAAAGGATATAATGTAATATTAGAGGAGAAAAAATAAGATGCCTTTGGTAAATTTAGCAAGCATGTTGAAAGTGGCTGTAGAAGTTACAAATTTTTATTGCAAGAATAATCAATTTTTTCTATCACAAAAGTGCAGATTTCAATGGCCTCACATCAAGAAAAAATTTAAAACCATTTTCACTTTCCAGTTTAGAGTCTCGAAACTGCAAACCAAGCGGGCTAGGCTGGTAGAAAAGGTTGGAAAATGACCATGTTGAGTGAACTGGGCATGGGTAATCTACACAAGAAGGAAGATTCAGCGTTTCACCATGCTTGGAAGTAATGGCTAGTTCCTTAGCAATAAGAATGGATTCTTACCCAGAAAATACTTTGATAATTATGACCAATAAAATTCAGCAAATTCAAAATTTGTTTAAATTCCTATTTTGGTTTCTGACTAAAGATTTCTTGACAATCAATTTAGCAATGTAATCCTTGAAAGAAAATTTGCTTCGTATCTATCCTTCCAATCAACAAATTAACGGAATTGTTTAAGGTCTTGTTATCATTTTCCCTGTAATGAAGTGAATCAAAAAGTTGTTCTTAACTTTGTCACAACTCACAAGTGATCTCATTGCATCATATTAACTTGAGAAAACTCTATTTTACCCCCCTTTAACTTTATTGCGAATACAGTTTAATCATTACACTTAAAAAATATATATTAAGTCTCTTAACTTATATACATGTGTGATTGGGTCCTTAAATATGATGTCCGTTAAATAATTGACGAAATTTGTCACTGTATCAACTATTAACGTGAGATGCACTTGATAAATTCTATCAAATATTTAACGGCCGTCACACTTAAGGACCAAATCTCACGTTTGCAAATTACATGACCTTAATGCACTGAAATTTGAAGACTAAACTGCACACGAAGTAAAGTTGAATGGGGTAAAATAAAGTTTTCCCTATTGATTATAGGTTGCTAATAGTCATACAAAGGACAAAGTTCACCAAATCTTCACCCAATTCGACTCCATTGACGTGTGCCAACATCACTTGCGAGCCAGTTATAGCAAGTAACACAAGTGCATGGAGCGCTACCAGATACTAATTACTATATATAAGATATAAATATTGCTTATAGCACAAAATAATAACACTACTGAGGATAGCCCAATCTATACAATGAAGGAGAGGGGTGGACCTATAACCAACATATATTTAGCACTATCATTATATACAACCTAGGATATACAGCTTCGCCTGTCTTGCCTCAACTTTTCCCCCTATATTTGCAGTCAGAATGAATCCAAGAAAAAGAAAATTAGAAATTGTTGGTCAACTAGAAAGCTAACCTAGCAATATCTCCAAAAATGTCAATCCACATTTTGACAGAATAGTGACTCCCCAGTATTTAGTAAATTACTGTGAGGAGTCACTACGTTTTCAGGTGTCTTAGCCTGTTTCTGCTTTAGAACCTCCAGAACTGATATCAAGTGCAGGTGGAAATAGGGTCTGCTCTGGGAATACGGTACCTGTCCCAGTAAAAGCCTCTTCAAACTTTTCATTCACATTCTTCTTTGTCCTCTTTGGTCTCTTGGTTTTCTGGCCCCCTGGATCAGTATTTAGATGGGTATCATCTAATTCGTCATCCATGGGCATATTACTGAATTCATTCATCTTTTGAGAATTCTTTGGCCTTGAAGTTTGCTTGTCCGAAGCTGCTTTTCTCTGCAAATAGATGTTATTGTTAACCAAACTGAAAATAACATTCACAACAAAACCAGTAAAGTGCTACATTTCCGATTATTAAGTTTCTTCCCAAACAGAGATCCATGGATTTCTAAGTGTATAGCAGATGTACAATTTATCCAGTACAACAGCTAAAATCTGCAACCCTTAAATGCAAACAATTTATTTTTCTCCTTCCCCCAGTTTTAAGAGGAAAATACTTTTTGAACATACTTCCTTGAAAGGTGAAACAATACAGCTTTACAAGACAAGTTCTATCCTAGAGATAAAGAGTGCTACGCATTTGTGCTCCCAACACATAAAATCTCTTGGCCGTCTGTCTGCCTAATTTTTTAATCTTTTAGTGGCCTACTTATTTTTTATTATATAAAGTACCTTTTCTGATAATAGCAAATGAGAATATAAAGTGTCAAAACAGAAAAACGAGTACATCAATTTTATACAATACAACGATCTTAAAAGCTTTAGACATGAGATTTTGGCACAAAAGGTTACCACATCAACTAAATAGATTTCAATTTCCACATCAACATCCTTCAAACAGTTTTTGCTTCCCCAACAACTAAACACCTCTTGATACAACTTAGTATAAGTAATTTGGGTCAGGCCTGAAGAAGACCATGAAACTCTAACATGTTTCAATCTACTAGCCATTAGTCTGTCTGCCAATGCGCCAGCATGTGACTGAAGGTGCTAATGTGATAGTCTTATTAGCATTTAATGTTTGAAGTTTGAACTATGAATATTAATTGACAAACAACTTCCAGTAAGCATTATCAATTCCAATTAATATATTAGCAAAAGAAAAAATAATGACAATTGGCGATGTATATAGCATTTTTAGGTGCAAGCTGTGGTAACAAGTATCTAATGTACCAAAAAGTCCACCAACAGTTGGACAACAATTGAATCCATTTTACAATTTAAACAACTAGAAGTTTCAATACTTTAATTGCTTAGTAAGTCTAGAATTAATTTAGATTACACTTCTAAAATGTGGACAAGGCCTTTCTATATTTGCTCTTAGAATTGGGCTGGAGAAGTTAACTTGCAAAAAATGAGAAAACAAAGACATTCATACCACTTCAAGAAACAAAGACAATCATACCAGTTCAAGAAATGTAAGTGGGGCTTTAAAAACTTAAGCAACAAACTTAAATCAATCATGGAGGTTGCATTAAGAACAGAGAAAACAAAGACAAAGTAATTTTTAATATTCTTAGGCTACAACAAAAGTAATGTGATAAATTTCTATTACCAAAATCTTAATTGCCAATTAATCTCCAAAAATTAGAATGCTGAGAATTGATTCCGATAATTGTTATAAAAATGCAAGTAGCTGAAGCATTGGCCAACAATTCTCCCATCATATGGGTTGGAGAGATGAAGTGCAGAGTCCATAAAACCTATTTAAAGTCATCGCAATTTACCTTGGGTATCCTTTTTCTATTTGTATTATAGAATTTTTCCATTTTTGGAGGACTTAGGTTTGTCCTTTAGGTGGCTTCAGTAAATGGTATTGAGTCAAAGTCCTTATTTCTATAAGAATATTCTACGACTTAATGAACATTGAACATATTATCCACCCAAAGTTACTGCAATACTTTTACTGCTGTAAGGGTATTATACTAAGTTAACATTTGAAAAAGACAAAAAAAGACAAAATATATTTAGAAAGTCTAAGTGCCATGGAGTCAGGTATGATTTATTATAATGTACCACTCAGCACGGCTTAAACATGACAAAGAGAACGTACGAAAAGGGTTTACAACTAATTTCAAATGTATGGCTGGTTAAGCGGTTCACTTGAATGGATCATAATCTATCTTTCTGTTAATGTTTAAACTTCAAGGTTCTTGCAGACAAAAATCCCAGATTTCTTCTATTACAAGGACTTTTTTTTTACTAGAAAGAAATTTTATTTAAGAGAAAGAGGGAAAGTACCAAAATGGGTAGGATAAGATATCCTCCAAAACAGAAAAGTCAAGACACAACACGTTTAATGGCAAAGAGACCCTAAAGATGCAAGCATTTCCAACCAAATGCACCAAAAACTCCTACTAGGACTTCCAACTCCCTTGCACTGATATTTTACCTCTACAGAGATAAGCCCCGTCACAAGAACTAAGAAACTTCTCACTTTGGGAATTTCAGAACTACTTCCATCTTTAAATGGAAAGGCTCCATAGAATCTCAATTGTTTTCTTTTGTTCTTTTCCTTATTTTTTTAGGGAAAGGGGGAGGAATTCTCTTTCACATGACATAATTTCCCTTGAACTTGCTTATTTTCTTGAAAATTGCTGACAACTGAAACCCTTTAGGTCCAAAGCCAGCAATTTTCTGAACAGTTGGCATAAAACCACAAACTTTTCCCCCAAAATTCTCAACCTTTTGTTTATCTCTTGTTCCTATCCACTAGTATCTAACCCATCTATTTTGATTCATTAATCATAGGGCTGTTGTATATTAGAGAAGAAGTAATAGCTAACCACACTTTTACAGAGTATTTCTTTTCTCTTACCTTCTGCAAGCAACAATACAGATATACTTTAATGCAAGAAACTACTCAAAGACTTATCATAAAGTAGTTTCCAATTTTCATGATAGGCAAACAGATCTAAGTAAAAAAATGGTTATCTTCCCCCACATGACAATTCCTCATGCAACAGATCCTCCCCTTGGATACAAGAGACAACAACTTCCACCACAAATTTAAACTGTTTCTTATCATGCAACCAGTTGAAATGAGATTCAAGAACACAGCACCGATACTTTTAGAAGTATAATGATACCTTTTTATTACTGGTCTTTGATCCCTCTGGGTCCACGGAAATATCATCTGCAGTACCCTGGGCTCCAGCATCTGTTAAATCTTCCAGAGATGCATCACCTTCTTCATTTAACCGTATACCCTTGATAGGTTGTCTTCTCTTTTGTTTATCCTTTACCTGGCAGGATAAGTGAGGTCAAATATAATCAGCAAAAATCTCACATTGGTTTGAGGCTTCTGGAACTTATACTTTTCCTTATTCTTTCGTATTGTTGGCCAGAGGGATATTTAACATATTGTAATAATGAATTTTGGGTAACCAGATTCACAACCAACCTGTAGAGGGATTTCCTTTAATTTCTGCTCCAACTGAACATCATCCAGAAGCAAAGATACAACATCCTCGGGAGCTAAAAGATCACCACCAACAGAACCACCAGTCATGACAAGGTTCTGTACAGTACTTTTCTGACTTGCTCGAAGAAGAATCTTCTCTTCAACTGTCTCCTTACATATAAGTCGGTAAACAGTAACCTACAAGTTTCAAAATACATAAAAAATTAGTTTCGAACTAAAAAGAGTAAGCTAAGCACTTAGAAACTCAAAAGAAGTAACTTGGGTTTGTGTGAGATTCAGGCTGAGAAAGGAAAGCAAGGAGGAGGAGCCACAGTGCTAGTATATATGCAATAATGCAAGGAAGGAATATCCAGAGAGACCATTCACTCAAGATCTTAAACATTCATGCAACATGGCATCGATAAAATGATTAACAGATGTGTGCACATGGGGTGGGAGGGAAGAGGGGACAGAGAGAGAGAGAGATGGAACTAACATCTTTTGTCTGACCCAAACGATGAGCTCTATCCATTGCCTGTAGATCCAATGTAGGATTCCAATCACTCTCATAAAATATGACTGTATCAGCAGCTGTCAAGTTGATACCCAATCCACCGGCCCTCGTACTCAGTAAGAACACAAAAATGTCACTCCTGCAACAAATAAAATAAAACTAACATTAACAACTGTATAAAGAAATAAGTCATGCTCAGTAGTCTGACCAGAGTAGAGTATCATCACATGATAACGAAGACATTACCTATGCTGGAAGTCTCTGACCATGTCTCTGCGATCCTGAATAGTAGATGATCCATCAAGTCTAAAATACCTATATTTTCTATAGTTCATGTAGTCCTGCAAGAAGGATTAAACCAACTGTCAGCATTAAAAAAGATCCATCAAAGTTGAAGGCTAGGCAATAAGATGAGTAGAACAACCATGCTACTCATGTAAATAGATCTTCAGCATGGTAGGACTCTTTTCCGCTTTCAAATCATTGACCTTACCCAAATAGCCCCAATGTCCAAATAACAAAAACCACATTCAACTCATTGAAAAAAAAAAAACGCAACATCCAGGTCTCCTCCTATGCTGATTCCATGTAGCCATTATATTGAAGGGAAATGAACTCACACTCACATACCAAGGGGCTCTTGTAATAAAAATATTTTTATTCATTCATTTATCCACATCTCACATCTTTGAACACATAAGAACATAAAACCAGAGATTTTTTATATAGCCAATATCATAAGGTTTAAAATTGTGACAAGTTCAGCAATACCTCCAAAATATTCAGCATCTTAGTCATCTGAGCAAACAAGAGCACACGATGATTTTCTGCCCGTAAGCGTTTCAATAATATATCAAGTGTTTGAAGCTTCCCAGAGTCCTAAATGAAGATTATACAACATAAAAAATCAATTTAATATGAAAGTCGATTGGGGGGGGGGGGAATAAAGAAGAAAGAACAAAAGGATAAAAACAACAATTACAGTGAGCAACTTTGCCGGGTCAAAACTCCGCATAGGTGGTGAAGAGCCAAAAATACTGTGTGTTAACTGAAGAGCAGGCTGTGAAACAGGTAGTTTAGAATCGATCTCTTGAATTAAATGATGAGGACAATCTGGCTTTCTAGGCCCATTAGATTCAGATGTACGTGCAAATCCCACAAACAACCTCTTAATCCAAGGATCATGTAATTCTTCAATCATTTTGTAGGAGAAGTTTCTATCTGAGCAGTGAAAACCAATCTATAAAGAAGAAAAGAAGCAACATGGTTGACAATTAATTATCATTTTGAAAAAGGAAGGCAATTATTTTGGCGAAAATAAATGAAGACCAAATAATAAAGAACGACATACTGGGGGAGCTCTAGTTGGTGGGATATATGTGTATGCTGAGTGAAGAAGCCTTGCATTGGATAAAAGCCTATCCTGATGTGAGACAACCAAGGCCTCAAAAGGAGTATGGCTGGGCCCAGTTGCAAATCTTCTTTGAAGAAACTTGGTCTCAGATCTCGATGGCACCAATAACATTCGTGTAACAGCTCTCACTTTTCCTTTCTCGAGGTGACTGCATTCAGGATCATTTATTGTGGTCTCCATAAGAAAGTCTACAACTTCATCAAGGAATTTCTGTTCCCATCTCATCATAGAAAATAATAGTCGCTCCATAAAAGAACCAGTAGCCAGAAATGTCACCTCTTGTGGAGACAAATCCATCAAATGGGTAAAACCAAAGTTTCCACTTTTAACAATCATATCTTCTGAGAAGATAGATTGATAAACATTTTCTGGTCCGAAAATATTGAAATGCTTCTGAAAAGATTCTCTGCAGACACCACGACCAATAGCTGAACTGAGAACTTCAGAACTCTGCATAATTTCTTGATAGACAAGTTTTGGTATCTGAAAAAATGACGGCAGGGGGGCAAAAACAATAAGCAGAAGAAGGAATCACTAACATAATCAAGTAGAGAGAGACACTTAATTACTGGGGGGGGGGGGGAGGAAAGGCAACCCTATATAAAAAAATGGAAAATCCAATTTCATATAACAGATCATTTAGTAACCATATATCTAAGAGATACTCCAAGAGATAAACATGATACTGAAACAAACTTTCCTTTTACGATAAAAAATGCCAACGCACCAATGCAACAGGTTCCACGTGCATCAAATTATACCAGTAACTTAAGGTAACCTTGTCTCATCTAAGAGCCAAGGGCCCAGCTACAAAGCATACGCAGGTAAGGTAGCTTAAGACATCAAATCCATTTAAGAATAGATAACTGATTAGATGTTCATAAAAGATAAACCATTATAAGTCATGTCTGAGGTGCATTTAATTAGTCAAAGAAAACCAGTAATAAAGAACAAGATTGTAATACATTTGCCAGAAGAGATTAGAGTTTAGTGTGGCATAGCATCAATTTACTCTCTATCATCTTTGTCCTTCCTCCTTCATTCTTGACAATCTTAACCCAATCACAGTCCATGTTACTGTCTAATACCAATAAAACATCAGATGTTCCACTTTCATATCCCTTAAGTGCCTGAATCTCTTATTATATTTTGCCTTCTCAAATCAATTGGGAAGAAAAAGGGAAAAAAAGAAATGAAGTGAAAGTTAAACCCCAAAATTCCACTCCACTAGACTTTACTATCTTGCAAAATGTAGAATCCTCATGTGCAATTGCCTTCCAGAAAGTTCTTTTGCAAGTCTTACAACAGCTGCCTTTTGCCTACAAACCCAATTCTGACCATAAAAATAACCAAACCCAACAGCTAATGTTGTAAATATAAATCTAAAACTACAATCAACATTGCAACAAGATCTGAGTCCTGAATGAACTTGACTTTCTTCCCCCCCCCCCCAAAAAAAAAAAAACTTGTTCTAGGAACTTCATTTGACTCCAAAGATAGTTTGGGCAGTACATTAACAAAATATTATCAGCCCATTTGTTTTAGATTTTGGGGCTACTAAACGAGCATTGAGACCAGGCATCTTGGTGAAGCAACATTTTTCTTCCTTCTGCATAACGTGCGTTTGTGTTTGCGAAATGCTAAAACAAAGAGCAATGAATCCCTAGATTACATGTGTTTTTTATTTAAAGGAATTGATGTAGATAAGTTTGAATTGAGCTTACACAAAATCCGTTGCAACATATTGTGTGGTTTATGCATTATGTAAAACCCAAGCCTTATAGCACCAAACACACTGTAATATTTTACTTCTGCTCCCAAATTAAGAGAATATTATGAAAAAAGAGTGAGAAAGAGCAGAGGAGGAAGAGAGAATAATGAAATTGAATGTTTTGATATAGTAGATATGGTTTGAGGAAGTACCTCATATGATATGGGGTTGTGACCTCCAGAATAGTATACGTCCTCCAACTCCCCAAATGGAGGAGGTGGAAGGGAATTTGGGATCTCTCCAAAGTAAAAGTATGTGCTTCCCTCACTCCTTTCGAACAACTCTGGATGGTTGCAAACCTACCATATTTCAATAGCAATATTTACTTTGGCATCAATCTTTGTTTCAAAATGAACCAATTAATACACAAATGTAAGCTACTAAAAATAAAAACAAAGAGAAAAGAAAGTCTAAATAATATGGACTGGCTACCTTCCTTAGTTGAATAACAATGTTCATTAAATTCAGAATTCTCTTCTCATTGAGCTGCCCGCGATTACTATCAAACAACTCAGTAAGAGATATCTTGTTCTTAATTGCTTGATAGAAAGCCTGCTGCCGAGAACTCAACTTGCAATGCACCATAACCTCAGTTTTCCTAGTCAGCTCAGAAATTACATCTTTTTTAACACGTCGCAGCATGAAAGGCTTTAGAATTGAATGCTGTTAGAAGTGTAAACAAGAGATAAGTCAAAAAGTTCAAAAAGATAAAAATTATAACAGGTTTAACTAAAACCAGCTACAACAATTAGAAGCAATAATAAAAGTAAGGTTCACAATATAACACATAATGCTGCAACTTTCATCATCACATCCCTGAATCATGTTGTATCAAACTATCACCAGACATAAACTATGTATACATTGCTACTGTAACCAATATAAAAAAAAAAAAAATTAAACATCCAACAAAGGCAAGAACAACATGAATGCCACCAACAGTTTCCCCTAATGCAAATCCCGATGCAGTCCCCATCTCAATCCACAACAGAGGCCTAGATAATATATGCCCATAAAATTTATACTTAAGAAATCCAATATAATTTGTTTGAAAATAAAATCCAATCTATTGTAAAAATACATCTTAACCATCTGCTTACTATGAATATTAAACAGGAAAGGCAAACTTAACCAATCTATTAAGTTGGTGCTCATTCAAAGTACCCCCATGTTCTGCATGGTTCTCAATTCTGGCATGTGATGGGTCATAAAAGACTGTTAGACTGCAGTTAAATTCACTAAAATGTCCAATGGACATTAATGAATGAGGAATGCATACCCTTTCGAAAACCACTCATTAAACTGCTCATGGCTGTCAAATAAAGTTGGCATAATGAAGTGCAGAAGAGCCCACAACTCTGCCATATTATTCTGAATAGGTGTACCAGTCAGCAGTAAGCGATTCCGACAATTAAAGCTGAGGAGTGTCTTCCATCTTATACTGCCAGATCAAAAATGAATTTTAAAAACAGCAGCAATCACAAGAAAGAGTCACAATTAACTTCAAATATTTCATTAACTACACAATTAACGAATTAATTTAAAATCATGCACAATTCAGTCATAAGAAAAAAATGTGCTACGTAAAATATTAATCACAGTTTTCTTATTAGAAATACATTCATCGGGAACAATGACCGATAAATAATATATGCCATTCACTTATGCACCTCAAAAACATAGATTATATCAAACCTGTTTGAACTTTTGATTGCCTGCGCCTCATCTAAAACCATGTACTGCCATTTCACACGCCGAAAATACTTCTCATCAGCTACTAATAGCTGGTAGCTTGTAATGAGAATGTGGAATTTAGCTTCCCTGGTAAACAAGAAAGGAGTAGTAACCATTGTAATCAGAAGGATAAAGATGACCAAAATCAGGACTTACAAATAGTATTAACTAATGACAGGTGGGGCCAAGGTCAGAAATCAAGACGATGACTCTATGCAAACATCTATACTATCATAGAAAGGAGATTCCCCCATTTGGTGGCCATTTTTTACTTTCCCAAAAACCCACATATTTTGATTAACTATAACAGAAACGTAAGGAGAAATCATCATTTTAAATCAGTCACAATGGTCCACCGCTTAAACAGAGTTCCATTTTGAGGAACTAGTTCAAATTACTTTTTTAAACATATTGCTGTTTTTAAGCCAGTTTTTGTTTAATTTTTTTAACTTTAAACATAATAACTGTCATGCCATCATATAATTAAATCAAATTGAAAACTTCTATTTATATGTGTAATGGAGCAACTCACTTAAAAACTTAGATATTTGGTTGAGATCAATGAATAGTTTTATATTTCTAACACACCCCCTCACACAAAAGCACTTTGGACTTTAAGCATAAATAATGCACAGGCCCACTTTACCTTGTGTTAAAAACTCAAAAATGAGGACGGCAATGATCAAACTCTTGACCACTTGATCATAAAAGCTCTAATACCATGTTTACAACCAGCTCTCCTAAAAGTTTAAGCTATTAGGTGGAGGCCCAAGAAGAGTTTTATGTCTTTAACATGCTCCTAGCGCAAGAGTCCTTTGTGCTTGAACCGTGACAATGCCAAACCCACTTTACCTTCTGTCAAAATTTAATTTAATTATGAAGAATGAGGGGTGGCAAGTATTAGACTATTGAACACTCTCTAAAAGGACCATGTAAAGGCTCTAGTATCATGTAAAGGTTCAACTCTCTTAAAAGCTTAAGCTATTATGTGGAGGCTTAAGAATAGTTTTATATCTTTAAGATGTCCCCTCATGCAAAAGCGCTTTTGGGCTTAACGCGTGGATAATGCACAGGCCCACTTCAAGAGGAGAGTTGGTTATTAACAAATGACAATACCCTTATAGCATGTACCTCTTATAATTAAAAGGAAATTTTGTTCTTACTTATATATTTTTTTTCCGATTTTGAAAGCACCTCGATTCCATAGTGACCCACTATCTAAGGTTGGATCTGTATAATTTTTCTTTCTCGTTCCCACAACCCAAGCATTAGAATCTGAAGCCATTATATAAAAAACATTCTATTTTCAGGAAAGCTTGGCTCAAATCAGTTTCTAATACCAAAATTTTAGCATTTCAACTAATCCAACTCACTTTACATGACTTCAAACCAAATGTGAGCTTCTTGCCTGAATTTTACTAAAAATATGGCTTATTTTCCCCATCACGTAAAATCAACTGAAGTAGAGGTAAAAATAATAACAGAATAGCAAAATTCAGTGCAGATATAATTCTTCTATTGGGAAAAAGAAACTTTGTTGAGCTTAAATCTTCTTCCTTTGTGAAGCACACTAAACCACCAACTGAGGATCTAAGGAGCTTGTGCTATCAACAAAATCTATTTCTTTGATTACCAATTTACCAAAGTAACTTCACCTATATAGATTTTCACAAACATCTACCCCAAGTACAAGGCTATTAACGCCACCAGCTCTTTTTAAGGTAAAGAAAATGCATCAGAAATTAACATTACCTACGATAAAGATCCTTTGGGTTAATACTTTTCCTAAGTACCGTCCGCTCTGAAAGCCCACCCCAATAAGGAAGTCTTTTCAGTTCAGGGCAGAAGCGCTCAAGTTCCTCATTCCAGTTGTTTAATACAGAAGCAGGTGCAACAACCAGAAAAGGCCCCCATATGTTTTTCTCCTGCATGAGACAAGCAAGTTAAAATAAAGTCACGAAAATGCACAAAAACAGCAGGTTGAATAGCTTACCTCAGCTAAATGAGCTAAAAAAGCCATAGCCTGGATAGTCTTTCCAAGTCCCATCTCATCAGCAAGTATACCATTTAAACCCTGAAAGACGCCAAAAGTCTTCAAATTAACCAAAAAAAAAAACAAAATCATGGGGAAGTTATTTGGGATTGCTCAACAACCTGCTCATAACAATTAACTAGCCACTGAAGACCTTTTAGCTGATATTCTTTTAGACGACCTTTAAATAATTCTGGCGTCTGAACTGTGGATGCCACTGGCATGGTTGAGCTGCAATATAACATACAAAAACTTAATTAGAACTGACACAATATTGCTAAGTCTTCAGACTCCTCATTGCCATCCAGACAAAAATTAACACAGAAATAAGCAAATATACATTTATACATGTGTGCGTAGTGTAGACGTATGCATCCATGTGACAAATATATATATATATATATATATATATATATATATATATATAGAGAGAGAGAGAGAGAGAGAGAGAGAGGGAGCTCACGGGCTTTGCAAATCAATGTTACTCGCTCCCGCAACATCTTGTGGAAGTGAATCAGTTTCACCAGCCTGGCGCAGCCTCAAGCATTCACTGTCAAAAGCACTTGTCAACCTTCTCTGCTTAGAAACTGCTTCTTGAGCAGCCTTCAAAGCTTCCTTCTTCAATTCAGCCTCTTCAGGATCTTCCTCCTCATTAGGCCCAGCATCTGAAGAGTCGAACTGTGCATCTTGATCATTTGTTTTTTCATCTACCATCGGTAAAGCTTCAGAAGATAGTAAGTTTGACTTGTTCTGCATAAAGTGACTGTACAGCTCAGTTTGTTGTATGAGAAAATTAAGCCTTTGCTGCTGCCTCTTAGCTTCTCGAAGCTCCTGCTCACGCCTCAAAGCTTCAGCAGCTTCTTTCTCCTCTCGTTTCCTCACTTCTGCCTGCAAGAAATGGAATTGAAAAATTAAAACACACTCAAGTCTACTGTACAAGTGAAATTTACACTTATGTGACAATATTCATATTCAAAGGATTTTGAGTACAGATTATAGAGAATGGAGAAATTGTGTGTTTTCTACACACAGGAGCTATGTTATTTATACAGATATCACAATAAATGTATAGAGGAATTATAGGCTAATTGGACTAATTACAAGCCTAAAAATCTGCTAACCTATAATATGGTAATCTGTCATAATAATGTACATATTTTACACATGTTAATTCTAACACCCCCCCTCAAGCTGGAGCATATATCTCATATGCGCCTAGCTTGTTACAAATAAAATCAACTCAAGACCCTCTAAGGGATTTAGTAAAGATATCAGCTAACTGGTCATTAGAGTTGACAAAACCAGTAGTAATCTAGCCTGAAAGAACCTTTTCTCTGATAAAGTAACAGTCAATTTCTATGTGTTTGGTCCTCTCATAAAAAACTGGGTTAGAAGCAATATGTAAGGCAGCTTGGTTGTCATATATCAGCTTCATTTTCTTCATGTCTCCCAATTTCAGCTGCTAAAGCAATTGCTTTAACCACGTAAGTTCACCAGTAGCTGCTACCATAGCACGATACTCAACTTCTACACTGGATCTAGCAACTATGTTTTGTTTCTTACTCCTCCATGAGATTAAGTTACCTCCAACAAAGACACAATATCCTGAAGTTGATCGTCTATCATACGGTGAACCTGCCCAATCAGCATCAGAATAACCAACAACCTGGTGCACTCTTAATGTATCTAAGAATGCGAACCATAGCATCCCAATGACTATCGCAAGGAGCATTCAGAAATTGGCTTACCACACTTACAGCAAAAGTAAATGTCTGGTCGAGTTACTGTAAGGTAGTTAAGTTTTACCAACAAGATGTCGATATCTACCAGGGTCTGTTAGAGGCTCCCCCTGACCCGGTAGTAGTTTGACATTGGGATCCCATGGGAGTATCGCTTGGTCGACAGTCCAACATGCCTATTTCTTCAAGTATGCCTAAAGCATACTTACGCTGAGTGATAGCAACACCTGCATTAGATTGAGCAACTTCAATCCCCAAAAAATATTTGAGAGGGCCCAAATCTTTTGTCTAGAAGTGATGTGATAGATACTACTTAAATTTCTGGATGCTGGTTGGATCATTGCCAGTGATGACAATGTTGTCAACATAAACAACAAGATAAATGCAACGGCCAGTTGAAGAGTGTCGGAAGAAGACAGAATGATCAGCTTCACATCGAGTCATACCGAATCGCTGGATAACAGAACTGAATCTCCCAAACCAAGCACAAGGAGATTGTTTAAGGCCATAAAGGGATCGATGAAGGCGACACACTAAGTCAGGGGCCCTTGTACAATAAATCCTAGTGGCTATTGCATATAGACCTCTTCTTGTAATTCACCATGCAAGAAAGCATTCTTAATGTCTAGCTGATATAGTGGCCAGTGATGAATAGCAGCCATGGCAAGAAAGAGACAAACAGAAACAATTTTGGCCACAGGAGAGAACGTATCGCCATAATCAAGGCCAAATATCTGTGTGTAACCTTTGACCACCAAGCGGGTTTTTAGACGATCAATTTGCCTAGAACGTGTAGACCCAGCGACAACCAACGACTGTTTTGCCAAGTGGTAAGGGGACAAGTTCCCAAGTACTACTAGAATGTAAAGCAGTCATTTCGTCAACCATTGCCTGTTGCCATCTAGGGTGAGAGAGAGCTTCACCTATAGTTTTGGGAATAGAAACAGAAGACAAGGAAGACACAAAGGCAAAATAGGAAGGAGATAAATGATGATAACTCAAATGAAAAGTATAAAGGGTTAGGATTACTAGTAGACCTGATACCTTTGCGTAAAGCGATGGGCAGTTCCTGTGCAGGAGGCGGAGTAGGAGAGTTCGATGGAGTAGGAGATGAGTTAACTAGGAAAACTAAGGACTGGTTCTGTTGGTGGAACATCAGGGTAAACATCCAGGTCTATGGAAGCTTCAATTGATTGAGGACGTTGTCCCCGTTGATAGGTATGAAAAGGAGGACCAAAAATTGTAGAAGCTTCAACAGGTGTGGGAGCAACTGGAAAATGAGGGTCACCAATTGGGAGCATAACCTCAATGTCATGAGGTACGGCAGAAGCAGATTGAAAGAAGGGGATGGTCTCAAAGAAGCTGACATCAGCGGAGACAATATATCTTTTGAGATCTGGAGAGTAACATCGGTAGCCTTTCTGCAACCGATAATAGCCTAAGAAAAGACACTTCAGCGATTTGGCAGCCAACTTATCTTTTTCTGGAGTAGGTCATGAACAAAACAAGTGCAACCAAAGACACGAAGAGGAAGAGAATAGAGGTCCTGTTTAGGAAACAAGATAGAATGTGGCACCCAATTTTGAAGGATGGATGAAGGCATGCGGTTGATCAAATAGCATGCAATAAGAATAGCGTCACCTCAAAAATAGAGTGGTACATTGACATGAAGGAGCAAAGTACGAGCTTTTTCGACGAGGTGTTGATTTTTTCTTTCGACGATACCATTTTGTTGTAGAGTATGAGCACATGGTGATTGATGTAAAATTCCCTGTGAGGTCAAAAAAGACTGAAACGGAGCTGAAAATTATTCACGTGTATTATCACTTCGCAGAACTTTAATAGGGGTACCAAATTGAGTTTGAATTTCAAGACAGAAACCTTTAAAGATAGAAAATAGTTCATAACGATTTTTCATTAGAAATAGCCAAGTGCAACGTGAAAAATCGTCAATAAATGTAACAAAATATTGATAACCCACAGTAGAAGTGACACGACTAGAACTCCAAATATTTAAATGAACTAAAGCAAAAGGAGACATAGCTCGTTTATTGACTCAATTAGGAAAAGTACTACGAACACGTTTGCCCAACTGACAAGACTCAACACTCTAGTGTTGACACTTTTAAAAGGCTAGGAACCATGACATGTAATTTCTGGAGGCCAGGATGTACCAATCGTTGATGAACAATCCTAGGTGACTCCATGGCAGGACAAGCTATTGGAGATGCAGGGACGGTAAGGTGATACAATCCTCGAGACTCACGTCCTACTCCAATCGTCTGTCCAGTACCCCAGTCCTGCATAAGAACAGAGTCATTGGCAAAGATAACAAAATAAGGCAAGGTACGAGTGAGTTTGCTTATGGAGATTAAATTGAAGGGACAACCAGGCACAAAAAGTACAGAATCTAAAGAAAGTGAGGGAAGGGGATGAGCTTGACCAACACCCTTGACAAGGGTTTGTGAACCAGTGACACTAGGTAGTGTATCTGTGTAAGTAAGATGAGAGAAAAGGGATTTATTACCGGACATATGATCAGAAGCGCCGGAATCAAGAATCCAAGGTCCAAGAGAGGATTGTGAGACAAAGGCAACAGGATTACCAGTGTGAGCTACCGAAGCAACAGGTGTAGTGGATTGCATGGCTGCTTTGAGTTGGATGTACTCATTATAATCAGTGACAGAGAGGGAAACCTCGTTAGATGAGCCAGATGGGTTAACCTAAGCAACATTTACACTTTTAGACTGGTGGTTGGCCTTGGTTCTGCACTGCTCTTCAATGTGACCAAAGCGTTTGCAGTAAGTGCAACGGGGACGGGAACGCTGACCGCCACAACCTCCATTAAGTCCACCCTGATTGCTGGATTGCGAAATCAACGCAGAAGAGTCAGCAACTGCAAGGGTAGGAACAAAAACTGTAGGAGTGGAGAGACGCAACAGCTATTCAAAGACAGCGTCATATGATGGAACTGAAGGACTTGAGAGGATCTGATTGCGTACGGAATCAAGTTCAGGTGGCAAACCAGCAAGAGCAAGAACCATAAAGAACTTGCCACGATTTTCAGCATGCTTGTCTGCATTATCAGTAAAAGGCATAAGTGCATCAAATTCAGCAATAAGACTATCAAGCTTACTCAAGTAGGTCTGCATGTCCATGTCTTGTTTCTTAATGACCATCAGGTTGGAAACAATATTGTACAAGCGATTCACATCATTGGAGAAAACTTTCTTAGCCTTGGCCCAAACATCATTGCACGTCCGATAAGAGCGATATTGAGATTGGAGTTTGGCATCAATGGAGTACCACAGTACACTGCAGAGAGAGGCATCAACTTGTTTCCACTTGGCTTGATCCTTGCTAGGAATATCCTTGGCTTGTTTGCCCAGGTGATCATGGCGGCCCTACCCTTCGAACCACAGCTCCACAGCAGCAACCCAAGAGGTGTAGACCAGCTTTTTGCATGGAATCAAAGGTACAGAAGTGAAGTTGACAATGGAAGTGGGGTCAGAGGCAGCAACAGTAGTAGACATGATGGCTAGGGCGAAATGTAGGGTTCAAGAACAAAGGGTTGTGGCCTGGGTGAAGGAGGGCATGAATGGAGGTAGAAAAAGAGAGAAGGCCAGTGGGTGATGTATGGAAAAGAAGTTTGGAGGCCTGGGTTCAGTGGGAGGAGGTCGGAAAATGATTTCGGAGGTGCCGGAGGTGTCGCCGGTGGAAGGGGGTGGCCGGAGAAGGCAGCACGCACTCACACGTACAGCGTGTATGGCGAAAACGCAGAAGTTGGAGGTGGCGCGTGAGGGCGCGTCGGAAGGCTGCCGGTGGTGGGTCTTCAGGAGGCGGCTGGTTGGGAGGGTCTGTCACTGATAGGAGGTCACCGGTCATCAACAGCGTCGGCGCCAATGCTGCCCAACAGTTGGAATGGTGCATAGCCGAAAAAAGGAAAAAAAAAATTGGTGACCTATACTACTGATACCATATAGAGAATGGAGAAATTGTGTGTTTTCTACACACAGGAGTTGTGTTATTTATACAGAGATCACAATAAATGTACAGAGGAATTGTAAGGCTAATTGGACTAATTACAAGCATAAAAATCTGCTAAACCTATGATATGGTAATCTGTCATAATAATGTACACATTTTACACATGTTAATTCTAACACAGATTATCAGATACACAAGTCTATCAAATAGACCATCAATTTCTGTCAGATCAAACAAGGTGCAATATATCTGATACAAAGAGTCCAATTCTTTTCATCTTAGTCTCAAAACCCATATAAACTGAACAGCTCAGACAACATAATTTAAATTTATGGGTTTAAGGTGCGCATAATAGACAATACCACCTAGATCAATAATTTCCCACTACATTTAGAAAACCTATGACACCATTTCCATAATCTCATTGATTAAGAAGATTCCAAGATTAAGATCCATTACATAAACATGCATCAACAAGATATATGCATACATAAGCAAGTCAACAAAATCAAGAAACTTTGGAAAGGAATTAAAAAGCACCATCTCCTTATCTACTCGTTTCCAGAACAGCAACATGTCTCTAGCTAGTTTCCGAGTGCGAACGCTAGCACCCCTCATCAATTTAAGTGATCTACTCACTTTCATTCTAACCTGAAGAAAATATGGATCCATATAAGTAATAATAGAGCAAATTCAAAATTCAAAACTAACCATTGCAAGCTTTGGATTAGATAGCTAAATACCAACAAACCAATGTGAAACAAAACAGAGAAAAATTGCATAAAAAGGGGAAAACTGGGCATGCCTCTCTTTGACAGTTCTCTGAGAACCTCTTGGCATCAATGAGTTGCTTTCGATGAAAAGTAGTAAAAATCCTATGATGCTTTGGAATGTCTCTTCTTACAATATTTACCCAAATCTTTCCAATTCTGTCCATTTCCTCCTTCTCAATCAAAGCAGGGTCTTTCTTTACCTTTTGCTTCTTAGGTAGGCTTCGTTCAATGATCTGAAGCAGTTAAAAGACAAAGCTTAATGAAAAAAGAGAGATGGAGAGAGTAAAGATTAACGAACAAAATCTCTCATCATATTATTGGATTATCCCAAAACTGATAAATACCTCATAGGTGTCACCTTTTTCCAAAACCTTCACATAATAAACCTGCAATACACCACCCTCAGACAAAATTGATCGCTTTATGCTTCCAGCTGCCCCTTCCGGAATGGAGGAATTCAAACCAACATCCGACACTTTCAGACTGAATTTATGAGCCGAATTAGAAGCTGACATGGCCTTTAATCGTGCCTGAAGTGATTCATATTGGGATAGGGCTTCCCCCATGCCTGATTGGTTTATTGTCCCAACCCTTTTATCAGCAGCCATCATTGCAGCCAAGGACCCCAAATCCAAGGTACCCTTTAAGTAAAATTCCTCCACGTGGATATCTGAGAAGCTTGGAAGGTTCAGCATTACAGCCAACTTATCATAAATTGGAGGAATCTTGTAAGTGATACCATCCCCAATATCCAAAGATGCAGGTTCATACATAGTCCTGCAAGAAGTTTACAAAAGACAAGGTCATTTGCATGAAAAAAATGATTCACTACTTAAAAACTCAAACTGTCAAACATTATCAAGGCCTTAGAACAGAAAAGGAAAACCTATCAGTGCCATATTGCTGCATGAAATCTGCATCACGGTAGTTTCCTGGTTTCTGAGAATTGGAATCATTTAGCCATTCCGATGTAGCCTCTGCAGCTTGTAATCCTCCCCTGTGCTCATTCCCTGACTTTCGAGCTTTTAAGCCTGTGTTACTTTTGAGAAGTGGAACAGCAACCCGATTTTGGGCAGAACTAGATGAGTTATCCTTAAACCTCCTCTTGTATTTCTGAATATGCTCTCCAAGCATTGATCGATATCGCTCTTCCGTCATGTATGTCCTGTAAAAACTGCTCTTTTCCTCGTCACTGTTTTGAGACCACGTCCTCTTCTTCAACAAATTTACCTCCCTTCCATGCATATTTCCATTACTGTGATTTGCAATTGCCCCACCTACTTATGGAAGCATCCAAAAGATACAGAGTATAAATAAATAAGTTAAAGCTCTTAAATCAAAAAAGTCAGCCACCATCCAAACAGTATAAACTTTACAATAGAACCATCATTCACAAGCATAAAAAAATCCAAATAGGTGAGAGCCCCTCAATCCAAAACGAAGTATAAACAAAAAAATAAAAAGAGTAATGCCTACCTTGGCTATTTCTGCTCTCATCCTGACTACTATTCCCATAATAATCAAAATCATCATCTTGTTGTGGAAGTTGAAAGTTCATCAAAGACTACAAAACAATGCAATCAGAAAGAGAAAAAAAAAAAAAAAAAAAAAAACCACATTAAATTCGTTGAAAATAATTTTGTTAGAAAAAACGTAAATAGCTAATCAACAACTCAAACCAATTCTGTAAGTCCATCATACAAAACCAGGAAGGTAAAAAAAAACAAAAGCGAATTGCAAAGGCAAGCAGAATCTCCAGTTTGATTAAGCCAATCCAGATGGAAACACAATAATTTCACAGAACACATAGAATCACAAAAAAAAAAATGGGGGAACCCAATGCGACAAACCTCAAGATTGAAGAGAGTGGAGTAGGAGAGGGATTCCTTGGGTTGTCTTCGGTGATCCATGGGCTGTGGCGCGGCTACAATGTGAGGGTAACGTTGAGCGAAGGAACCCTAATTCTCCGAAAAAGCATGGAGGAAGAGGTTCGGTAGAGAGAGAGGAAGAGAAGAACCCTAGCCCCAAAAGGAGTGAGAAGAAAGGGAAGAAGAAGGGAACAGAATGGTGCGTAGGATAAGGAGGGTAGCAAGGAGAAAGAGAAAGATCGTGGACGCAGACGGTGTAGGAAGCATGGATGTGCGCTAACGTGCGCTGGGGGGGCGACATTTTCGTTAACGTGCGCAACCGGGTATATTTCGTTTTTGTTGGTCACAGTTGAACTAGCCGTATCTGGTGAGTGATGAGACAACGGTACTCAGCGGGCAGAGATAGAAAGAGAAGGGGCTGTTACAAGAGGGGGATAAAGAAGAGAAAATCATTTAAAAAAAAAAAAAAAACAGAGATAAATGGAAATTTTTAAAAACGAAAATAGTGTACATTCAAAAGTTTTTTTTATAGAATTTTGGTAAAATAATTTAATATATTTATTAATTTTTAAATAAATAAATAATTTTTATTATTTTATTTTATTTAATAATTACCTTTAAATCTAATTAAATTTTATCAAAAATTTTGATTATTTTTTTAACTACATAACATTACTTTTTTTATAAAAAGAAAAAAAGTATATTAAGGTATATGAGGGCAGATTTTCAATAAAAAGAGGGAAAAATGTAAACTTGAATTTTATTTTAACGATGAACGAAGTTTGTCAATTGAATTAAGTTGGGATTTCAAATTGAAATTGGTGGTCTGTTACTATTTAGATGCCAATCTACATAAGTTTGTACCAAAAAAATCCATGTAAGTTTGTATTCTCTGTGCTCAGTACGTGACCTGCTACTTGAGTAAGTTTTCTTCCCATTTTATATTTTCTGTGTTATTTATTCTTACATTCAATGATTATTGGATAAAATACAAAACATTTCCTCTAACAATAAGTCATTTTTTAAAATTTATATGCTTTCAAATTTAATAACACAACTATATCAACTTATCAAAACGTATATTTTATGCAAATTGAATCCCCTATGCATATACAAAAAATATTATAAGAAGTTAATATGTATAATTTGGTAAGTTCTACAAGTTGAATTGTTAAATTTCAAAACACAAAGAATTTTTTAAAAATGTCCTATAGTTGAAAGAGATTCTTTACATTTTATCCATGATTTTTTTATAGATGTGTTGATTGAGTTTGTTTTTGTAGGTATAATAGCATTTTGTAATTTTTTTTAAGTTGTTGAATATATAGATAAAATAATTATTTATTAATCCTAAAGCATCAATTTAAAATGAAGGACACGAAACAAATATTAAAACAATAAAAAAATATAGTTTAATTTTAATTTACTATAAATATAAAAAGTTTTATATTATTATTAAATCATATATTGACAAATTAATTAATAAATATGACTTAATAATAATTATATAAAAAATTAAATATTTTTAATAATATAACTATATATAAGTAAATAATAATATAAAAAATTATACACTAATAATATATAAAAATTAAATCTTAAATATAACCATCAATCATTACATTAATTGTTTAATATATGAAATCATAGGAGTACAAAAGCTTGGCATTCTACATAGAGTTCTTTTGGAAGAAGAAAGCGATGAGATTATATAAGGTACATGGGACATCAAATGCAGCATGGAGAGCCCTTGAAACCTAATACTAAATAATTTTAGAACCATTAATCAGGAAAAAAAATCATTAATAATAAAAAAATGACAACATATCATGCATGAAAAAATTAATGTACTCTTTTGCATCAAATAAATGATGAATTTAATAACCCGATATACAAATTTTCTAATACACTTCTTTGTAAATAATTTTTTTGTTTTTTGACATACATTTCCATTTTCACACAAATCAAAATTTTTCAAATAATTTCTGAATTTAACTATTGAAATAATGACATAAAGTTGACCACGTATATAAACAAGCTTTAGTAGGAACAAATCTATATGAGATAGGGTTTGTCCTAAACTTTTATTAATAATTATAATTAAGGATAAAAGTAGGTCAAGTGGCCTATTAAAAGCTTTGGGCCTAGCCTAATTTGTTTAATATTTAGGTTAGACCAAAACTTTTAATAGACTAGATTGTAGATTTATAAAAAGACTTTTTAGACATGATAAATTGGTCTATTATATCATATTATTTTTAATTATTTTATATATTTATAATTATATTATATATAATTAAAATATTTACTTTTATATGATAATTTAATTTACAAAATAATATAATTATTTAACTTTTTAACAAAAATATGTACAGACTCTAAAGTATATTGAAAGTCTTAAGATTGAAACCCTAAGTCCCTAATAGATCTCCCCTCCTTCTTGGCTCTCACTCTGCCTCTGTCATGTGCCATTGCCTGAGCGGCTGAACCCCACCTTTGCCAAAGCTTTGGTTGTCTCTGCTGGTTGCTAGTTCATGCGCTCTCCCTCTCTTTTGTGCATGCTGCTCCGGCCATCCGTGGTGTGAAGGTGTGTCTATGGCCATTGTCGTGCTCTTGCTGTCGTCATGCCTTTTTTTTTTTCAATTTATTTGGTTAATTTGTTTTCAATTTCTTTAATTTTCCGAAAAATAATGTTAGACTTTGGTTACCCAAAATTCTTTACACACCACTGCAATTTCTTACGCAGAAATTTTGAAGCTATTATGCAATTTTTGAAGGTGAGTTTCCAGCTTCTTGATATATAAATATATATATATATAGACACACACACATATACCATGCACCAATATAAACTTTAGCTTGCTTCTAAATACTTGTTTCTTATTTACTTTTCCCAATTTGAGTGACTTGTGTTCTCAAATTTAAGAGGAAAAAAACTTTAGGGTCTGGATTTTTTTTTTTAACTAGGATTGGATAACCCTTGTTGTGTATACTTGTTCCAAGGTTTGTATTTTGCCATTGCCAATAATGACAACTGTCCCATGCCCTTTTTACAAGCTTGAAAATATCAGAAAGGCTTAGTAGTGAACAAGTTGTTAGATGGTAATAGTATATGTAATGTGTACCTGGCTAGTTGTATACTTGTATCAAGCCTATTCGCTTACTTGATAGGAAAATTATGGCTATATATTTGTAGTGAACAATTGTCTACTTCAGTGGTTATACTTATTTTCTGATCAAAAATGCACCCGCTAATGAATTTGGTTGATTGTCCAACCTTGTCACCCCTTTATATTAGCCTTAGTTGTTATATACTTCTAAATAATTGTTTTTTTTCCTTTTTACAAACATATAAAATATATTCTGGTTGTTTGTTGCTGTTTGGCTACTTTAACTGATTCTTCATCTGCATGAGATCTTGGAAACATTATTAGAAAGAGATATATATTGGATATCATTGGATATATTCTTATATGATTTTTGCTACACTGGTATGATCTTGTTTGCTAAAATATAGTCTTGTATGCTTGTTATTCAAGAGATTTACCTAATAATGCCTTCTCCATTACAAGGTAATGAAACAATGTAATATACTTCTCAACCTATTAATGAGGTCACTGAACATGGACTAACAAATTCAAGTCAACTTGGAGATAGAAGAGTTGAACCACCAATAGATCAAAACGATGATGATTGTGTCACTAAGAAGAAAAGGCAAAAAAATATACTATTTGGAATGATTTTGATGAAATTGAGATTTTTGGAGGAGAAAAGAAATCTGTTTGCAAATATTGTAAAGACAAATTATCTACTAGTGGCAGGGGGGTTAGCACTAGTCATCTAAGGAGACATGCAAAGCATTGCTTGCAAAGGAGGTTGCACATGGCTTTAGCAAAGATGTAAACCACCATTCCATTTCAGCCTTCCCATTCAGCTGTTAATCCATTTATGGTTCTCGATGTGTGGTATTCTAATGAAAAGATGAGAGAAATAATTGCTACTATTATCATGTTTTATAAGTAATCTTTCATCATTATGGAGATGAAGTTTTGATGTGAGGCTTTCAATATGCAAATTCAGAATTTCAGAAAGTTACTCGTAAAATAACAAGAAGTGATTGTTTAGTATTATATGAGGCAGAGAAGAAAAAATTGAAGGTCTTACTGAAAAGTGTGAGCAAGATTAGTTTTACTAAAGATATGTGGAAATCAAGTCATCAAGTATTTGAATACATGGTTATCACTAGCCATTTCCTTCTTGCAGGGTGGAAACTTCAAAAAAAAGTATTGAGTTTTGTGAAAGTGTCTGCTTCTAGACATGGAATTGATGTGGTTGATGTAATCTTCAAGTGTTTGAAAGCATAGGGGACTGAAAACAAAGTGTTTTCCGTGTTTGTTGATAATGCTTCTTATAATGACTCATGCCCGAGGAATCTTAAGGGCAACTTATTACTGAGTAGTAAGTTAGTCCTTAGTGGTGCTTTGTTTCATGTTAAATATTGTGCACACATATTAAATCTCTTGGTGCAAGATGGCCTTGGTAAGACTAAGAACATCATTCGCAATATTCACGAGAGTGTTAAGTATATTAACTACAATGATTCAAGGTTAAAGGCCTTTTGTGATGTTGTTGAAAAGAAGTGCTTAAAGGAAAGGAAGTTTATTATTGATGGTTCTATGATACAAACCCACGTGAGCAGAAAGTGTATGACCGGTTTAACAAACCCATGCACTCTCAGCAAGGTGCACCGTAACTAACTGATTTCCCTCCAAAATACTGTTAACCAGCACTCACGTGAATTAGGGGAGGAAAAAGGGAGGCGTGACTGGCTGGGCTGCCCATGCTTATTTAAGGAGGATCGGTGAATGCAAGAAGAGAGGCATGTAGAGAGTATGCAGAAGTGAGGGAGAGATTCAGGCCTCTCGAATTGCCTGAAACATTTTTCTGTTAATTTCCTTTCCTGTACTCAGAACTTCTCAATCTTTCCTTTCTGTTCTAATATTGCATTGATATCAGGAGAGTCAGGAGGATTTCTACTTGTAGTTTTCCTTCATTTACGAAGAATTTGATCCAGTTCTATCATTCTACAAGATGGAATTATACATTTCAAATGCTATCTACTCCTTTGAAATTTAAGATCACTTTTGCAGCTTACAAGGAACGAGGGCCACATTATGACTATGCGCCATCGCATGAGGATTGGACAAAGGTTGAGAAGGATTGTAAACTTCTTGAAGTGTTCAATCTAGCCACTCATGTCATCTCAAGTGAGTATCTTATTGCCAATTTGTATCTTCCTGAAATTTGGATGGTAAAGTAAGTAATTGATAGCACAGTAGAGAATGAAGATCACTTTATGCGAGAAATGGCAACTCCAATGAAGGTAAAATTTGACAAATATTGCAAGGAATGCAATCTATTGATGGCCATTGCTAGTGTTTTGGATCCTAGGTGCAAATTTCATGTTGTTAATATTTGCTTTCCTTTGATATATAAATTAGAAGATATGGCTAAAGAGAATGCGGATAAGGTGATGACTTCATAGCAATTATTATATGATGAGTATGTTGATTTGTGCAAGGAAGATTCATCTGCTAGTGGGGAAGTGAATATTGGTGTCAACAACTCATCATCTTCCCATGCATCTAATTCTTCAATAATAACTAGATTTGACCAAATCATAAGCATTATCCATGAAAAGGAAGCAATTCCCCCCGTTTAAATCAAAATTAGAAGCTTACCATGAGGAGGGTGTTTATATACTTGATGGTAGTTCTACTATTTTGTGCCTTGGAGTGGTGGAAGAACAATAACTTGAAATGCTAGATCTTGTCAAAGATGGCTGCTGATATACTTGATATTCCAATCTCAACTATGGCTTCAGAGTTCACTTTTAGTGTAAGAGGAAGACCTATTGATGAGTTTCGCTCTAAATTAAATGAAGAATCTATTAAAGTACTCATTTGTTTGGGAGGGGGGAGGGATTGGCTTCGCAATAAGTATGGTTTAAAGAGAAAGCAAAAGGTTCAAATTTTAAATACTCAAATTATCTTTTTTCTTATATATGTTAAATTAATTATTCTTAAACTATTTTTAGGTTTGATAGCATATTAATTTCTTATTTTGTAGGGGATTGAACAAGAAGATAAGAAGAGATCACCTTGAGAGTTTGATAAATTATTTGATGGTTGTTGGCTTGTGCCTTGCTACCTCTTAGGATGTTCTATTAGTATTTTAATTTGTATTTAGATTTGTCATCTATTATCAACTTATTGGAGATGATATTTGGATTTGACATTTGCCATTTAAGGATTGAGTTGTGGTTGTAATTTGAATAATTTAGATTTATCCTTGTTGTCCGTTGAATGTGGCTTATTTATACTTTTGGTTGTTTGTATAACTATATTGAAAAATTAGAAATGAGATTTGCATTTTTAGGTACAAGATTGGCTTTAAAAGCTTATTTATTGTACAAGCTTGCGGTGTAGCCTATTGGCCTATTTGAGGGATAGGCTTTTTTGCAAGCTTTCAGAGGCTAAGCTTTTATTTTTTTCTTCAATAGGTCAATCTAAGCCTGAAAATTAGCCTATTACAGGTAACAAGCCCTCAAGCAAATTTTTACAATACAAGCCTGGCTTGTTTAGGATAAAGTTTAACCTAACGTGTTCCCACCCCTAATCATAGCAAAGCAAAATGTTAATGAAAATTGTCTTCTCCAGAATTTTAATGGTATTCCTAAATCTAATGGTATTAAATTCAAACAATGAACGTAAATCCTGTCCCCAACATTAGTTTCTATTACTATCGTTGCTCCTATGACATTCATCCCTAGATCATCTACAATTAGCCTTGTCCCATAACACAATCTCACTGCTTAACCAACATTTTTAAGAAGCATTACTGGAACTCCCTTTTTTAAGGACCAACTTATGATTTAGAATTTTATAACACTTAATCTCATTCAAGAATTCATTTGTAAACCATTCTACTTCAATAATAATATCTTCATCTGCTATGCAAATTCATTCGAAACTAAAATACTATTTTTCTTCTCCAAGTATTAAAGAGAGAATGAAATCATCACTTTTTCCTTAAAGAACTTGAAATCTTTAATATTATACATCAAATTTGGGTATGCAAATTCAACGATATCGGTAACAGGATTATTAGAATTCAAAATCAAGAGATCATCCAGTATTTAATTTTTGCTTCACCATCTTTCTTGCTTTCCAAATTCTCATCATCAACTTTAATAATCCAATTAAAAAGTCCTTAATTTGATCATAGTTAGACGTAGAGGCCGTTGAATGTAACATTATATTTTTTTAGTTAATTGAAGAACTTTGCAATGAGTCCACAATTTATATGAGTTTATAGTGGACATAACATCTTCTCTGCTTCTTTTTTGGTATAATTGGTAAAAATATGTCTAAAATCTCCTCTAAGTACAACAACTTTACCTCCAAAAAGTTTTTCTATGATATTGACATTGGAAAACATCATGATATTTCTTAGAGTTCTATCCAAAGCCTTAAAACCTCATTTGTTAATCATTGTGGCTTCATCCCAAATAATAATACTTGTGTGTCAGGCTTTAAACTTGCATTTTTAACATTACAAGTTGACTTTTTAGTTAAATTTAATGAAATTTTGAATATTGAATGAGTTGTCATTCCACTTGGTAGAAGAAGTGAGGCAATGACATTGGATACAACATTAAGAACTATTTGACCTTGTGAACGAATTGCAGTTGACAGTTTTTCAAAAAAATGTGTTACCAATTTCCCTATATCCATATACCAAATAAAAAACTTCTTTACCACTTATAGCATTCATAACTTGATTATAAATTGATTTTTGCTTTTCTACGAGGGAAAACAAATACTTGCCATGATTTGCAAATTTCTTTTTTATTGTAATTTAGTTCATCCCCCAAGAATTTGTTTTCAAATTCATTTATTGGAAAATGATAGAGAAACGACATTGAGTCAAATTTCTTCATACCTCTTTCATTTAAATGAAGTAACTTGGCTATTTCAATCAAGTATAGGTTCTTTAAATATGAATTTCCAATGTTTCGATCTACAACCAAAAGCAATATAAAGTAAAAATAAATATGATAAAATATGATATAATTATAATATAATAAATACTATAAATATCTATATGTCATTTAAAATTATAAAGATAGTCATCAAATGAAATAGGGAAGTTAAAATAATGACAAAATCATTTCAATAACTTACATGTACATTGAAATCATAAATACTTGGGTTATTTAACTTTTTTCGTCGTTCGTAAATAATTCCATTTGCCTGAAATTTCTACGTTTGTTTCCAAATAATTGTTGTGCTACTCATTGAGTTTGAGACTAGTAACGTAACAAAAAGCTTTCTTAGATAAGGGTTAGAAGCCAAATTTGCAGCTTCTTTGATATCATCAAAAAATTCTTTATCATTTAACAATAATCCCAAATCATAACAAGTATCTTGAAAAGTACTATAGGTATGGTTATTTGCTGTCCTTATAATCTTATAACTCATACATTGTTGATGAACTACGAGAATGAGCCTTATGTAATATAACTCTCCTATTCCATGAGGAATAAAATAAAACTTGCCTATAGATTGGTTCTTCTTTCTAGGAAATCATTGTTATATTTCTTTACTAAAAGTAAAATGCATAGGAAATAGATATGGATATACAGGTCATGGCCTATGTGCCAACCCATATAACTCCTGATTTTAAAGGATTAGAGTTGGCTAAATTCCTAACCTGTTTAAAACTAGATTAAATAAAACTGATCTGTTTAATCCACGAGTTAGACTGGGCCGACTCCCGATGCATTTATTCTATATATATTTTTTTAATTTTTTCTTTAAAATGTCGTTTAATTTCTTCTATTTCCACTTATTTTGAGGGTTTAATGAAAAAATAGATCAAATTATATAATTTGAGATAAGATATATCATTAGAAATATTTCAAAAAAGAAAAAATATAAAAAAAATTAGCAAGTTAATAGGTCAGCTTGTTAGTTCTCAAGTTAAAATGATTAGGTAAAGACTACATAAAATGCTAGCCTTTTTAAAAGGGTCAATCCAGTCTTGTCCTCTTAAGGCAGGCCACACCGGGTTGGCCCATATACCCACCTCTAATGGGAAACTAGTCATAAGTCAAATGTCTTGCCTTAGAATAATTTTTATTTACTTCCATCCAAGTTAGAAACATTATTTTCTTTGTATTTGTGTTTGTGTACAACATCATCATTCTTTTCATCATCTTTGAACATGATTGATTATTGGTTTGGAAGATGATATGTCAATCTTTGAACTAAAGGCCATCTATGATGTATATCAAAACAAAAAATTATCCAGAGTGACTCACACATGGATACAAACATCTTCAATCATAATATTGCTTAATCTTATCCACAACAGGTAACTTTTCACCAACTTTTGCTTTTGCACTAATAGCAATAGTAACTCAGTATGATCCCTTATTAACATACTTGAATAAGTACTGGATAAAATTGAATTTATTATAAAACTCCAAATTGATATGAGCTCAGTATTTCATTAGCAGCTTCAAGTTGAGGGAATAACAAACCTATTATCCAGTTACATTCCTTTCCTGGATATTGTTATTTGTGTGTCTCTTCTTCTATAGCTTAGATATCCATCTTCATCAAATGAAGTTTATTGTACAAACTTCTTTAGAAGAAAACTTTGAACACATTCCATCCATCATGCAATAAGAGTCCTTTTTTGTAGCTCTGCAAGGGTTCATGCATCATAAATGTCGATACAGCATTGAACAGCTTTAGATATTTCCTCTTGTCAAGCAATGTAGCAAATACTACATTATCAACTAAAATAACTGTTTCTAGCTTGTCATCTAGGTGCAACCACAATAAATTATCAATATAAGGCAAGCCTCTCTTTTGAAACTCAATGGTATACATGCTTGTTCAAAAATTCAAAATAAACTCTATTTTTTAAGATCTAAAAATGAAAAAAAAGGATGTTATTAAACCATGAGATAAAACTATATAACTTAAAACAACTCGTACCAACAATGACATTGCCAAATAAGCATTTTTTTTAAATCTATCATTATTTCATCTAGCTTCATCTGAAAAACTCTAATATGCAATGTCTGGATGATCATCAACTCTAAGACCTATCTCAGATATAAAGCTATTTATTTCTGGCCATTGAGGATTGCAAGTTATGGTGATGAACAAATCCGAAAAACCGTATCATTTACAGACAACCATGGCATCATGACAATTATTAAACATATATCTTATACCTTAGTGAAAGAAGACGGTAAAACAATATGTATGCCATAAGTAGCAAGATCTGTTTCACCCTTATAAACCACCTATTCAAGCCCATCTAAGGTATTTAATCGATACTCTAGTTATTCTTAATGAACGAAAGTCTATGTGATTCTATCATTGTGAGGAATCAACCAAAAATTATTGAAATAGTTTTCTACTATTTACAATATTTCCATAATCAGATGCTCTTTCTTGAATTCTAAAAGAAATAAATTCTCTTAAAGAAACTCTTATCCTCTTCCTATTTGCCATGTTAAAACACTACCTTATAACAATAGTTTCTTAGTATCCATCTTTTCCATAAGAAAATACTACAAGAAAATAGTTAAATTGTGACTGGTATTTGTGACTGATTTTGTTAGTTACAATTTGTTATCGTATTTGTGACCAAATTAAGGAAAAAATAATATTTGCACATAAACTTGTGATTGAAAATATATTGGTCAACAAATTGGTTGTAAATTTTGGTGCCAAAAGGGGGAAAAGGCTTTTGTGACCGATTTTGTGATTGCTTTTTTTAATAAAAAATTATAAATTTTTTAAAGTATATTATAATAAGTTTGTGACTGATTTATCAGTCAGAAAATTTTTGTTATTTTAAAATTGGTGACCTATATACAATTATTTTATTAATATGCTAAGTAAAATGGCATCCTTTGAAAAGTTTGGAAATTCTCTCCAAGTTCACGATTTCATTCCTCTTGTGTTCCATCATTCTCAACAATTTTGAACTACCAAAACCCTAGCCATTGCTGTTTCTAAGTCTATCCCTAGCCAATGATGGGGTGAGTGATTATTATAACTTAAAAAATAACTTGAAAAAAGACTGAAATATATTCTAATACATATATAGTCAAATGGAAACCGTGCGTTTCATTCATCTGCCATTGCTTTTGGCATTCATCCTTAACATTTAATATGAGAACATTGACTAAGAGGGAAAAAAAGTTTCTAATGCTAAGTAACAGTGCCTTGCAATCATTCCTATTTATCTACTTTTTTTTTCTTTTGTTAAGACTTATCTATCTACATAACTTGAAATAATTATGTCTCATTTGATACACTATATAAGTAATGGATAGTATAATATAATTAATATTATCTATCTTTATATAATATTTAGACAATATATTGAATAACATAATATTCAGTCAAAATAATTTTATTTAACCTTAATTATATAATAAATAAGGACTAAATTATTTTATCTTATATACTCTTATACAGTTAAGGTTAGATAAAATTATTTTGACCAGATAAATTATTATCTAGTATTTTGTTCAAATATAAATAATATTAATTATACTATACTATACATCTTTTATACGGCGTACTAAATGGGGCCTAAGATACAAAAAGAATTAATAACTTATATTTTTTTTTTGTAAATGAACTTTAATGAAATAAAACCAAGAAACCAATATCAAGGCTCAAAAATTGATATATTCTAATAATTTAATATTCATTTGTATAGATATCACAAAGATGTTATTAACGTTATGTTATAACTCAAATTGATGGTCTATAACCAGCATATGATAAGGGCTTACTATAGATTCACCCAAACTATACAAGTTTCAAATCTATAACTCAGAATAGACAATTCAGAATAGTCATCATGAGGTCTAAGAAAAACTTTATTTCAAAAAACTTATATTTTTTAAGTTTTGACTTACAAAATATCAAACAAGTAAATTTCAATACCAGTAATTCACTAAAAAAATTATAAATTCAATCTTTAATTAACATATACGATATTGACATGAATTCTACTAGTAGAAATAATAAGCATATTTAAGAGTATTAGCCAATAAGGCATTTAAATCCAAAATACATAAAACAAAACAAAATTTCAAACTTATCCACACGAAAAATGTGTTGAACTCACCAAAATAACTCAAGACTCCCTTAATCAAATTAAAAGAGTAAAACCATAAATATTCTCGTTACCTATAGCTAAAAAATATGTAACTTAAGATAAGTTTACAATTCAGTAAACAACTAATACCTACTATAAAAGAAATAGGACAAGTGCAGCACCAGTTTTTCTATGAAAAAAATATTTAAAAATAAATACTAAAAATGTACATACAAAAAAATTAATTAATAATTAATAAACAACAAAATAACTTAAAAATAGTGCTTCTTGAAATAAAAAAGTTCAAGGTTGTAATCATAATATTTTCTAACAGATAGATCTAACAAAACAATAAATCAATAAACCATTAATTTCCAATATACCAAAATATGGAATGACAAATTAAAACATAAATTGAATGAGAGAATTCATTAGACAGAACTAAAACTGACCGAGCACTTAGCTCACAAGTAAACTAATCATATGACAAACACAATGCTTGAACTAAATATGACAAGCCCATGTCTTAAAATTGACTGAGCACACAACTCGAAAGTAAACTGTTAACAAGCCTAAGGCTTGAGTTGAATTTACAAACTTAAAACTTGAACTGATTAGTGTTATGCTCGAATGATATTTAACTTACGTGACACACTGAGCTAGTATCTCCTAACTAGTTTGGATCTCATCTGATTATACAAAGTGCATTAGATTAACATTCATTAGTGTTAGATATATAGTCTAACAAGAATTTCTCTCAAAAATTAATTTTAAAAAATAGTAATATATATTTTAAAGAAAATAAACTTTTTAATGAATATAATACATTTCAAATTTATAAAAGCTTATGTTAAGAGAACGATTTCTAATATCAAAAAATTCAAGTTTTATCAAACTTTTTATTTTTTTTTCTTTTCATACATATATCAAATTTTGTATCAATATATATGTTATTGGTCCAAAACCATTCTAATGTAAGTCCTATATATGACAATCCAAAAATCAATCAATATTTCAAACATTTTAGCATAAGTCCAAACACATAACAATATGAAAAGTCAATATTTTTCCTGATAGCAAAAATTTTCAATTCAATCAACTACTAATTATAACCGTATTCACAAATAAGATCTAAAAGTTTGATTGTCTCAATAATCCCTAAGGCTCTAATATATTCAAAATTCAATAATAAAATAACATATGTCTTGAGATTTTGAAAGAAATTTTAAATAGACATATAGTAAATAAAAACTACTCACATTAATAGAAATTTAGAAGTTGGTTTTCCTCCAATAATTCATAATTCCTTATACCGTTCTATAACAATAGAAAATATATGTATCAGTCATAGGTAATTGATTTTTCCAATTGAATCCCTAAATTCTAAATGATTATAGCTAAATACCAAAGCTTAAATTTACTACCCAAAATTCTCCAAATCTAGAATTTGGGCATGATAAAACTAAATACTCAAGTTTTTAAATTTTGGGTACCTGAACAAGTCAAAGAAGCCGTCTTTAGAAAGTGGTTAGTATATATCCTTTGCCAAACAACAATCCTTGACTCTGCAAGAGAAGTGCAGAGGGAAAGGCTGCTGTGAGTTTTCAAGAATTGGGATTAGTTTTTTTTTTAATTATATAAGCGGTTAAATAAGAAAAGACAAAATTGCCCCTAATGAATAAAAATCCCTTCTACCTTGTGGCATTCGCAGTTTAGTTTGATTTGGTTTTAAGAGAAAAAGTCATCTAAACTAAATCAAACCATTTTCAATCGATTTGGTTTGATTTAGTCAAATTAATTTTTGCTTAAGTATTTTTTTTTAAAAAAAATTATATCCAACTAGACTTTTTTCTTTCCATGACTCAATTAACATCAAATTAACCTAAAAATGTTAATAAAAACATAATAAAATATATATAAACAATAAATTGACCTAAATATTTTTATAGAAGTAATAATAAATTAAAATATAATCATCAATAAATATGTAATTATAAAAATATATATGTATAATTACGTAAATTTAGTTTGATTTAATTCGATTTTATAAATGAGAATTGAAAATCAAATTAAATTAATCAATTTTTTATTTTTTCAGTTTAGCTTTTTCAATTTGATTCGGTTACGAGTACTTTATTTCTATCCATTTTCCTCAATCCCGTATCATAACAATTAGTCTAGTAGAATTGATTTCTAAGTAAGCATTGTATACGGGTGCTAAAGCAATAAGAAAAGATATTATTTTCTAGCAAATTTAAAATTTTTTATGTTAGTATAATATCTTGATATTCATATTCGCATTTCATGAAGACAGATATACCATTATCACTCCCAACTTAGAGAGATTAGGTTTATGAAACGATTAATGATACTCTTAGTTCACACCAAAAAGAAAAATTGACTAACTTTTTCAAATTTGTTTTCAATGTTGATATATTACATAATTTAAATTATGCACGCTTATAATTTATTTATTATTATTATTATAAAGGGAATTTCTTTATTTTTTGTCAAATTTTTAGTTTTCCATAAAATCATTAATAATTAATTGAACATATACAAATAACAAAAATACAATTGTAAACACATATTTTTTTATAATTACATTCAACTTTTACAACTGCTTTCAAATACAAATAATTATCTTTTATTTTTTTTATAAAATTAAAAAATAAAAAAAAGTGGATTAAGAGATACAATAGTACTACTCATGACGATAATATTATATAACGAGTATATTCATTTAAAGATTTGACTTCTTTAAAGTGAGGAATTCACTTTAGATGATAAAGTAATGATTATTAACCCTTAATTAAAAAATTAAAAAAATAAATTTTAAAAATTTTATAATTTATTATAAATGTATATTTATTTTATTTCAATCTCAATTATTAATTTTTTCATCAACAATTAACACTCATTACTTTACTTTCTAAAATAAACTTTTTACTTTAAAAAAGTTAAATCCTTTAATCTAAAGAGACAAAAAGCATAACAACATATATTATAAATTATATGAAAAACAGAAAGCGCATACATAAAAACTTAGAAAGTAAAAACTCATTTTCGGATTACAATAAAATCTGGAGTCTTCTCTTCCCCCATTGCAAGTTAGAATTTGCATATATCTCTTTGTTTGAGTTGATAACTCATACAAATATCCTTCTACCCAATTTTAATTTTAAATTGCAATAGTCTTCTCTTATTATTTAAAATTTTGTTTGTCCATCTTTTTCCATCTTGAACCTAAGTATCCATTCTTCACTATGCACTTTTCACCCAAATTTATACACTAAGTTTTATGAAAAAAATTGAGATAACAGATACTATATCAGCTAGATACATTGATGGTTTGATTTGGAAATATAAAAAAAAAATTAAATGACTAAAGAAAATATAAAATATCACCATTTGGCTTTAAATAATTTGTATTAGCTTAGAACATTGGTAAATTAAGTAAATCTTTTTTTAATTCTTTAAAGATATAAATATTATTATTTTGATGGTCTAAAAAATTTTATTTTTAATTTAGTTTTTAAATTTAAAAAGTGATATCAAAATTATTCTTTTACATATAGATATAAAATTAAATTAATATAATTTTAATAATTGAGAGACTAAATTAATAATATTTTTAATTATTAAAAAATTAAATTAGAATTAATTTTTTTAAAAAATTAAAATAATATTATTTTTAAATTTAAAAATTAAATAATAATAAAATTTTTTAAATAACTAAAATAATAATACTTATATTTTTTTTAAAAAAATTATAATTTAAAATTAAATAATAATAAACTTTTTTAAATAACTAAAATAATAATACTTATATTTTTTTAAAAAAAATTTGCTCTTAAGTAAATTCATAACTATAACTTCATCTGTAGAACTCATTCAAGAACAATTCTTATATATTTTAAGAATAATATTTAAAAAAAATTTTCAGAGTTAATATTAAATTATAATTTTATTATTTAAAATTATATATTTAATTTAATAACTAAATAATTATAAATAATCATATATCATATATTTATTGAATAAATACACTCCTTTAAAAACATACAAAAATTTCTCTCCATTCGGCACCTGTTTTAATACTCCGACGGAGAATTTATAGTTGCCACCTTTAGGAATTTTAAATTTTCCTTGTCTTTTCCGTTTCCTAAAAGCAAATTATAACAGTGTTGCCTTTTCGTAACTTTGTTATCTGCTATTTATAAATGGAGATCCCAATAAAAGCCCTTTTCTTCTGATTCTTAATTCAAATCTCTTCTCTCTACAACTTCATTTCATTTTAACATGTCTGGCTATCCCAACCAGCCTCCTGGCTCCGGCTACGGCTACGGCGCGCCGCCGACAGCCCATCCCTACGGCGCACCGCCACCTGGTCAGCCTTACTCCGCCAACCCCTACGGCGCAGCGCCGCCACCGTATGGCCAAAGTAACCCCTACGGCGCGGCGTCCGCTCCCTACGCTGCCCCTTACTCATCATCATCAGGGCCCAACAAACCACCGAAGAACGAGTCCCATACCTACGGCGGCGGCTACCCGCCGTCGTCGGCTCCGCCGTACGCGAGCCCCTTTGCGTCGCTGGTGCCGTCTGCGTTCCCTCCCGGCAGCGATCCCAACGTGATCGCCTGCTTCCAATTGGCGGACCAGGACGGCAGCGGGTTGATCGACGACAAGGAAATGCAGAGGGCGCTGTCTTCGTACGATCAGAGCTTCAGCTTGAGAACAGTTCACCTGCTCATGTATCATTTCACCAACACCAACGTCAAGAAGATCGGTACTCTCTCTCTCTCTCTCTCACCTTCTGTTTTCTCTCTCTAGAATGATTTCTTGCCATGGAGTTCGAATAGGGAAAGTTAGGTTTCCCTCTAAACTGCGCCGGAGGAGCAGGTTTTCCAGCGGCGAGTAGTACACGTGGCGCTCGCACGGGGCTTGTTTAGCCGGATGAGCATGCGGCTGAATGACCATAATGCCCTCGGTCATTACACGGTTTTGCGCGTTCGATCCTACTTTTTTGTTGCGTTTGTTTACCTGCTCTCCTGTAAAGGGGAACACGTGTGCTCTCAATGCGAGCGGCATGTGATAATCTTTGCGCGTTTGTCCTTGTCGCTGCAAGAACAGGGTGGTCCCCTGCTCTGGCATGTGGCATGGATTTTCGCGGGCTTATATGTCAATTTGCGTGTTCAATTTCGGTTTCATTTCTGTGACGACTCTGTGGGCCCCTCTTCCGTAGTACCCGTTGGATCCACCCGTTGCGGGGTTTCTTGCGTCCACGTGCTTTCCGCTTGGTCAATTCTCTTCAGTCAATTTTTTTTGTTTGGTAACTTCTTCAGTCAAATTTATTTATTCATTATAAGTTAGATCGGTTTGATTTGTTAATTTGTCTTCAGATTAGGCTGAAGTTAATGAGTTAAAATTGTAAAAGAATTAACGTAAAAGAAATTGGTTAAGTCCACAGGGGGAAAACACTGTGCTTATAGAGCTCTGTTCGAGGCACTACGATCAAGCTCGTGTTTATCTCTCCTTTTAAGTACCTCATTCCGCTAACAGCACTTATTTTTGGTAGGCAAAATGTAAATATTAAGTATCATTGCAAGCTCTTACTGAGACCTTTGGTATGTTTTACCTTGGAATGGAGGGAAAATGAGTAACAATCTAGAGAGGTAAATCCTCTGCTAGCCTGAATCTTTATTGATCACAAATCTGAATGAATTATTTCAATGAATGAATCAGGTGATTTATACACAGTGTACAACCAATTGGCATTTGACAACTCATCCTATCTCTCCTGTGGCAACTAACATAGGAATAATCAATTAGGCTATGGTTAGTTATTCAGCTGGTGAGTTCCTCAGTTTGTATCAATGGTTAACGCTTAGAC
This sequence comes from Castanospermum australe, assembly GCA_019955255.1. Lineage (NCBI taxonomy): Eukaryota > Viridiplantae > Streptophyta > Magnoliopsida > Fabales > Fabaceae > Castanospermum > Castanospermum australe. The sequence goes on from NSJW01000162.1 coordinate 533,796, forward strand.
AACAACCTTGTCCGCAAGGTTGAGATGAGTGAATTGCTCCTGCGAAGCAGTTAGCTTCTCCCAGGCTGCATCCTCACAAGGCATATTGGTCCATTCCACTAGCACTTGTACCTGCTGCTGTCCTTCGAGGTGCCAAAGTTCTCTTAGCTTAGATAGCTGATGGTTGAGAAGCAATAGGATTCTGCAGTGTCCTGGCCGGAGTTGCAATCATAGTTTCAGTACCCTTCCATGTTTTGAGCAAAGATACATGGAAGACTGGACGCACCCTGCTGTGGTCTGGTAATCACAGCATGTAAGCTACCTCCCCAATTCTATCAATGATTTGGAAAGGACCCTGATATTTTTTTTCCCAACTTACAATGTTCCTTTTGGCTCACCATGTGTTGTTTGTTGGCATGAGTTTTAAGCCATACCCAATCTGCCACCTTGTAGGATTTTTCCTTCCTAGCTTGATTAGCATACTTCTCCATTCTCCTCCTTGCCACAGAGAGGTTAGTTGTCAGTGTCTTAACCAGCTGATCTCTCTGAAGTAATTCTTCCTCAACTGCTTGTGCTGAAGTCTGGCTGAAAGTAAAGCCAGGCCACGGTTGAGGGCTCTTCCAAAATACTGCTTGGAATGGGGTCATCTTGATTGGTGAGTGATATGAGGTATTCTAACAATATTCTGCCCACAACATGTATGGGTTCTATTCAGGAGGTTGCTGGTGTATAAATGCTCTCAAGTACTGCTCAAGGCATCTGTTCGGGACTTCAATTTGGCCGTCAGTCTCTGGATGGTAGCCAGTGCTATACTTCAGTTTAGTGCCACTTAGTGCCAATAATTGTCTCCAAAACGAAACCTACTGATAAAGATTGGATCCCTATCTGATACAATAGACTTTGGAAATCCATGTGCTCTCACAGCCATGTCAGCAAATAGTAGTGCCACATCCTATTCCTTAGTTGTGTGGTTAGAATAAAGGGGTCCAACATGGGCCATTTTAGATAAATTGTCAACAAGAAGGATGCAAGAGTAAACTTTAGATTTAGGTAGTTGGACTATGAAATCCATAGTTAGTTCCTCCCAAATTGCAGTAGGTGTAGGCAATGGTTGTAGGGGCCCTCTTTTCTTCTCAGTACTGGTTTTTGTCTGCTGACAGGTTTGACAGTTGGCAAAAAATTGTTGTATGTCAGCTCTCATGTGGGCCTAGTAGAAATTCTGTGCTACCCTCATGTAGGTTTTCAATACACCTGAATGGCTTCCCAAAGGAGTGTTGTGGAACTCTTGCATTAGTTGAAATTTGATAGTAGAATCTGATGGAATTCGAATTTTGTCATTGTAAAACAGGATATCCATCTTTTAGCTTATATCCAGGAACCTCCCCGTCCAACATCTAGTTCTGGATTGCTGGAAGTTCAGGGTGTTTCTTTGTTTTCTGCTGCTATCTGCTGTCCTAACTGACATTAAATGGTGTATAAACTTGTCAAGAAGGCTTGGTTAGGAACCACAACAAAGCAGCTACATCATTTTGTTTACCTGGCCTATACACTATTCAGTAATCAAAACCCAACAATTTACTCAAATATTGGTGTTGCTCTGGTGTCTGGATAACCTGGCACATCAGTTCTTTGAGGCTCCTGTGATCTGTGATTATCACAAATCTCCCACCTAAGAGGTAATGTCTCCGTTTAGCTACTGCTTGAGTGCTTGCATAGAGTTCCCTTACATAGCCAGAGGCTTGTGTCAGTCTAGGACTTAATTGCTTGCTGAAATAAGCCAAGGGATGACTTTCTTGTGTTAGAATTGCTCCTACTCCTGAGTTTGAGGCATCAGTTTCAACTGCAAGCTCCTTAGTGAAGTCTGGTAATGCCAAGATTGGTGCTTGTGTCATTTTGAGTTCCAAATCCTCAAAGGCTTGTTGTGCTGCTGCAGACCATTGGCCGGCATCCTTTCTAAGTAGGGCTGTTAGTGGAGCTACAATCTGGGCATAGGATTTTATAAGTTTCCTATAATATTCTGTCAGTCCTAAAAAACCCCTAAGTTGTTTTACTGATGAAGGAGTTGGCCATGCTATCATAGCTTCTATCTTGGAGAGATCAGCCTGCACACCATCTTTGCTTCCTATATGTCCTAAATACTCAACTTGGGATTGGCAGAATGAGCATTTAGGCATCTTCTTAAAGAACTTATTTGTTGCCAAGGTCTCTAGGACTTGTTGCAAGTGTTCCACATGCTGGTCTAGTGTTTTGCTGTAGACTTAAATGTCATCTAAAAACACAGTCGCAAACTTCCTTAAAAAGGGTGCAAAAGCAGTATTCATAGCAAATTGGAAAATTGCTGGTGCATTAGTGAGCACAAAAGGCATCACAAGAAATTCATAGTGGCCTTGATGGGTTTTAAATGCTGTTTTATGAATATCAGCTTCATTCATCTTTATTTGGTGCTAGCTATCTCTTAAATCTAGCTTGGAAAATACTGCTACCCCTTGCAACTCATCCAAAAGCTTATCGATGGTTGGAATTGGAAATTTATCCTTAACGGTGAGCTTGTTAAGGAATTTGTAACCCATGTAGAACCTCCAAGTTCCATCTTTCGTTTTGACCAATAAGACAGGAGAAGGGACTTTGGCTAGGCCTTATCACCCCAGAATCTAGCATTTCTTCGATCAGTTTATCAATTTCTGCCTTCTGGAACTGTGCATATCAGGTGCAGAATTTGGTAATAGGTTTATTCTGTGGTCAATTGGTCTTGTTGGAGGTAAAGATTTGGGTTCTGCGAAGATGTGAGAATAGGTTTGTAATAGGTCCTGAACAGGCTGTGGTATTGTAGTTTGTTCACTGGGTTCATACTTCCCAACCACTTGTAGCTGAAATAAGGACACTATTCCTTCTGCTAAGGCCAGTTTCTTGACCTGTTTGGAATGCAAAGGTGCCAAATTATTCCTCTCCTCACCTGCTAGCACTATGGTTTGTCCTTCCCACTGAAACTCCTTAGTCAACTTGTTATAGTCAATAACAACAGGTCCCAAAGGTTGTAACCACTGAACACCAAGGACAATCTCAGCGCACTATCCATACTTAGGACAAACAAATCAATGCTGAATTGATGGCCTTGTAGCAAAAGAGATACAGCTGAGCATTTCTCCTTACATAGCAGAAATTCCCCACTTCCCACATATACCTCAAATTCAGGTATTTTTGTTGTGTTGAGACCTAGTTTCTTAGCCACTGTTGGTTGGATGAAGTTATGTGTGCTGCCTCCTCACAGTAATAACACTGGCCTTTCTCCCTTTTGCTCCTCAGTTCTGCTGTTGATAATTGTCTGAAATTGGGATTCTTAGGTGAATTTGAGGTAGCTGTGTGGAAGTTTGGGTTGTATTTGAGTTTTGGTTTGTAACAGCAGACAATTTGCTATTCTTGGTTGTTGAAGTTGCAGGTTTGGATATGTTAGGTGGGAAAAAACTGGTTTTGGGGTTGGAAGTAGACTGACCATATGAATTTAGGTTCTGGGATAATGATTGTAAATGAATGTACTTTTGCTCATGCAATTTAGCTAATGAATCAGCTTGCAAGTAAGTAATGGGTTGAGCAATTGTTAGTTCACATTTCAAGTGATCTTGTAATCCAGAGATAAAGAAACTAATAAGCCAACTTTAAGACAAAAGACTCATTGAAATTTCTTCAAACCTGATATGATATCTGCAACAGTTGTTTCTTGCTTGATCTCTTTTAGAGGTTGCCTCGGGTCATCATATAAAGAAGCTCCAAACCGCACCAATAGAGCTGCTAAGAACTCCTCCCATGTTGTCACCATATTGTTCTTCACTATCCACTTGTACTATGCGTATGCTGGGCCACTCATTGCCATTGAAGCCAGCTTAATACGTTGTGGTGCAGGTGTTTGATGAATGTTAAAGAATTCTTGGGTTTTGAAAACCCAATCTTCTGCATTTTCTCCATCGAATGGTGGAATTTCCATCCTCACACTCTGGGGTGGCAATCACCATTTTTGGGTGTCTTGATGTATTTGCCCTACTTTCTGCATCACAGTCCATCAATTTCTTGAACATGTCTTGAATGTTCTTGACTGTGTCTTCCGGCATTGCAACTCTTGCATCTATTGATACCTCCAAGCTCTTCATTGCTTCCTCCATGCAAGTAATTAAACCTTGTTCCCTCCACCATTAGAATGAAAGCATCAGTTGATAAGCCTTGCTTATCAAGAGGGAAAATGAGTAACAATCTAGAGAGGTAACTCCTCTACTAGCCTGAATCTTTATTGATCACAAATCTGAATGAATTAATTACATCAATGAATGAATCTGGATATTTATACACAGTGTACAACCAATTGGCTTTTGCCAACTCATCCTGTCTTTCCTCCTCTGGCAACTAACAACCGAATAATCAATTAGGCTATGGTTAGTTGTTCATCTGGTGAGCTCCCCAATCGTATCAGGAATACTCTCCCTTCTCTTTTACTTTTTTAACCAAAAAAAATGATGAAAGAAATTAATCGTGAAAGTGGTTTAAGACAAAAGAGGAGGAACAAGAAGAAAAAAAGAGAAACACACGTAAGCAAACTTACAATAACTGAAGAAATGATCAAGAGAAACCAGTTGACAATTGTTTTCAAAACTTTGAGTTTGTTTGAGTATAGTAATATATTTTTTGAGTTTAATTATAAGTATGTTTTCGAAAAATTTCTTGTCTTATTTTTAAAATTTGATTTTGTATTATTGATTTGTAGGGATTTGTTTTGGAAAACCGCTGCTTCATATCTAAAACTAATTCTATTGACTGGAGAACTTAAAATATTCTACAGCTAGAAAATATGTGAAAATTTAATCTTAAAAACTACCCAAACATGATTGGTTTTTTTTTTTTTATGATAAAATGTTAGCAATTATAGAAGGTGTAGTTTTGAACCCGAACCACTAATATTTAGTATACTATAGAAGTTGTAATTTAAAAAAATTGGAACAAAAACGTGTGAATCTAATCAAGGATTGAAGTTAAAGCGGGAATTTACAGCATTTTACCCTGATTAATCTAATTCTTTATTCAATATATTTTTGCCATGATGATTTACATGCATGTCATCAAATGTGCTGTTTGCTTATCTGATTATTGGTATTAATTGACTTTTTCTACTCCTCACTGTTTGAATTCTGGACTCGTTAATGCAGGACCCAAGGAATTCACATCTCTATTTTACAGTCTTCAGAACTGGAGGGTACTTCCTTTTTTTATTTTTATTTTTTTTCCCTCTTGTTAATCTCAACTTGACAAATTATTCTGTCTTTTGGCACATATTCTTCAAACTTTGTGTTTATTGCTGCAGGCCATTTTTGAGAGATTTGATAAGGACAGGAGTGGAAAAATCGACTCATCTGAGTTGCGAGATGCTCTACTGAGTTTGGGTTATGCTGTTTCTCCTGTAGTATTAGATTTGCTCGTCTCCAAGTTTGACAAAACTGGTGGAAAAAGCAAGGCTATAGAATATGACAATTTCATTGAGTATGGTTTTCCTTTAATTCTTTTTCTTGTATTGGATAAAAATAGGATTCTCCTCTTGGTGCCTTTCCTATTTTTCCTAAAAGTCCAATGTTTTATGTTATCTATAACTAAAAAGATTGAAGCACCCACTCATATTTGTAATGAATTTATTAAATTTTTTTATAATTATAGTTTAAAGTCAGCTTATTTTTTTTAAATTTAAAATGAGAGAAATCTTCAATGAAATTAAAATTTTCTCTTTATACCAAATTTCATGTACAGTGTACTATTTTGGTATGGAATTTTTTTAACTGACTGTCTTCTCTTTCCTTGTTTACTAATGCAGGTGTTGTCTTACTGTTAAGGTGAGCCTGAATTATGATTTTATCAGTTTCTGCAACAAAAATTACATCTTACTATCTGCCACCAAGTCTGAGACTGGATCATACCATATTGTCCGCATAAATTTCTGTAGCTGTAGTGTGGCTTGCTAGAACATGAACAAAATGACAATTATAGTGGTAACATCAGACACGAATATAGACCTGCAAGCACGTTTAGACACCTATATTTGGAACCTTTTAAGATTTTGCTTGTTTATTATAAGTTGCTTGTTCGGATTAACTTATTTTGTGTTTGGAGAACCTTATAATCAATGCTGCAGAAAGAATTCTTAGTTGAAAAGCTGTTTTGTATAGAAATTAAACAAAACCAAAAGTGTCAAGACTTTTGTGTTGAAAAGTAAACAATTATTGTCGTCACAAATTATGATAGTGTTTAGTATGTTATGCATAAGATTGTTTAACTTTATGATCGGCTCATAAATGCGTGACAAATGAAATTGAGCTTCCAAGTTCCGACACTTTCATGTTCTGCATTATGTTGTTTCTTCACTTTCTTGTTAGTTGACATTAATGATTAAAAGAACAACAGGAGAGATCTTTTTCATTGTTTTTTAAACATTTCCTTTTCGCGAAATTTCTTGTGTTATATAGATGAAACATGATCACCCAGGTTTTATTTCTTAATATGAACCCTAGAATATGCTCTAGTGAAATGGTTTATGTTGAAATCAAGGTGATGCGTTTCTATTATCCATATATGGGAAGGTAGAAGATCTCACTCTGAATCATCATGTGTACTGCAGGGACTAACTGAGAAATTCAAGGAGAAGGACACTGGGTATACTGGCTCTGCAACCTTCACCTACGAGTCTTTTATGCTGACTGTTCTGCCATTCCTAATAGCTTAGGAATGTAATGGCCTGTGGTCGTTTGACTTTGTAAATGGTCTGGCGGGATTTGGTTTGAAAATGTGTGGGGTCGAATTGCTGTACTTTGCCAGCTTTTATGTATGCCGCTATTCCTTGTTTTGTTTGGAATCCTCGAGAGATCACTCTTACCAAACTTGCACGTCACACCCCTCGTTGCCTCTTTAATTTTTTTTTGAAAAAAAAATAATGTTTTTTAGTCTTTAATCAGCGTTGAGTTTGAACTTTGATCTTCTCCCTTAAAATGTAGTTTGCATATAACTTCACTTAATAACCCAACAAAGAATGCATAGAAAGTTTTAAATGATATTGATAAATAATATATTCATTTTATGTTTTAGTTTATGAAAGGGAGATTTCTTTTTTTTTTTTTGCAAAAAGCAATCATTCCATAGTATCAAGTATCACCATTTTTCTTTTTAAGATGGTGAGATTGATGGTTCTAGCTCCATGGAATGGGATTTATTTATTTTTCATAACGTACCACAGATAATTTTATAGAGTAACAACTATTACTCTTTTTTTTTTTAATTTAACCTACCCTAAATTCTAATCTTTTTTATTACTTTTACTAACCTGTAATTGATTTTAAATACTCATGTCAAATATAAACAGAAAATAGAAATTAAGCAAAAATGTGAAAAATTACAATAATACAGTAAATATAACAAAATCTCAAAGAAAATATTATAAAAATATTCATAATAAAATAAAATATGCATCTTAATTTTTTTCTCATGAATAAAAAAATAAAATTCACATTGTGTTAATACTAGGTAATGGATAGGTAATGGAGAATGACTTTTTTATTAACATTTAAAATTATGATGACTTGGTTTTAGAAAAAGAAAATATAAAGACTAAATAAAAAATATGTGCAAATTATAAGGAATAAAATATATTTTAACCAAATTTTGGCATAAAGGAATACTGTCACATCAGATTTCATTTGTTGTATAGGTACAAGTTAATGGTGTCATATTACTAAATAACATAGAGAAACTTTTTTTGTTAATGTTTTGAATTATGACGATTCATTTGAGAAGAGAAAAAAACGTAAGGTCTAAATTGATAATAAATATAAATTATAGAAACTAAATATATTTAAATTATTTTTCTTTATAATTGTGTGTCATTAATCGAGTGTTTTGAACTAAAATTTTACTTTATAAGTTATCCTACCATTACTATAGATAGTAAAAGTGTTTTTTAGAAAGAAAAAGCAAATATAAGTTAGGGGTGATATTCAATAGGAGGTTTTTTAAGTGCCTTTTTTTTTCAGGGTAATGATACCATTCATAATTAATGGTTAATATTTGATCATATGTCTCTCTTAGTTGAAATATAAATATTATATTTATATTTCAATAGATATATTTTTTTTCTTAAGTCTATTTAATGAATATATATTTTAATTAAGTTAAACACGTGACTAAATATTAGCCACTCATTATTAAAGACATTGGTATCCTTATAAAAATAAAGAGTACTGAAAGAATTTCCTATTCACAAAAATATCACAAATAATTTATATAATCATAATCCTTCTTCATATATATATATATATATATATCCCTTTTGCAATGAAATTTTTGATTTAGTTAAAGAATACTGGATCAATATTTAATATTATATAATATTAAATAATTTATGAGAATCTTTAAAAGAAATTACGTTAATATATAATATTAAGTGACATTTCATAATATGCTCGAGTCCTTAAAAGGAGATTACGTCAACAAATGATATTACAAGTATTACGTGTCACAAAAAAATCTACTCTACTATATATATATATATATATATATATATATATAAATTCTATCTTATGTCATGCTTTGAATGATTTCTATGTGATCTACGACAGTTAACATTATTTACAAATAAAATAATAAAATATATTAAAAAAATAAGTTTTATTTTGGGGAATACTCAATCCTACTTCCGTAAAAAAAAAAGAAATTACATGTTCTGTTCCTAATTTTTTACAATGAGATAATCAGTGTTTCGTCCTTCTTTTACTAATAAATATAAAAGTCTCACATTTCATATCATTAGCATAGAATGACTAGTAGCAAACAGGAGGTCAGAATTCTCCAGTTGTTTATGACTTTCATGTTATAACCTAAGAAAATATAATTCGATTAATGATAAACCGTTTATAATTAAAGTTTTATTAAAAAACTTTAAAAAAATAGTAATTTTTTCTTAAAATTAAAATTGAACTTAAACAGTGCTAAACTAGATTAGTCTCACTGTATACGAGACGACGACCAAAACATAAGAAAACAGTCCCGTGTAAACCCGGGGTAAGAATGGTATTTCACCAAATCAAGCTAAACCTAGTACCTACGTTGCTTCGTTTGTGTTGTTTCTAAACCTCGTCTCCTATAGCGGTATTGTTCTGTGCGTGATTGCTCCAACTGCAGCCCCCAAATCGATTAATCTAGGGCTGAGCCTCACAACAGCAGAGCAGCGGCAATGGCGAACTACGACCTAACGCCGCGGATCGCGCCCAACCTCGACCGGCACCTTGTGTTCCCCCTTCTCGAGTTTCTGCAGGAGCGTCAGCTCTACGATGACGACCAGATCCTCAAGGCCAAGATCGAGCTCCTCAACAAGACCAACATGGTCGACTATGCCATGGACATCCACAAGAGCCTCTACCATACCGACGACGTTCCTCAAGGCACTCTAATTTTCCTTTTCTTTTTTTTTTAAATTTTTTTCCTTTGTTTTGGGTGTTTTTTCTTGTCGCTCTACAGTTTGTTGAGTGATGGACGTGGGGATTGTTTTTTTTTGTTTGGGTCAGACATGGTGGAGAGGAGGGCGGAAGTGGTTTCGAGGCTCAAGGCCTTGGAGGAGGGCGCCGCGCCCCTCGTTGCCTTCCTGCAGAACGCCGCCGCCGTGCAGGAATTGAGGGCTGACAAGCAGTATAATCTTCAGATGCTCAATGACAGATACCAGGTTTATCGAACTTTTCCTTTTTCAATTATAGTTTTCGGATAAAGTTTTTGTTTTTGTTTTTATTTTGTTTGGTTTTTGCCTCTTGGGTTCTGCTGGATTATAACTTTTAAGATGGCTGGTATAGGAGTGGAATCTTGATAATGGCACCTTAACACTTGACCTTTAGTAAAAGAATCTCCCCCTTTCGGGTTTTGGTGTTACATTGTTCTCTTCATTGAGCTGGATTGTTAACCAACTTTTAGAATCTGATGGTGGGTTCCTTGACTGGTTTTTGAAGGGCCTGTTGTCTGGATTTAAGGTGTTTTGCAGTTATTGGTAATCTGGAGAGTCAGGACATACAAGTTGCCAAAGGGTTTTGAGTGACACTATACTAGTAGGCTTTACAGAACGTCTCTTGCTAGTAGGGAGTAGGGGCTGGGACTAATAGATTTTCTTTAAAGCTTATACCTTGGGGTGATTTAATTGCTATTTTCTGCAGGCTCAATTGCTGGTGTATTTGTGTTTTGTAATAAATTCCCACTTTTAACAGAAATAGTATCATAGTATTATTTTGATATTCTCCATTTACATTGTTTCGTAAAAGTTCATTTTTCCAAGCATATGTCCTTTTTTTATGCTGGAAATTTGAATTTTGTTGTATTTGAGTTCTAACTCCTTAAATGATGATTCTGTTGTAACAGATTGGTCCTGCACAAATTGAGGCATTATATCAATATGCCAAATTTCAATTTGAGTGTGGAAACTACTCTGGTGCTGCTGACTATCTTTATCAGTACAGAGCTTTGTGTACAAATAGTGAAAGGAGTCTAAGTGCATTGTGGGGAAAGCTGGCAGCTGAAATATTGATGCAAAACTGGGACATTGCTCTTGAAGAGCTAAATCGTTTGAAGGAAATCATTGACTCAAAGGTTGTTTGCCATTTGATCTTTTGGGTAGCAGCACATACTTTTTGTTAATGCGTCTATTAATATAAACTCACTAGTGTTGAACTTTGTTGCAGAGTTTTGCATCACCTATGAATCAGGTGCAAAGCAGAATATGGTTGATGCATTGGAGTCTGTTCATCTTTTTCAACCATGACAATGGAAGAACACAGATAATTGATCTGTTTAATCAGGACAAGTATGTCTTGTGGACTTAATCCCTCCTTTCCTTGGCTGCCTTCACTTATTTGTTGGATATTTCTATATTTTATTTTAATTGTTATTTGTTAATGCTCATCAAACTGGTCAATTGCTTCCTTTTTCTGGGGCCACTTTTTGCTTGCATCTTCTGGGCTTGGTTTTTGTACCGTTGCTTTATCTTAGACGTGATATCATCCCAGGTATCTAAATGCCATCCAAACTAGTGCTCCACACCTTTTACGGTACTTGGCCACAGCATTCATTGTCAACAAGCGCAGGAGGCCTCAATTCAAAGATTTTATAAAAGTCATTCAACAAGAACAGCATTCATATAAGGACCCCATCACTGAGTTTTTGGCGTGTGTTTATGTCAACTATGACTTTGATGGGGCACAACAGAAGATGAGCGAGTGTGAAGAAGTAAGTGCCCTTTCTGTTGGCTAGCTAATATATCCTTTATGAACACCTTATATAAAATGTAATTGGTGGATTCTTTGTTGATGATTGAATTACATTTTGATGAGGGGGATGGGACGAGGGAAAATTGCCCAAGTTAGTCTTGATATTTACACGTAATCATGAAATGTTGGGCTGCATGGGAGTGGGAAAATCAGGTGGATATCAAAAGGAGGATAAATGACCAAGAATGAGATGGGTATATGTTAGGGTTGTGATGTAGCTTCAATAGTTTATTCAGTTTTCCCTTTTCTTTAAACATATTTTTGTCATCTAAATTACTAGCAACTATTCAATGTGTTGTTATAATATGCTTATCATTTGTAAAAATGCAGGTAATTCTCAATGATCCCTTCCTTGGTAAACGAGTAGAAGAAAGCAACTTTTCTACTGTGCCATTGAGGGATGAGTTCCTTGAAAATGCTAGGCTATTTATCTTTGAGACATACTGCAGAATACACCAACGCATTGACATGGGGTATGCATCTGCCTTCTGTTATGGGATGTTGTAGCTCCCTGGGTTTATAAATTTTCAGTGGACTTGATTATCACTAAGTAATGCTAGTGCCACAATTTTTACACCCAGGAAAAACACAATCCTACTTCTGTGCCATTGATATCTGAGACAATCTGTCAAATCAATGGCACAAAATAAGAGTTCTGCTTTTTCTTTTGTGGTTACAAAGTAGTGGCACTAGCTTTTTTCTTTTTCACTCATTTTTAATGGGGAGTTAGTGTATAATACTTTTTTCTCTATATATTTGTTTCTTTTTTGGATGATTTACTCTGGTCTTCTTTTCATGCAAAATAACTAAATGGTATACTGGGGATTTAAAGTAGTAACCAAAATTTCTAAGAGTGGCTTGCCCCAATTGCTGATATTTTTGACAGAGTTCTTGCTGAGAAGTTGAATTTGAATTATGAGGAGGCTGAGAGATGGATTGTGAATCTCATCCGTAGCTCAAAGCTTGATGCCAAAATTGACTCCAAAACGGGAACGGTTATCATGGAACCCAATCATCCAAATGTGTAAGTTAACATTGATTGCTGAATGAATAGATAATAAGTGCTTTATTGCTTCCTATTGTATTGTACTATTCTGATTCGGCCATGTTGACCGGTGACTGGTGTGCCTTTTCTTTCTCCATGTCGACTGTCATCCTCTTTTAAGGCGCCTAATTTTTAAAGTTCTACATCTCCAGGTATGAGCAGCTGATTGACCATACAAAGGCACTTTCAGGGCGTACTTACAAGTTAGTCAGTCAACTACTGGAACATGCACAAGCGCAGGCAGCTCGTTGACCATGTTAGGTAGACTGACTGGAGATTATATGTTTTATCTTTCCAGATGCCTCGATTTTGTTTTGGATTTAGAATTACTTTCAAATTGATGGGCTGTAATCCCTCTAGAAGATGGTTTTTCTGGCAGCTCTCCTATGTTGAGTGCGGATCCGGACATGTGGTGTTGATAACTACCTTGCTTAAAATGTTTGCCACAAACTTTGCTATTGCAGGAATGCCGTCTATTTTTATTCTTTAGCCTGATTTCATCTCTTTTTTTTTCCTTTCCATTTTTTTTTCCTTTCTTTCAAATATAATAGCATACAACGTTGACTATGAAAAAATTGGAATCTGAACGGTTTTTTGTGGTACATCTAGGGAGCAATTTGAGTGGTTTGTCAATGGAATAATTATTGTGGTAGCATCTAATTTGAGTAGAAGAACCTTTTGCATATGGTGTATGAGACATCTGTTATTTAATATCTAGCTTCGCTAGTGTCCGGAGCATTTCTTGTAGCATGTGTTATTGTATTATCTAGAAAAGGTGCTTATAACTACTAGCAATACGTGTAAGTGTGCATGAGGTATAATGCTACGAGCACAAAATGGAACCTTGCGTTGGTCGATGTTAGAATATAGTAACTTGTACAGCATACAGAGAGGGCTGTAATGACACAAATGATATGATTGAACTGCACCAATGATTTTGAAATAAATCAGGCGTATCCACTTAAACTATGATGGTAATGCGAGTCTCTAGTTTATTAATAATAAGGTTGGGAGTTGGGATCAGCATGATCTCAAGATTAAGGAGTATTTGCCAAGACAAGATTTTGATAGAAGTCTTATCTATTCAGTTGAGTGAGTGTAGGGATAGCAATGGGGCGGATTCATCGTACATTTTTTAAAATACAATATAATTTGTCCCTATTTGTTTTGTGAGTTGTAGGACGCAAAACCTAAATTTGTTTCTATAAAAATATTATTTTATTTTATACTTATGAATATTTTATACAAATTTAAATAATAATTAATTAATATTTTGAAAATCATTCGATATTTCATATAAACTAAAAAACATAGTCTTCAATCAATTTGCACCGTTTCTTAAAAAATATACAATCCTAATCCACTTTTAATCCCACCGGGTGGGTAGAAAACCTACTTCATGCTGGGCAAGATGCGTTAGGTACTAATGGATGGCAGCTTAATTCATCATAGATAAACTAAGAAATTTTTGGCAGCTTAATTCGTCATAGATAAGCTAAGAAATTTTTTTGGTACAGAGATAAACTAGGAGAAATTAACAAAGATAATGGAATGCCTCAGTATGAAATTTTTACTGAATTCAGATGGAGATATATGGAGTAGAGCATGAGTACTCAGTTACAAAAGACAGAGGTATGTCAGGAAGAAAAAAGAATATTCAGGAGGAGAACACAACTTCACATCCAAAAACTACTCTCTCTCCACTCAATCCTCCCTTAAATCCCCTATTCCCCTTCAATGCAAATAGTCTCTCACTCTCAGCATGCAGTTGGGACTCTTGTCCCTAGTACTCCTTCTCACATTAGCTCCCCCAAGCATATGGGTGTCTGGTGTAATTACTTGCTCCACGTCAGCATCTCTGATGTGGCTACTCTCAACAAAATTGTACATCCCAGCTACTGACATATCTTCCAATTCAGAAGTTGGTTCTTCCCCAATCATTACAGTGAGATATTGGGATTACTATTTCTTACAGTGGCTTTATTTCTGATAGGATGATTTTGGATATGGCCTATGAGACTGTAAATGATTTTAGATGGAAATAACAAAATGTGTAGATTTAAAGGCAATGGATTTATGGGTGTTTGTCTATTGCTATATTTATAGTTTTGATCAATGGAGAAGGAAAATGTATAAGTGCATGTTTGGTATGGGATAAAAACGGGGGTAGAAAAACAAATCATAAGGGATAATGCCAAGTGAGGTAGAGCGATCTCTTGGTCCCCTTCTTCAGTGTTGCAATTGATGTCCTGAATAGATTGATTATAAGGATCGAGATGGGGATTATTAGACTTCTGAAGAGGTGAAAGTTTCTCATGTAGATGAAGACACTTTATTTTTGCATGGTGATAGAAACAATTTGATGAATGTTCTTGCTTTCTTGTAGAATTTTCACGTAGTTATGAACTGAAAGATAATTGTTTTAATAGTAGGTTAGTATATATAAATTTGGAGAGTCATGTCATACCTCTTCGGCTTTTCCGGCTTATCAACTTTTGCTAATAACTTCTTACCTACCCAAGAGGGACCATGTAGTTAAATGGAAGTCATGTTGCAAGTTTAAAAGTAACATTGTCTTAGCTAGCAATCGGTTATGGCAATTTTCTGGAATCATATTCTCAATAGCATTAGGTAATTTGAAGGCGTGAGATTCAACAGATCATGATGTGAGGGCTATGATCAATGCCACTCAATCATATCCTTGAAAATTCATGTCACTATGGTATGTTTCTTTCCTTTAGTGTATGTTTCGTATGGGAGTAAAAATGAAAGTAAATTTTTTATGAATAAATTTTGTATAAATTTTACTTTTATTTTTACTTCCATATCAAACATACAGTTGATATATATATATATATATATATATATTCTAGCTTTAGCGAACATTCACATGTTTTTGGGATGATTTATGGGTTAGGCTTCATCATTTCTTTATTTTATGTCTCCGCCTTTTTAGTTATCCTTTTTACATCATAAATTGTTTTATATTTCTCTAAAATTCTTCCATTTCTTGGAGTTTCTTTTCTATTTTTAAACTTGAGTGTTAAATAATTTTGGACTCTGGATATTAGTATTTGAACTTTAGACTTCTCTTAGTGTCCTCCTCTGAGTCCTATGTCTAATTCCTGGCATTCTTCTTTACCAAGTACGAACCTTCTTTAGAAATCTGAAACTGCAATAAGCTGAAGTTTTTTCTTAACAGGATTACACAAATCGTTTATTGTAAATTTTCAACCTAGTGTTTGTCTTATACATGTCCTTACTATTACGACTAACAACCATTTACTTTGCATCGTTTAATTGTCAGATATTTATGGTTTAGATATTTTGTATTTTTAGGCAATGTTGAATTTGTTCAAAGAGCTTGAAGCATTTTGTCATATGCTATTTTAGAAATTTTACGAGAATTAAAGTAGATAAGGTTATTTGGCAGTGTGCATTTGATGTTTATTGTTGGAGAGGAATGATAGAATTGTGAGGGTAACTTTTTGCTGTTGCCTCTTTGGTGAGGCAAAATAATCTTTTTGGCCTCATCTAAAGACCGTTTAATAGGGTTTCTTTGTTGCCATTTTCGCTTAGATTATTTGTTTTTCTTATTTGTTTTGAGTTTTATTTATTTTTTTCTTTTAGGAGGATATGTCTTTCTTTCGTTCTCTTTGCTAATAACATTTTTTCCTTTCATTAAAATATCTCAATATTTTACACGCTTATATTTGGAATGCCAAAATTATAAGAATGTTGAATACCAAGAAACTCGAGAACTCTACATTCTTGGGGATTCTACATATAATTTTTAGTTATTTTTAATTCTCATAACAAACAAAAGAATATTAAATACAAAGATATTTAAAAATTGAGTATCTCAAATAATTGGTATGACAGTAGAATGAAATGTAACTAGAGAGAATGCATTTTTCTTGAATCCAGTCATTGAAAATATTTCTAACGGTACCCAAGCCGAAACACTTTACAATAGGGATTAGTGACAGACACCAGATTTCCTACGGCAATGTTGGGTGCGAGAACACCTTAATTGCATCCGATCATAAACTAGAGAAATTTTTAAATAAACATTACCTACCACATTATCCTTACATACTTAATTCATTAATGGACACGTGTCAATTGAAGACTTACATTTATAAATTATTATTAAAGTTTCACATTTTTTCTTATCATGTTATAAAAGTGCATGTAAAACGAAACCATAGAAGCTGTATGACATTAAATTTGGAAATATAAACCCTCAATTGACACATCTCAATTAGTGAATGAAATACTTAAGTATGATATGCTTAGTGAATGGAATACCTAAGTATGATATGATAAGTAATACCTACCTAAGAATTTCTCCATAAGCTAAGCAAAGAATATGCTATAGAACTGACACAGCCAGACAATAGATATACAGGATCAGTATTTGAAAGTATTATTTACATTGGCCGTTCCAACACAAAATGGGAGGTCTGAAAAATAGGTTTCAGCTTTGTCAAGGGGAAGGGATAAGTAATTTGGATTGATAAAAAAAAAATTCTTTTCTGTATTTACCACTTACTCTTAAATGTTTTGTTTCTTCATTTTGGCTGTTCTATGATCATTCTCAATCCAGATTAAACACTGATACACGATAACTTTATCAGCATCTGTTACATTCCAGAAATAATGCAAGCACAACTGTATTGCCTTCTTTGTTTGTCTCTGCGCACCTGACTTTTTGTATGTATGGGATACCATCCCCTTTCCCTTTCTGAAAAACTCTTGTTCAGTTGTTCAACAATAAGCATGGGTTGAAGGGAAGGTAGGTATAGAAATCAGTGCCTTTATTATTAAAGTTAGTGAAGCACGTATCTGACCATTGCTGGGGCCTATTCTTTCCTCCTTTTCCAATCCTTGAGTCCTTGGCTTCTTGATGCTATATTACTTCCTATAGCTCATGCCTGCAATATCTACATACAAATCTTAGATAAGGGCTTCAGTCACTTTCACCGCACTATAGGAATAATTATTACCTGCACAAGCAGTTTTAAGCCACTTATCTCACACCATCATGAACTTAGGTCCATCAAGAACGAGAAGGAATGTTACTTTCAATTGGACCAGGTATAGGAACGTCAATGCCCTCTGGTATCTATCCTTTTACCATCGAGAATATGAATGTCCGTATGCCTTCCAATGATCCCGCCCATTTCGTCTGTTAGAACTTCTGTCAGAGTTAGATCCATAACCATCATCAGATGATCTTCCATACCCATAAACATCTGAAGATCCTCTGCATGCACTGCCTCTGTTGCCCTGCTTAGAAGATTTCCTTATCTCCTCTTCCAAATCATATTCCGAACGCTATGATTAAAGAAAGCACAAGTTTATCAGCTTTTAATAATAATTACTTATACAAACAAAGAAGAAAAATGGAAAACAATTAATCCAACGAGAAAACATGGTCTGCAGTCATGTTTTCACAATGAGTTGAGCCTCCAGGCACATTTCACATTTAATGGAGCCCATAACATGTCTTGTAGACAAGAATGAGCCGTCATAATCGCATTTTTACTATAATTTCTGACCCATCTAAAGGGTGCTAGCCCTATGCTAGATGAAAAAGGCTTTTCTGAGACACCAATAACGCTTAAACTATAGGAAGTAGTTAAAGGCCATTCTCTGCCCCGCTGTGCTGCAATAGTGGCCAATCCAGTCACTACTGACAATGCTATGCCCCACTTAAACCAAACTCCCTATGAATGACAAGCAACAAGAATGAGCAGGTATCACAGGCAAGAAATATTTTCTGCTGAGGTTGTTAAAATGCGCACTAGAATATTTTAGAAGAGGGTACCTAAGCCATTATATTGTGCAGGTATCAGTATTACACTTGCAGGATAATCGGCAGTATAAGCTATCCACGCTCACTCTATCATACTTTGAAATGGTATGAGTAGGTCGTTCTGACTACCATACCGATGTAGATGGGACAAGATCTGTTATATACAAGGTCAAGTAATGGGCATGGTGCTTTTTGTTGGAGGAAAGTTAGTGTCCTGGAAGAGTAAGCAAATTGGACTTTAAAGCAGTAGCTCAGACCACGTGAGAAATAACACAGGTTGCTGTCTTTTTCTTCTTGAAAAGCTTTTGCAAAACATAATCAGAATGGGGCAAGATTCATTCAGAAAACTAGTTTGCATGTAAGTTCACAAAACCTTTAGGGTTATGTTTGGATGGAGGCGAATGGAGGGAAAGGGAGGGGAGGGGAAGGCTTGTATTAAACATTTTAAAGGGTCAACTTGGGTAATTAGAGGAAGTGTTTAAGAGAGGAATGCAATTGATAATTTCAAAAGAGTCTGTTAGTGATCATATAGAATACAGTTACGAGACTAAAAATAGTACTGTAAGCCATCTAATTATTATTTTGTCTCCTATCTCTCTCTTTTTCACCCAACTCTTTTTCTCTCTTGAGCTAGAGTTCAACAATGCATTGAGCCTCATCAACTAGTAATAATCATGTGTGTAGCAAACCTTGTCAGGGTCTGAAAGCACAGCATATGCCCCTCCAATCATTTTGAAAAGCCTATCAGCATCCTTGTGCACCTCCTGTGAAATTCCCTTCCAGACTTGGGCTTCATCTCCAACCTCACTTCGTGTCAGCAACTGACCAGCCTAAATTCAAACAGAATAGAAAAAGGAAAGTTTCCTAACATATCTTGAAAAATTTAAAACTAATTATAGTAAGCTAGCTAAAATGCAGGTACAGAAACATTCGAACCTTGTCTGGATGATGTCTGAGAGCTGCCTTGTGATATGCCTTCTTGATATCAGTTGCTGTATCAGATGATTTTATTCCTCTGATGTTGACATTGTAAAGCATAGAAAATTTAGATTTAGAAGCTTTAAATTAGCAATTGTCAGTAGCAGAAAACTCAGGAGTGCAATGCATGTCTAAACAGCATTGACATTTGTGGTGGTATTTTAACAAATTAGATAGTGACAGATATTTGCAATTGATATTTAAAAAACACTATCTATTGAAAATTTGGATTTTGATATGGAGTTGAAATGTTGAATATTGATTATAGATGTGCTATTAAACTATGTTTGGGTATTAGGATATGTTTTTTTAAAAATTATTTTTGAAGTATGTAAACTCGTAATTTGAGTTTACGTGTCAAATTTAGGAAGGCTCCACAAGCTTACTTAAACTCTCGAGTTTGACAACCTTGATTCATGGGCATTGATTGCAATAAAAATTTGCATTTGCAATTGAAATTGAAATTTCATGACTACAAAAAAACATTCCTCATACTTAATTTTATGAAAAAGACTTCATATTTTGGGCAAAGGAATCATATATGTAAGCATGTAAGGAAATGCCGTATGCGAAACATGCGAGTGTTTTTATCTAGAAAGCAAAATTCATAAAAAGTGCACAAGTAAGTCAAAGCAGAAGGCACACATTTTCTTTCTTTATTCTTTTCCTGTCTAATATGATGCATTAGAGATGTGACCGAGAGTCACAACAGAAGGCATTACCAAGGAAGTCGTGGATAGTTGGGTGTTTCACAATTCAAGGAGTCATATGTTGCTAGTGCTGTGTGACCCAGTGAGTTGCACTCAACTATTGCTCTCTAGCTCGTAGAGGTATGATGGTGACATTGTGCAAGGCCTCAGTCCCTTGAGTGTCACATTTTTAGTCGGGCATCCTGTAAGCCAGTTAGTTTTAGCCTATTCTCTCTTCTCTCTTCAATATATATATATTTTTAAATTAATTCTGGTTAAGACAATGCTTTGGTTTGTGATTTTCTAGTTCTATATATTTTTCTGATTTATATCGGTAAGGGACAATTGGGAGAACAAAATAATGGTGACTTGAATTATTCCTATCTCTACAAAAACAATAGATATGAAGTTGGATGGAAGAAATTATTCCCAATGGAGAAAGACTGTAATGATGTGCATTATGAGTTTGAAGAAGGGAGATCATTTAACTAATGACCCACCTTCCAAGAAGGCTGAGCAAAACATGGATGAGGAAGCATAATAAACTCTTTATGCAGCTTCAAATCTGCAAATAAATGTGCTGGCACACACAGTTTTAAGCTTCTCAACCATTTGCACCTTCATCCACTGCTACCTACCTAGGTTCAATCAAGTAATCCTACAGCCCGTCTTTCAACTTCCTATCACAACTGGGCCTTTGTTTCTGGTGCTACAGATCAAATGAGGAAAAATAATACAAGACCTGACTCTTCATTTAATTCACATGATTTACCCTGCATCACCTTGGCTAATGGGCCATCTGCTTCTTTTATTAGGAGCAGAACAGCTAGTTCATTTTTTTTATCTCATGTGGTTGTGCCTATCTCATTTTTCCTTTAGTTGAATGTCCATTAGTAAGAATACCTATGCTCACCCATCGCACAAATTAATTTTAGGGGCTGTTTGGTTCATACAATGATTTCTTAGTCCCAGGAATCACATTTTCATGGGAATATTACCAAAAGTGTTGGATTTCCAAAATATTTCATATTCATGTGTTTGGTTTAGAGACTATTCTTGGGAATCTTAGACATTGTTCCGAAGTACCCATAGTCAACTTAGAGAAATTCATGAACAGCTATGGTGAGATGGTGCCAATGCGGCAGTGGTGAGGGAGACAGCAAGGTGCAGTGGTGGAGGTGGTGGTGGTGATGGAAGTAGGGGTGGAGATATAAGTGATGGCTGACGAGGGGTGGGCAATGATGTCTTTTCACATTCCATCCCTAGGAATGAAAAAAGATGCCCACCTCCACCATGGAAATGTTTTCTGGCCAAAACATGGGAATATTGCATTCCCGAGAATGATAAATTCCAAGGATATTTTTTTCTAACCTTGAACCAACATGGAAATGTCATAGTATTCCCCGGAAATTCTCAGTGGGAATCCTAAAAAATTCCCAAGAATCATGAAACATTATGCGAGCCCCAATTGAATAAAGAACTTACAGAATGAGGTAAAAGTCCAAGGGGATTCCCTTTTTGGCTTGGTCTTCCACTGAAAGCAATTGTTGATGAACTTTCCTTGATTCTTTGACACCATTTGATCCACTCGGTGAGCCAGACTGTTTGGTCTTTTCATCAGATTGAGTTTCAAGAACAGATACAAGTCTCCTAAGGTCATAAGCTGCTTGCTTATAATCTCTAACCATCTCATGTAAGGTGGCTCTTCTTGAAATTGCCTGCAAAACGAGATCAGATAACCCTCTTGTACATAAGAGTCAAGCAGAAAAAGATCTATAGAAAACAACAAAAAAATTGCAACTTGCAGCACAAGATAACTTGTTTAAGAAGGAAAGTTCAATTTGCAAATTTGTTCTCGAGGCAATTAGAATAAACAGATAAAGTATTAACTATATTGGCCTTGTTAGATTGAAGTAACCAAGGTACTCTAAATGTTGGACCAAAATCACCAAATACCAAAATAAGAATATAGAATTTGCAAAGCATGACAATTACACTGTCCATATATATCAAATAAAATTATCAGAGTCCATAAAAATCATCAATTCAAATGAAATTGCTGTCTGTAGTTCATATTACTTCTCATTTCTAATAAGTTATGCTAGCATCTAGTAAGAAACATCCAAATATGAACTCATGAGTCCACCTAATTTAAGGGATTTGAGAACAGCATACCTTTGCATAATTTCCATCCAAGGCCATAGCCACACTGCAGTCTGCAATGGCATCAGCAATTTGGCCCAAAGCTTGATATGCTGCACCACGGTTGCAGAAACATATTGCTGCAAAAGGACGTGATTTGATATTGCTAGATAAAGCAACTGTATAATGCTCTACTGCTTCTGTATACTTTCCCAATTTAAAACTTTTATTTCCTGCACTCTGTTATTAAGAAGAATAATAAGGATAAACATACATTTACACCAGTAGTGTACACAGAAATGATACAAAACTAAAAATCTGAAAATTGTTCAAATAAAGAGTCAGAAGCTAACCTACTTACTGCCATCTATAAACATGATTTAATCACAAGTTAAAAATATTATATTAGTCATATCATTGATTTTAAAAAGAACGCCCAGAATTATCTCCAGTGATACAGAGAACTTTTCATCTGAGAACTACATAATGGTACTTTATTAAGACGTTTTCTCACGTCAGAGGTTATCCTAAATCAATTCATTTATAGAATATTTTAAAGTAGTATTTGTCATCACTGATGTAGGTTCCATAAAAAGGAAAGAACACAGTAATTTTACAGTATGCACCATGCCCTATGCATGAGCATGTGACGTAAACTAGACAATCATCTACACGTTTCAATAACTAACATTAAGGCAACAATTCAGGAAGATGAACATATTAAAATTACCTTGCAGTATAGAAGTTCTCGTATTGTAGCAGCTAATGACAGTGAATCTTCAATGTTGTCAATCACACAGCTGCATTGTTGAAATGAGCAACAGACATCTCACGCATATGAGAAAAAAAAAAAAAATCTTGATTGAAATGGAAAATGAAAATTGGCATTGCTTGGTAAGGATTAAATTACTTGTCATTGAGAGACACAACTTGCTGTAACTTCTCAAGAACATTAAGTGCTGCCTCAAGCCTTCCCAAATGAAAGTAACACTTGGATATCAACGACAACCTCCACAATTTGACAGACATGGAAATATTGAAATTCTCCACACTGTTTGCCAGGTCAAAATTCTTTTCTGCAAGGCACTGACTCTGCTCACAAAGCTGAATTGCTGCATCATATTTTTGCAGCTGCAAGATGTCGCCAGAAATATATAGCAGTTTTATAATCCATAAAATACAAAATAATTCAGTTGAAACAATAGCAAACAAGAAGAACAAGAAGGCATAAAGGTGATTGGAGCAATGGGTTGGAATAGAAAATACCAAATACATAGCCTCTGCTTTCATTTCAATTAACTTTTCTGAGTATAAACTTATTGACAAGGCCTTTGTAAGTAGTTCTAAAGCAGTGCCAGCTGCATCAGAAGTCCTCCGCTTTAAAAGTTCAGCAGCATTACTTGTACACTCAGCTACTTTCTGTTAATATGTAATAACACTTCTTAGACATCTTATAAAAGCATGCGCACTACACAAGCAATCAATGAAAGATAGAAGAGCATTGAAGATTAATTTCTTTTTCAAAAGCTATTAGACAGTACTGACTGATAATAATATAATAAAGTTACCCAGGAAAAGAAACTCTCATTGACATACAACTTGAAAGTAATTCTAAAAAAGCATCATGATAAAATTATCACAATTGCACTACCCACATGAAAAGTAAAGCATTGAAATACCTGAGCCTTTTGAAGACCTTCAGCTGCTTCTACTATAACTCTTCGATCTAAACAAACAACATTACCTGATTCCAAGAACTTATTGAAACACTGCCGAGCATTTTCTACTTCTCCTAGCAAAAGGTGACAGCTGGAGAAGAAGATCACATTTCATTAATTGACAAAAAAATTTACTAGAAACCACTCTAACTTGTAATCTAAAATCATACAAACAAAACCTTACTTGGCAGTTCTCATCTGTACTTTTAGAAAGGTGGCATCTAGAGCAGTAGCCATCAGGCAATCCCCTAGAGCATCTCTAATCCTTCCAAGACCCATTCGTGTTGCTGCACGGTTACTATAGCACAATAACAGGGGCTTAATCCAGCAACCTGACCTTTCACTTGAAGGGACAGAATTTATTCCAAATGTGTAGAACTCCTCAGCTTTAGAAAGATCCCCATTTTCATAGGCTTGGTTCCCCCTAGATAAAATCATGATTGCACACCATAAATAAAGAAAGCAAATTTCGACAACATCTAACATAAATTAGCAGAACCAAAAATAAGAAAAAAAAACAAATTAAATAAATTCTAAAGAGCTGGTTTTTTTAAAGAGCATAACCAAATGTTATGGTCAGCACCTGAGTCGCCACTGGTGACAGGTTTCTTGAATTGTGGCTGAGGATGCAACATGCCCTCCCTTGAACTGGTCATTTATCTCAGACCTATCCGTCACATTAGAATATGATGACATCCTGGCAGTGGCAAGCGGTGAAAATTGGACAAAAGATCCAAACTTTCGGTTCGGATTTGGAGAGATAACAAGTGAGTCACAGCCCACTTTCCTCCTAAATTTCTTCTTCTGCTTACGCTTAAATGATGATGAAGTAGCCTCTCCAGTTGATGATGCAAAAAATGTAAAGTCTTCCTCCTTTGAATCACCCAGACCATGAACAAACCTAAACAGATCAGCTTTTTGCTTTTCAGTGTTTGAGATAAAGTCAACTCCAGCACCTGCTATACTACTACTGCTGACCTGCTCGGTTTTCAAATTAGGCCAGACACTTTTCAGGTCAGAAGAATGAAAATCACCACCAGAAGAACTTCCATTATGTGACAATAACTTGTCCTTATCTGGATCTCCACATCTGTGATCAGTCATATTAATGTCTACTCCTCTCCCTACAGCAGCCAAATGTTCATCTTTATAATCAGTAGGCATTGTTAAATGCAGATAATTTAATTCTTCTGAAGCCTTTACATCTTGATCATCTTCTCTCTTTTCCTGATAGGGAGAAAAATCCATGGGTGAGAAGCTACCAGAAGAATCAGGGGTTTCAAGTGAACTGTTTTCCTTTGACAAATGATCTAGCCTTGTCTGTTTCTTTTTCAAGAAATGTGGCTTCAATTTTCTCCTCATCTGTTTTGATCCTTTTTCTTTAGAAGATCTGACCTTTTGTGTGGATTCCGATTTTTTATTTAACTTAGGAAATAAGTTTTCTTTAAAACAAGAAGGATCCCATGTTGGAGGTTTAAAGTCCATAAAAGACTCCCCGGCTGCTTCTGGAATAAGTGTAAAACCATTATCACACTTATCATGATCTGCACTCAAGGAATGGCCTGTAGAAGCAAAATTATTTGCATGGAAGTCAAGACCAAATGATGATGAGGAGAATGGTGCTGTAGCTCCATTCACTTGTGAATCTTCAGGTACATGACATTCAGGAATTTTGCTCCAATGGAAATCTCTGATGCCATCCTGACTAGTGGATGGCCTAGAGCAAGGTATTTCTGTAAAACCACTGGCAATACTACAACCAGTTCCATTTTGAATATTATTTATTTCACATGTTTTGAAATATTGCCCACCAATATTCTCCGAAGCAGAATTAGGACCAGACTGTTGACCATCAGCATTAGTTCCTGAACATAGATTAAAAGAACCACAAGCCTTCTCACTACCTCCAAACACAAAACCAGCACTACTCTTTACACATGAGTTCTTTGAATCTCCAGTGAAATCATCACTGCCAACATTCTCAAAATCATTGATGTTCAGTTTCTTCATTTTATCTGGTAGTTTATATGCAGGAATGGTGCTATAAACACTAGAAATACTATAAGAACTTCCATATCCATATCCACCCTTACACTTCTCATCATTACCCAAATGATCATACTGATCAGCATGTGTATTACTATAACTAATTGTTTCAGTCTTGGTATTAAAAGCACCCAACTCATGATCTGACATTCTCGTGCTGTTAAGAGACTCCTGCTTTTCCATATTAAAATTTGATGTTTTACCACTATGTTTGTCACCAAAAACAAAACTAAAACTATCCCGCCTATCACACTCAACTTCAGTCTTACATTTCCTCTCTCCACCATCATCAAAACCTGAGTTTTCCAGACATCTACTAGATTCTCCCTTTTCTGTATTTGAATTAGAAAACAAATGGTTTTGATCATCATAAAAAACAAATCCCGCACTATTAAATTTCCTATGCTCCAGTTCTGAATTTAATTCCGTCTTTCTTTCATCACCAGAAACCGTCTTTGCTGCATTTTTATTGGTTTTTCGTCTCCCCGGGAATGAATTTGAATCCATGTCAGACCTGTTAGCACTAAAGACAAATTCCACATGATCACTCTTCCTAAACTCCGTTTGTTTCTCACTTACTACCTCCTCTCTATTAACAGAGCTGCCGGATTCTTCTACATTCCCGGTAGGTACTTCCCGCTCGGAATTCAAATCCGTAGCAGAATCACCCCTTCTAGCGCCAAACACAAAACCCGTGTTCCCGAGCTTCATATGACCACTCGAAGAGCTGCCATTACAAGCACTGGCACCATTCTCCACTCCACTAGTATTACCCATTAACCCATTCGACGCGTTAAGATTACTGGTTACCTGATCGGAGCTCTCACTCCGGGAACGAAAAGGATTGAAGCCCAAGCCCACGTCAACGGCGACAGTTCTGCTTCTCGACCTGGCATGCTGAGACGCAGACTGCTTCCTCAGCTTCACCAGCCTCGGTCTGGGCCTCCCCGGCGGTGCAAACCCGCGGCCACTGGAATCATCGAAAATGGAAGGGCTTGAGCTTTCGCCATTGCCGGAGAAATTGACATAGCTGAAAGCGGTGCAATTGAAAGGAGAATGCGAGGTTGCATCGGGCACCGGATTGGGGTTTTGGACGGAGGAGGAGGAGGAGTTTATCGGAGATGGGAGGTGCACCGCCGGCGGCGACATTGGCGTGGAGGGAGAGTTGAATTGGGAGGAGGAGAATAGGGTTTTGATTTTTGAAATAGCGGTGCAGAGTTGAAGACGCACTCCGCCCAGAAAAGATTAGAACGTGGCTATTTAAATTGTTGTCTGAATAAGGGAATCAAGTGCAAAGCACTTTGGTGCCTTTTCGCGTGCGTTTGCTCGAAGTGTAAGGCTTGCGGAACTTGGTTTAGATATTTGAAGTTTGCAATTGCCTCCAGAGAATGGGGAAGGTTTTCTATCCGTTTTACGTGGGGCAGATTTTTTACCTGCTCGGTGGGATTAAGGGATGAATTAAGGTTATGTTTTCTTGTTACTTGTAACTATTATGCCCTGTTTCACACTTTTTATTTATATTAAATTTATATTTAAAATTTTTAATTTAAAATTATTATACTAATTTATTTATTTTAATTATGAATAAAAATAATAAAAATTTATCACTTTAAACATGATTATTTGTATTATTTAAAAGTAAAAAATGGAACGAATAGAATGCAGCTTTTAAATATTTTAATTGGAATAAATTCATATTTTAATTTTTAAAGCTCGTAAAACAAATAAAAACGGGTTGTATTATATTTTAAAATGTGTGAGCGGAATTAGTACGTGTAAAAACCCATCCTTGTTGTCATCTTTACTTGCAAGGACAAAAAGGTCAAAGAAGAAACTGTTCTGTGAGCGTAAAGTATATTGCATTTCTTTTTTGTTTTTGAATAAATACTATCTATTGTTTTTCTTGTAAAAAAAAAGTAATATCTATTGTTCAATTTCCATTTACGCTTTAATTGATAATTTAATAATATATTTTTATTACTAATTTTTATATAAAAAAGTACTACTTTAATTTTTTTCATCTTCATATATATATATATATATATATATATATAAAATGAAATATGCACAATTTTTTTAATTATAGAAGAGGTTTATCATTTAGTGTGAAGAGGAAAAAATTAAGTTAAAGTAGAGATAAAATGACCTTAATGGGACTTGAACTTGGGATTAAGTAGTCATGTGAGAACCTTAAATAAAAAATAGAAATGACATAATAAATGCTAAGATTAATAGGGTGGTTAGAAAGTGGTAACATTAATTAGAGAGGAGGTATGTAAATGGTAAGAGAGTTCATGGGTAGGTTTGACTAGGCCTGGTCCTGACCAAATATTGATTAAGCAAATTTTTTTATCTCAGATTTGAGGATGGAGTCGTAATTTTACAGAGAAAGTACGCTATGGACATCCTTAAAGAAATAGGCTTAATGAATGCTACATCTGTTGACACTCCTATGGATCCGAATGTCAAACTTCTACCAAATCAGGAGGAGCCTCTATTAAATCCAGGAAGATATAGGAGATTGGTAAGGAAACTAAATTAGCTCACAGTTACTCGTCCATACATCTCTTTTGCAATTAGTGTGGTTAGTCAGTTCTTGAACTCTCCTTATGAGGGTCATTGGGATGCAGTGGTTCGTATTCTAAAATACATTAAGGGAACCTCAGGAAGAGGCCTCATTTATGAAGATAAAGGATATGCATAGATTGTTAGATACTTTGATACAGATTGGACAGGCTCTCCCACTGATAAGCAATCTACTTTAGGATACTATGTATTCATTGAAGGCAATCTAATATCTTGGAAGAGCAAGAAGCGGAATGTAGTTGTAAGATCTAGTGCAGAAGCAGAACACCGAGTTATGGCCTCAGCTACTTGTGAACTTATCTGGTTGAAACAACTCCTCAAAGAACTTCAGTTTGGAGAGACAGTGCAAATGCAACTCATATGTGATAATCAAGCTGCACTGCATATTGTATCTAATGTAGTTTTTCATGAGAGGACCAAACACATTGAGATATATTGTCATTTTATTAGGGAAAAGATTCTATTCGGTGACATCACTACAAGTTTTGTGAATTCAAATGATCAATTAACTGATGTTTTCACCAAATCCCTACGAGGTCCTCGAATGAGTTGTATTTGTAACAAGCTTAGCGCATATGATATATATGCTCCAACTAGAGGGGGAGTGTTAGAATCTCTCAAGATTATGTACATAATTGGGGGTATGTTGTATATATCCAGATACATTGTACGTAGAGCAGTAGGAATCTTTTCTGATTTAGTTTCCAGTAATTAGGCCTTGATTATAGTTTTATATTTATTGTGTAAATAATATAAATAGCTTGCTTTGTGGTGTATTGAGACACATAGTTTCACACAAACTCTTATCTCTCTTTTTCTCTACTTCAACATCAATCAATACACTTTTGATGAAACTATGAACAAGTGTTAGTAGAATTCAATAAAACCACACAAATTGGTTGACACATAATTGTAATTGAAGGAGAGGGAATCAAATTTCTTAAATTATTTTTGAATGAAAGAATAGAACCAATGAGTGAAGCATTCCAGTGACATGCTAGCATGTCATAGACTATTCATCTGGAATTTGACTTTTTATGCATTTCATGGATTTGCACTTGATCCAAAATTTTCATCATTGTTTTAGCCTTGTTGAATATCATCATTGGTACTTGCAATATGTGAGCTTATATGGTTGAAACAGTTAACCAAGGAACTTAAGTTGTGCAAACTGAGCAAGATGGATCTTATATGTAATAATCAGGCAGCCTTACGTATTGCTTCCAATCTGGTGTTTCATGAGAGGACCAAACACATAGAAATTGATTTCATTTTGTGAGAGAGAAGATATAGAGTGGAGAAGTAGTGACCGCTTTTGTCAACTCAAATAATCTATATACAGCAAGTATGTAATCTAGGTAACTAATGATATTCAACAGGCCTTTCGAAGTCTTAGTATGAATTCCTTCATATGTATTTCACCATTTTAATAGGTTTACAATAGTGAAGCTGTACTATAATGCATGTCCAGCAGTGTCAGCAAGCCATTTGTTCAAGTGAGATGTGGCGGAATATTTCATCTGAGGATCTAATTACATTTAACCGTATTGAAAAGGCTATGCAGAAATTGGATAAGTTTTTAATCCAAAGTGGGTGTAAGCACCTATTTTAACCCTTGCTTTCGGCCTCGTCTGTTTTTACTGTGAGGGGAGAGTGCATGGTCTTGCACTGCATGAAACGATCGTTTGAAGTTCTTCCAAACTACTTTAGAACTAATGTGGAATTGGATTTTAGTTAGCAGGGCCCTTCTTACTTAGTAATTCTGTATTTTAGATGTTCCTTACTTTATTTACCATCATTAGATATAATGGCCATGTACATGACACCTTTGATAGATCAACTTTGTGTGCTTGAGTTCACAAGATAAGAATGAGAGGACTCCTGTGGGGGACGTACTAGCTGACACCAGTCAATCTGAGATTGATGACAAAGATGTCTTGAAAAATTTTACAAGATCCTCGGGAGATGATGCAGAGACAAAGATAGCTGATTGGAAAGGTGGAGAAAATGGTCCAAAAGGTACACCTGTTGAGGAGAGTGATGTATCCGGGGAAGTTAACATGGAGGCATCCATAACACCTGATGATGTTATTCGGGCTGGAGGATTTGGTGCCAGAGATGATATCAGTAGCTTTCTTCCCGTTGTAAGTGATTTTACTGATTTTGAAGCTTCAATTCGTGATGCACGAGATTATGAAGAACCACAGGGTGAAGTAAGCAGACCAGGCCTTGGCTTGACTGTAGCTAAAAAGGGAGAATAAATATTTCTGTTACTGTTCTATGCACAAGTCTTTGCAACCTTTTGTTGTTTTTTTTATTGTGTTAGAATATATTAGAGTTATTAGTCTTACTGTATGAGTGGACTTGAGCGTGTACTTGTACTAGTAGTATTTGTACTTAACCTAATTACATGTAATGTATATATGGGACCATTAGGTTAGCAGTTTTTGTATCTGATGAAGTATCAATCCAATATCATATTATTCACTAGTCTCTTTTCTTCTCTCTCCTTGCTAAAACCTTACAATTTCTAACAAATTATTTGATCATAGTGTCTTCTGCCTAGTTTGGCCCAGCTCAAGTATTAAAGGATAGTATCAAGGGTTTGATTACTCTGCAAGTGGAAAAATAAGAATGTGGTAGGGGAATTTCTGTTCGATTGAAGTAAAATGTTTATTTTGGGAATAGTAGTTATTTTGGTTCTTATGAGGTATTTTTACACTCTTTTGTATGTGAAATTAATTCTTGAGGTTATCTTTTTCCCATTAAGTTTTTTTTTTTCAGTAGAATTTGAATTTTTGATATTATAAATAAAATTTATTTAATACTAAATCACACTTTTATGGATAGTAATTTACATGGGCGTAAATTTCACATAAACTATCATGTAAAGTATTTGAATTTAAGTGGCCCTGTCAGAGTTGAAAATATTGCAGATTGAGCATGGCATTGATGATTGTTTTTCCTAATTTTAGATGTTTTTATAATTTGAGAAGTTCTGGCACTAGTTAAATTCAAAAAGTCAAATGCTGCGGAAAAAAAAATTGTGGAACTAGGATTATTAATACTTTTCTCGTAAAAGTAGTTGGTCGGTTAGCTTTCGCCGAAAAAATGGCTAACGGGATTATTTTAGTACTTCTTGTAAAAGTAGTAGGTGGGCTAGGCAGTGCTTGGTTTTTCGATGTTTGATTCCAGAATCTTTTTTTTTTTCTCAATTATAAAAAGTTATACTTAGATTCTCACTTTTGTCTTTGTTTTGTCAAACTTAATATGCAATCGAAAGTGCGATGGTTCACTTGTTTGGAAGGAAGGAATGAAACGATGAAAGGGAGAGAAAGTAGGCTCTTGGTGTAGTCTTGTTTCAGGGTTTGTTTCAATGGACATAACAACTAATAATTTCAAAGAGGTTAACATTCTCATTCAGCGGCATAAATTCAAATAACTAATATAAATCTTCTCCTTCTGGTTGAACATTACTACAAAATCCTGATAGGTGGGTGAGGAATAGATTTTGGTTGAACATTCCCTGTCCTGTGACCACTTCCAGCCACAAGATGTTATTGAATGCAGTCCATGACGAAAAGCTGCCCCGCTTATTCAAGCTTCTGACAGAGTGCCCCCCACGGTAGGACATAGGTAATCTGTCCAAGATTTTGGTGCCAACCCATGTTTAAGAAGACTCATGCAGAATGTTTATCCACATCTCACAGCCCAAGGCATCCAAGTAAGGCAATTCACCAGTGTGCACTTCCATTTCTGGTCCCTGCAGTGACTCCATGTTAATGACCAAGCCTTGATGTGCCTGTGCCTGTGCCTGTGCCTGACCTTAAAGGGAATGGTCGTGACCTCTGGCAGCAACCTTCAAATCTGAAGCAGAACCCATTTCAAAAATGTTTTGTCGTGCGGGAAATATCAGAAACGGTTCTTGGATGCAGGACTGCTAAAGGAGGAAAATGGTGTGTGTTGCCAACGTCCTTGACTCCTTGGCAGCATCCCCTTTGTCCCTTTGAGTTCAAGTAGCCACCAAGAGCTAGTCTCTGGAGTGATAAAAGGATCTTATGAAGTGGCAATAGAGTTTCTGTTGCTGGAGTTGGCTTTGCGACGTATAAACTTTAAGGAGTAAGAGTATGAAAATTTTGCTAAATAAAACGCTCCCTTGTTCTTTCAAACCAGAAGGCGTTGATAAATGCATTTTCACTACTTAATATAAGTAATTAATGCGGCATAAATGTGATTAATTCAATTTAATGAATATATAATTTTAATAATTTATAAATTTAGATGGTTACACTTAAAATTTAATTAAAGTAATTAATAATATTGATACCATCAATTCTAAAGATGACCGAGCGCACATGCTTTGTGATGTGATGCTTAGAATATGAACAGTCAGGTAATTTCATGTAGAGATAGAACTTTCAAGACGTTAAAGTCTAACTCTGAAATTCACTTTTCAATTAACTTAATTATTTATTAATAAATAAAAGTGTGAACCTCAATGTGCATCTTCAGTTACGATGTGATAGCTCAACTTCTTAAGAGTTCTACACTCCAAATCTAAACGCATGCAATCTCTATGTAAACTATGTAGCTATAACATGCAAATAGCTTATCTGTCAAATTTCATATTATTGGTATAGACGCCACTTAATGACCCGGAATCTAATGCAATAATCACATAGGCACCTCTTTGCTAACCTACTTTCCGAAAGTGGCTTGAGCTAAATTATCTTACAGCCTTCAATTCATAGCACAACAAGTAATCAACTAACCACAGCTCCCAGCTTATATAGGCTAGACATAACCTTGGTTTTCTCATCATGATGCAGTGTTGGCAGATAACTTCAATTTCTTAGGTGGTGGGTTTCCTCCAGAGATAAGCACATACAAATAAAAGCAGAGCATTGCAGAACTGCAAACAAAAATTTGATAGATGTATACAGGAGTCAGACTAAACAGGATAATGTTGCAACCAAAAGGCTAAAAGAACAATTGGAAATTTCAAACCATCAAAATAAAATTGAAGGTTGGAAGTCAAGGATTGAGGTACCTTATAATAGCACTGAAGCCAGTAGGAAATATTTTCTTTGCCTGCAGCCAGAAAAGCAAATAAGTACAACAAGGAGACAAGGAAAAAAGAAAGGACCGTATTAGACAAAATAGATGTACTACCAATGAGTAGCTCTGAAAGTTTTTCCAGATAAGGACCCCTGACAATGCTGTAAAATAAGGAAATATGTTAAGAGATGAAATAACAATTATCTTAATAATTGCATGCTGCAGCCTTTTAAGTTTCTTTACTTTCTAAATCCAAGTCAAATTATGTCTTAATGCTGATGATATTATGTACCTGATTGTCCTAGAATAAATGGTAAACTCGATTTTCCTTGCCTCCAGACCTTCAAGCTAAGGGTGCTGAGCAATAGTAAAGCACCTCCAAAGAGCACACCATTGCCTAGTGTTGCCGGACTACGTGAAAAAAGGAATCCAATAATCCCCCCACTTAGAACAAATCCACCTGAGAAAAAAATAACAAAGATAACAAATTACATCTTTTTTTAAATAGGGTAATAGCCTAATAGGGCATAATGTATCATATTTTCTTTTCTTTTTTTCTTTCTTTTTTTCTGAAAGTTCATATTAATGATGTTGCAGTCAAAAGGTCATCCACAAAAATTCAAAAACTGTTCACCATAATTTTCCACTTTAAATTACCAGATTGGATGCTGAATGGTTGATAAGCCATAGTCAACGTAACACTTCCTTTATAAAGCCTTTTTTTTTTGTTAGGGGGGGGGGGTTAAATCAATTTACTGTATTATTCAAAGATCTTTCACTTTACAACATCCTTTGAACAGAAACTGTTTCATTTGCATTTAATTTCAATTTACCATGCTTAAACAAAAAGTCTAAAATTTTACATCTTCTATCAACCTGAATATCATATTGAAGAGCCATCAACATCATTTGAGTTAGGATGTGTTGGAATGTACAGATATGATTGCTAGAATATTTGGATGTGATTTGGATATCCAAATCAAATCCAATCTTTACTGTTGTAATGTAAATATTGTTAGAGAGATTCTAGGCTAGATTTTAGGCTGAAAATCAATCCCTTGAATTAAGGGATTACAATTAATTCTCTATTGATTTTTTTCCTATTTTTTCTCTTAGGCTTTTTCCTAGAATTTCACTATAAATACAGTCTTGTACATCTAGAAATATTAATGAGAAACAGATACCATTCTCTCTTTCTGAATGCCACATGGTATCAGAGCTTTAGGAGAGATTTTTGGATTCTATTTGCAGCCTTCATTGCTGCATCCTTTCCCTTTCCCTTTGCTCTCTGCATCTATTTGCAGTGCAGCCTTCATTGCTGCGTTTCTTTCCTTTTCTTCTCTACTTTCTGCGTCTGTTTGCAGCCTTCATTGCTGCGTCTCTGTTCTGTTCTACAGCCTTCATTGCTGTACGCGTCCCTCACCTTTGCTTAACCAATTCCTTGTTTTTCAGCTTAATGTCTAGAACCTCTGCTCCTCAAACCTCTGTCAAACCAGAGGAAACTATGTCCAATCATATGACTGGAGACCCACAAAATGTTAGGGCAAACCTACAGGCTAAATGAGAAAAACTTTCTCAAGTGGTCTCAATTTGTCAAAACCTACCTGAAAGGAAAGGGCCGACTCAGCTACTTGTCTTGGAACCGGACCTAAACCAGAGAAGCGGATTTGACGCATGGGATGAAAGCTGATTCTATGATTATGTCATGGCTGTGGATTCTATGGAACCAGCCATTTAGCGATATGTGCATGTTTCTAACAAACAAACAAAAGATATCTGGGAATTGTTCGGAGGACATATTCAAAGGCCCGAGATACAGCCCAAATATATGAAAATCCAGGCAAAAGCAAGGGGGAACAAAACAAGAGGGAACAAGACAGTCACTGAGTATGCTAATACTTTGCAAAATCTGTGGCAGGAATCAACCATTATCAAGTATGCATTATGAAGTGTTCAGAAGATGCAGCCACTCTGAAAAATTTCATAGAGAAGGAGAGGGTTATACTTTCTGGCTGGCCTTAATTCAAAAATTTGACTAGGTGAGAGTTCAGATACTTGGCAAGGAGGAAGTTCCATCATTGGAAGAAAGTATTTCCCTGGTCCGAGCAGAAGAGAGCGAAGGAGTGTCATGCTTGAACCTCAGACGTTGGAGGCATCAGCATTGCTGACTGGAAAAAGAACCGGGCAAAGACTGAAAGGACTCAGCAGAATAATAACTGAGACAATTTGTGGTTGCACCTATTGCAAGAAGCCGAGGCACACAAAGGATAAATGTTGGAAATTGCATGGCAAACCAACAAGCCGAGAATGGGGGAACCGATCAGCACATCCTCAAACTCATTTGACTGAGTTTCCGGAAGAACAGCAGAAAAGGAAACTTCAATCAAGTTTGAAATTGAGAAAATCATAGGTTTGTTAGAATCTCTAGATAAGCCCTCAGGTTCATGCCTTTAACCCTCTTAGGTAAATCTTCCTGTTTCTTTGGCTTACATGCCTCACGGAATCACTTAGACACTTCCTGGATCATAGACTCTGGGTTACTTGACCATATGATTCCCTGTTCCTCACAGTTTAGCACATATACCCTTGTCCTAGTAATAGAAAAATCACAGTAGCAAATGGATCACTTGCTACTGTTGCTGGAATTGGAATATATTTATTTCACCAAATATTTACCTTAAAAGATGTCCTTCAATGTGCCAAAATTATTCAGTCAACCTTGTCTTCTATCCATAAACTTACTAAAGATTTATAGTGTGTAATGTAATTTTTCATCCATCTTTATGTGTTTTTCCAGGATAAGGGCTCGGAGAGGAGGAATGTGAACTTTGCTAAGGGAAGGAATGGGCTTGTATTTCTGAATCCCAGATTGCCTCTAAGAGGAGTTTCACCAAATACATCTGTTTTCTTTCCCTTACAACTCTAGAGTAAAGAAGCATTTGGCTTCATCATTTTTTTTTGGCCCGTCCTATCCGTTTCAAGACTTTGAAGTAATGTACCCCATCTTTGTTAAGAATTTTAATATTAAAGAATTTCATTGTGATGTTTGTGAGTTACAAACACCCGGATTCCATTTCTAATTAGTCAATAAACGAGTGTTCTAACCTTTTGATTTAGGTCATAGTGACACTTGGGACCTTCTTCAATCTCAAATGTCTCAGGAGCTCGTTGTTGTTACTTAATAGATGATCTGTACTAGAAGTCACATGGACTTTCTTGCTCAATACAAAAAATCTGATGTGAGGACAGTTATTCCTTCCTTCCATTCCATGATTCAGAAATCAGTTTGGGGTTAAAATTAAAGTCTTAGATCCTGACAATGCCAAAGTTATTTTAAATTCAAGGCTTGTTCACATATTTTTCAAAAGGAGAAATCATTACACAGATCACCTGTATCATATATCCCAACAGAACATAATTGCTGGAAAAAAAAAAATATGGTCACCTTTCTTAAAACTAACCGAGCCTTTTTATTTCATGGGAAAGTTCCTAAAGTCTTATTGGGAGGAAGCTATTCTTTACAAGCCACTTTATATGATAAATCGGTTACCCTCACGTTTATGGACCAAAAAAAACACCAACTGGCAATCTGTCCACTTTCTACCCTCACTTTCGAGTATCCAATGGCTCTTACACCAAGAGTTTTCGTTGTACTTCTTTTGTCCATATATCATAAACCACCAGAGAGGAAAATTAGATCCCACGAGCCATCAAATGTATCTTCCTTGGCTATTCTAGCACACAAAAAGTATAAATACTATTCATCCTCCTTCTTAGAAAAATTACTATATTGTCAGTTAGATGACCTTTGTTGAGAATAAGTCATATTTTCAACCATTCTTCTTCAAGAGGGAGAATTTCATTGGAAGATAAGAATGCTCCTTGAAATAGATGGTCTGGTCTTTAGTGATCTTGAGTTACCCGTTCTCATACAAACCTCCATTTGCTTCCCCAACTAATTTTGTCTCCCAATCTACTACTCCTGGAAAATTCTTCAACTTGAGTCTTTTCCAAATTCCATTTCTCAGGAAAACCTATAACTCTTCCTCAAACCGATTCTGTTCCCATAATCCTAAAAGTTTTCTCAGATATATTCAAGGAAGATCAGCTACTGTTCCTAATCCAAAGCAAAAGCCAGACTACCATCCGGACCTTATCAATGAAAGCACGGTAAGTCCTATTCCCATTTGGCTGAAACAGTCTGTTCATAATCATGAGAATGATATTAAATCTCCCCATTATCAATGAAAGCACGATAAGTTCTATTCCTTTTTTGACTGAACCGCTGTGTTTGATGATTTGGATTCTTCCATTGCCCTTAGAAAAGGTTCCAGAAAGTGCACCAAAAACGGCCTATTTATCCATTGTCTCACTATGTGTCACTACAACGTTTGTCACCACCCTACAAAAATTTTAATTGCAAGCCTAGATACTATTGCTGTTCCTAAATTCTTCTATCTGAAAGGGCATTGTCAAAAGAAGAGTGGAGAAATGCAATGAAGGAAGAAATGAGGGCACTAGAGAAAAACAAGACATGGGAGATAGTTGACAGACCGAATGGAAAGAATTTAGTTGCCTGCAAATGGGTCTTTACTTTGAAATACAATGCTGATGGCTCACTCAAGAGATACAAGGCTAGGTTGGTGGCTAAAGGGTACACTCACACTTATGGAGTATACTACCAGGAGACATTTGCACCAGTAGCTAAGATAAACACGGTGAGAATCCTACTATCTGTAGCTGCTCACTTTGATTGGCAACTTCAACAATATGATGTAAAGAATGCCTTTCTTACATGGGGACCTAGAAGAAGAAATCTACATGATTATTCCACCATGTTTTGAAGGGAGAGAAACAGCAACTAAAGTATGTAAGCTGAAGAAAGCAATGTATGGGCTAAAACAGTCACCAAGAGCTTGGCTCGGAAGATTTACCAAAGTCATGAAAGCGTCAGGGTATAAGCAAAGTCAAGGAGATCACACACTGTTTATCAAGCACATGAATTCAGGGGGAGTTACAACACTTCTGGTATATGTTGATGACATAATAGTCACTGGTAATGATGAAGAGGAGAAACTCAAACTAAAACAGTGCTTGGCAAAAGAGTTTGAGATAAAAGAGCTTAGGAAAACTGAAGTACTTTTTCGGAATTGAAGTCTCATACTCCAAGCAAGGGATCTTTATCTCACAGAGAAAATATGTCCTGGATCTTTGAAGGAAACCGGAATGCTTGGTTGCAAAACCAGTGGCTACTCCGATTGAAGCAAACCAGAAACTAACAGCAGCAAGTGAAGAACCAGCTGTTGATCGAGAAATGTACCAGAGGCT
The DNA here is from genome assembly GCA_019955255.1 of Castanospermum australe. Classification (NCBI taxonomy): domain Eukaryota; kingdom Viridiplantae; phylum Streptophyta; class Magnoliopsida; order Fabales; family Fabaceae; genus Castanospermum; species Castanospermum australe. The sequence continues at coordinate 572,507 of NSJW01000162.1, forward strand.
AGTAGGAAGGCTTATCTATCTTGCTCATACCCGACCAGATATTGCCTATGCAGTAAGTCTGATTAGCCAGTTTATGCATGATCCAAAGGAATCACACGTGCGAGCTGCTCTTTGAATACTATACTATTTGAAAGGAAGTCCAGGGAAAGCAGTGCTATTTAAGAAGAGTTCAAAACCTTAAGTTAGAAGTCTATATAGATGCGGATTTTGCTGGCTCCGCGGTTTGACAGAAGATCAACAACAGGTTATTGTACCTTTCTCGGCAGTAACCTAATAACATGGAAGAGTAAGAAGCAGAATGTTGTGGCAAGATCAAGTGCAGAATCCGAGTTCAGAGCAGCAACACAAGGAATTTGTGAGTTATTGTGGCTGAAAATTATACTAGAAGACTTGAAGATCAAATGGCAGGGTCCCATGAGACTGTATTGTGAGAACAAGTCTGCAATTAATATTGCTCATAATCCTGTACAACATGACAGGACAAAGCATATTGAAATTGACGGACATTTTATTAAAGAGAAACTTGAGGAAGGACTAATCTGCATGTCCTATGTTCCTTCAGGAAAATCAACTTGCCGATGTCTTAACTAAAGGACTCAACAGTGAAAATTTTCATGAGATGGTTTCCAAGCTGGGAATGGAAGATATATATTCACCAGCTTGAGGAGAGTGTTGGAATGTACAGATATGATTACTGGAATATTTGGATGTCATTTGGATATCTAAATCAAATCCAATCTTTACTGTTGTAATGTAAATATTGTTAGAGAGATTCTAGGCTAGATTTTAGGCTGAAAATCAATCCCTTGAATTAAGGGATTACAATTAATTCTCTCCTGATTTTTTTCCTATTTTTTCTCTTAGGCTTTTCCCTAGAATTTTACTATAAATACAGCCTTGTACATCCAGAAATATTAATGAAAACAGATATCATCCTCTCTTTCTGAATTCCGCAGGATACAGTAAGTTAATAAATGGAAATATGGAATAGAAATGCAAAAAATCCCCTCCCAAAAAAAGGAGGGGGGCGATAAAGTTTTTTTTTCTCCATTTTTATGAATATATGGCCAAAAGAAAAATTCCGAGCAATAAATATTTATAAACTTTTAGGCTTAATTTCACTGTTAGTCTCTTTTGTTTTCAAAATCAACTATCAAGCAATTTTGTCCCCCTTGTTTCAATTGCAGTAATGACATCCTCTTAAAATTTCAATTAAGCAATTAGGTTCAAATCCCAGTCATTAGACCCATGGCCAAACTGTGATGATTGATGAGATGGCATTTTTTACTTTAATTTGACGAGAGATTCTTTGATACACTTGGTGTAAGACAATGCTCTTATACTACACCACTCAATGCGTGCCATGTTAGCTATGATTAGTACTAAATGCATTTATTAAAATTGATAGCTGATATTGTTGACATGGCACGTATTGAATGATGCGGTGTAAGAGCATTTTCTTACACTAGGTGTATATAAGAATCTCTCCTTTAGTTAACACCTAGTCAACTTCAGTGCCACATCAGGAAAAAAATGCCACCTCATCACATTCCATTCATGAGTCTAATGGCAGTTAAAGGATTCGACCTAATTGCTACAATTGAAATGAGAGGGCCTAAATTGCTTGATTTTAAAAACTTGTAGGACTAAAAGTGCAATTAAGCCAAACTTTTATCCATCAATACCATAAGGAAATGTAACATGTATTATCTGTAAAATCACCTATCATGCAAATTATCAATCAAGGAACACTTACCAAAGGGAATGCCTAAACAAAAGTCATGAATTTTTGCAGTCCTTTTCTGTTGACTGACACCTTCTTCCTGCACTGTCTCTCCAAACCCTATTTTTTCAGCATCATGGTCTTCTTTCGTTGAATATGCCTTCTGCTTTTCTCCGACATGCAATTTTGACACATCAGCTGCATAACTTGGTGTATTTTTGGTATCAGAACCAGCAGTATCTGTGCCATGCCTCTCGAGACTCATAACAACTGATATCTATATCATATATGCTTGCTGTTTAGTCTCAATATCAAATAATTTCTCTAGCAAACATTCATTTAACGAAAATAAATTATTTATGCAAGCTGGTTCATATAAATGTTTAGCACTCTGTCCTGCAATCTCACATGAGTGACATATACAAGCATATAGATTTAATACAATTTCGAGTAAATGCAGAGAAAAATGCCTATATGCTATATCACACTAATTGTGTAATTCATTAGATCATTAATGCCGGCTTGTCCGCCTTGTTGACATAAACTTCTAACACTCTGTTGTGCATTTTCACTGGAACTACATACAAGCATATAATAAAGCTCTGCTTTCCAGTACTTGCAGAGAAACTACCTATAAGAAGGTGAGCATGCTAAAGTTGAAGATGTGAATTATGCATTTTACTGCTTAGCATCAAAAGATCATCACTAGAAAGAAAGAGCAAGGTGTGAAATCAGAGAAGAGAGATACTCAAAAGAAAATATGTCAAGCAGAACATTGATGATAGAAATGGAATAGATTTGTCAAAAAGAAAATCTTCAAAGTAGTAATTGTCATAGGTCTATATAAATTTTAAAAAAAAAAAATCACATTGTGTGCAAGAAAAACTCTCTCCAAATGACAGCTTCGAGTTCAACTCCAAATTTACTGACAAAATGAGAAGAAAGTTGAGGCCACTACCCTTGCCGACAACAACGTCTTGAAGGGCATCGAGGATGGTCTCAAGACCTGGGAGGCAGGGATTCAGAACTGCTCTTCAGACTGCTTCCAATATTGTTCAGAGCAATGATTCTCACCAGCTCCCAGTCTCTAGTATTTAGACACTTTCCGCTCCAGCAGCACTGTGAACCATCGTGTTTGCCAGTTGGTTGTGTGTCATTCAACACCACATGTATTTAGTATCTCTGTGTTCCAGCGGTCCAGCCACAAGCCATTTTTGAGCCAATTAGAGACGTTTTCGATCTGGATTGAACTTCCAAGGATTTTGGGTCTCCTAAATTCGTATTTGAGGTTATTCTTTGTGTTTTAAGTTTCCAAATGCTGATTGGAGAAGTTTGGACCCTGCTGTGTCTAATTTCTGCTATGTGTCTGCAGTGCATCTTATTCCTTGGCCATGCAACATTCCAACCAACTCTTTTGGCTGAGCGTCATTCCAGCTGTCTTGCTAAGTTATCTTTTTAGCAGTGCTCATCTTGCATATCGCCTCTTCAATATCCAATATCCCGGAGTTGTCTTTCCAATATGGAGCCCACATTATAGTTAGGTTATTTTCCTTAAGTGTGTTTATTTGTAAAAAGCTTAAAGCTTAATAAGATTTAGGTTGAGGGAGAGTGTTAGAATATTAGGGTTATTATGTTATTAGCATAGTTGTCAAATTATGAATCGTATCGAGAATCGTTTGTTCAATTTTTGAATCGTGAATCGTAATGTAGCGTACGATTCAAAACACATCAATAAAAAAGCTTAAATATACATGATTTCACATCTCAAATATGAATAAAATACTTAAAAGTCTCAAATAAATACTTAAATGTCACATCACTAAGAAAATAGTGAACTCCAATAATAGTATAATACCATAATGTCATCATAAGTCATAAGTCATAAGTAAGCTCATAGGTAACATACTCCTTCCCCTTCTTCTTAGCCTTAAGAAACCATATAGAGTGATTATATGAACACCCAGAACCATAACAAAAACAGTAACTGTGTGAACAATCAAAAAGGCAAAACCCAAAAAACGAAACAAAGTGAGAATAGTGATTGGTTTTCAACGTGAATGAAAACTGGTTCTATGTTCAGTAACGAAACAAAGCAATCGAACCAAGTGTGTTCAGTAATGCCCCTTCAGTTGCTTTTATTTAATAATTTAAGCTTCTACCTCTTTAGAATTGATGATAGAAAAAAAAGAAAAAAAAAAAAAAAAAATTGAATCGTAGAATCGTTTGAACCGTATCGTTGATACAGAATCTCATTGAATCATGCATGTATCGCGCGATTCAAAACCATCTACGATTCACCACATGATACGAATCGCTGGCTTGCCGAATCGTACGATTCGAATAGTAAATTGTGCGATTCTAACAACTATGGTTACTAGTCTTATAGAGCAGGGCATGTACTAATAGTACTATACTAATCCTTGACCTAGATTATTAATATAAATAGTTTGTAATATAACACATATCACATACCATATCAATCTAATCTCGCATTATTCAGAGAATCTCTATTCTTTTTTCCTTATTTTCTAAACCTATAATTTCAACAAACTTCGCTGAAATTAAGTAAAAAATAGGTGGCCACAGTTTTAGTCCTAACGTCATGACATGGATTTAACAAAACCAATCTGTTAAACCCAAACAAAATTTACGCATTCAATATTTCTTCCTAAAGTGGATATATTGAAGCACCAGAGATACGCAAATTCACAATCTGCATTTTTTTTTTTGCATATAACCCATTTCCTAGCAATGCATATCTAGAATTTCAGAGCTCTAACATTTTTCAATTTTTTTATCACCCGATCATAGAAACATGAATTCAGAGCTCTAACAAATTTTTTTATCAGTGAAGTGAGAGGCACCTTGGAGCGAAGAGACAGGCATGGAAGTGACCGTCTTCGCAGCTGCAGGCTGCGATTAACGGCGGAGAAGCACGAGAGCTGAGAGATGGTGGCAGCCATGGCGGTGGTCGTCGCTAATCGGAGATCAACACCCTGCGCCGATGGCAATGGCAATGGATTTGTTTATTTTTCCATTGCAATATATGGGATCCGAATCAGAAAGTGGAAATTTAAAATAGGAAAAAAATTATATATATATATATATAATAAATTGTTGGGTTGGGCGAGTTTTGCACGTGGATCTGAATTTTGAGTTTTTTCAGACTGTTTTGGTCGGTTAAGACGGCCCGCGGGAGTCCTCACTGGCCCCCGCTAAGGCCCGTTGATTTGGCGATCACGACACTTTAGTTCATTTTTTATTTTTCAGTAAAAATAATAAAAAGAGTTCTTTAAGGGTAAAGGTTAAAAACCTCTTTTAAGTCGAAACTTAAGTTTTTTCCGTATTTTTAAAATTACAGTACCTTAATTACTGCTACCATTCCATTAAAGGCGACACTATAATCCATTTAATTCATTGTTCTACGAAACCAAGGAAAAAAAAAGGATTCATTTTCCTACGAAAATCTTTTTGGTGAAGCGGTTACTGGGTAGGACAACGTGAATTAAATGATTTTATATTTTTTTTTATAAAATGTCTTTTTGCAGAGAATTTATTTTATTTATTAAATAAGTCATAAGCTATTGTTATTTTGTCAAATTTTACATTAAACTTGAAACCCTTTTTTTTAAAACTTATTTACTGAGGAAGTTATAATATATTAAACTTGAAACTTTTTTTTTCACTTTAATATCTATATATTGTTATAAAAAAAATTTCTGTCTCAAATTTTTAATTTTTCAAAAAATTATAAATAACTAATTGGTTACAAATAAAAAATAAAATAATAAACATAAACATTTTTTTATACTTACATCCTAGGGTTATAATTACTTTTAAATATAAAGAATTGTTTTTATTTCGGTCTAAGCATTTGAATTGATCGTCCATTTACTGACTGTGCTTATACTATGTTCAATAATTAAACTGAACATTAAAATGCAGCGTGCTTGCTGATTGTAGATTTTACACTAGAGTAAATTCTCTTGAACATTCCAATAGTATTTAGTACTTCGTGTGCGTGTAAATGATTGCCTTCAAACTTGCTCAAATCCAAGCCAGTGCAAGCACGGGGGTGCATAACTATGTGGAAGCCTATAGCGATGTCAAGTTCAGGTACACCGTGCACACATGAAAAATATTTGTTGCACACCAATATTTCTACACTTATCTTTACATCACTTTATTTGAGAAAAGAAAAATTAAGAAAGAGTATGTTAGATTGTGTATTTTTTTATTTTATTATAAAAAAATATAAATGATGTAATAAAAATTATGTGTAAATAACATGATTGATACACACATTGTAGTCGGGATGAGGTTATCGCCTCTCACCCATTTTCCCAATTCCTATTCCCTCCCATGGGAATCATTCAAAATGCAATTTTTTTTCAGCTGGCTATCAACCAAATCGAACACTGCCATTATACTTGTGTATTCGGAATGTTCTCCACTTTAAGAAATTCTTTGTAATCTAAGAGAAGTATACTAAATCAATAAAAATATAATACATGACATATAAAATAAATATGCATTGTCAAATTGAATTTATAATATTATAAAATAAAATTTAAACTACAAAGAATATTATTATAAAATAAATTTTAAATAAAAGCTGAATTATAAAAAATATTACTATTGAGTACTCCCTGACTTCCTAAATATTAGCATAAACAATCGCAACACATAACTTGCTAGGTCCTCTACACCTTCTGTTCATGATCTTACACTACATATATATATAGAGAGAATATCAAGTAAAAAGAATATTTATTATAAGAGAAGCATATAATTTTTTAAATGGTAATATGATATTTAAATAAAATCTAATTTTGATTATTTATTTTAGATTTAATGATTTAAATTTATTCTTTTTGCCTTTTATTGTAAACCATCCTCTCACTTATATGCCCCCACACACAAATAAATATATAAAATAACGAATGACTTGCGTTGTTCTTCCTTTTCAATATTCTTTTATGATTCCACCACCACTGCTCCTTCTCCATCTTCAAATCCCAATTCGGCTTCTTCCTCTTCCTCTCAGCCAAAGATCCTTCTTGTAACTCTCACGAATATTTTCAAGTTTCTAATGTCAAGTTTACGTGACTTAACTTCTCCAACTACGTACCTCCTTTGGCACTATAAATATACATTATTTATTAATTTTATTTTTAAAAAATTAATTTTATTAATTTAATCTCAAACTTTAAATTTGTAACAATTTCATTCTATTGAAAGCCTAAATTAATAAAATTAAAATAAATAAAATGATGAAATTTGTTATTGGCTTGAAACTTAAATAATTAAATTAATAAAATTAATTTTTAAAAAATAAAATTAATAAATGATATATATTTTAAAAACTAAAAATATCTTTTACTTTATATTTTTATACCTGTATTCAAAGGCTTTAATGTGTTTGATGACCATATTGTTGCAAATTCCTCTCCCCTTCATTTTTCATTTTTAATATTATTTACTTCATTAATTAATCCTCAAATTGAGTTTCTAGTTTTACAAGTCGAACTTTCTCTTTAGTTCTTTCTTTTAAAAAGCTCACGAGCTCTAAGCACCATAGCTATTATTACCCACGACACATATAGTGTCTAACTCTCAGTAGTGTACAATGTTCGTACACGTTTATTCTGAGGGATAAATAGGGATGACAAAAATTTTCATGAAAACGGGTATATGTAAGAATTGTCTACAACGCGATAGCTATGGGGTCTTTTACATCTCCGCAAGGGCAGGGGCAGAAAAAATTTTGCCCACCAGGGATTATAGTGCATGGTTGGTAGCGTTTAATTTTAAGAAAAAAATTATTCTTTTTTTAAAATTCTCACAATGAAATTTTGATTATAAATTTTTTTAAACAAAAAATAAGTTAATCTAAATATACACATAATACCTATCCGTGCTCATAAAAAAGGTTACAAAGATATAAGTATATAAACGAGTTATATTCTTGATCTAGTTATATTTTTCTCTTTTTTTTTAGATGATATGTGAGTTTGTCTTTTCTTATTATTTTATATAATATTTTTGTTAATAGTAGACATTTATTTGAATGATCCCTCAATGCTTAAAGTTGTTGATAAAATTTATACCATCCAAATAATAATTATTTACTTTAGTTTATTTATTATGTAACTCTTCTTGCAAAAATTTTACAAATAAGAGGTGGCCTTGATAAATCCAATACTAACCACAATTAGAGTTGAGCTTATAAATTATTTATAGAGACCTTAATCATCCAACCTCTTAACTTGTCAAAACAATACACTTAAGATATTAAATTTGAGACGTAATATTTTTGTTTGTTTTTGAAATTTAATTTTATAATGTTATAAGTTCAAGATTTTTTTTTTGATCTATACGCGTTTTTTTTTGTGGCTTTTTAAGTTTTATTTTAAATCATTAGATATTCATCTCTTGGTCTGGCTGGGCAAAGATGGGGGAATTATACTCGGCACGTATATTATAATGTTATAATTAGACAAAAGTGAAAGAAAAGGTGTCATTAGTAGAATTGAGAAGAATTGTTTGAACTTTGAAAAACCTTGGATCCCCTGAAAATCTCTAAGAATTACTTCCTTATAAGGAATTGGCTTGTGCTTAACTGCAAACCTTATTGGATTTTCTTGTTTACCAGAAAAGAAAAAGCAGGCGGTATAAATTTACTGCTAGAAATCACTCTAATAGCCCAAGTTGTCATAGTAGTCGGCCTTGTTACTTATATACCATCATTTCCTGCTTAACTCATCTAATGTGAGACTTAGTGTATCACAATAACCTTTAGAAGCAATGCAAAATTATTATAAATTAATGCAAATGAAGCCAATGTAATTTAAAGAATAAAGTGCATTATTTATAATTAGGTATAATTATACTAATTTCTCTTCAGACTAATATTTATTATATCTAACACTCATCTTATTTGAAAAATTATACATGTATCTTTTATTTTATATACGGTTCTTACATTTATATCCTTCTTTGTTTGAGAAATATACGCCTATATTCCTTATTTTATATAGGGTTCTTACATTATTATCCATTGTAAATAATAAAACAAGGAAAGTAAGCTTAATTTCACAAATAAAAAGAGTGTCAGTGTAATAAGCATTAACTTTAAGAAAGGTCAGTGCAATTACCTCTTACAATTAATGCTTTAGGATTTGATAAAACACAAGTTAATTGACCCTTGAATTTTAAAATCATCCTAATTAATACTTAAAATATGACAACTATATAAATCAATCCTTCCATCCGTTTTTCATTCACTTCAAATCTTTTTTTATTCAATTTAAAATAGATGAAAAATAGATAAAATGATTGATTTGTATAATTATTATAGTTTCAGTACTAACTAGGACGATCTTAAAGTTCAGGAGTTTATTTGTAAATGACTCAAAGTTTAGGATGTCCATATGCTCTTTTTTTAATAAATTATAAATTTATTAAAATTCACTTTTTAAATTTTATTATTAATGATTACATGCATTTTACTATCCAAAGTGTAGGGTGTACTTTAGATATTCCAAATTTGCCAAATGTGTAGGAGCACTCTAATGAATTCAATTCCTCTAAAATGAAAGGTGCACTTTAAAAGGTAAAATATAATATTTATAACCATTGATTAAAATTTGATAAATATAAGTACATAAATAACAAATTATAAATTTATTAATATCCTCTCCCTTAATTTTATCTTCAATGATTATCCATTTGTATTTTATTTTCTAAATTGCATTCCTCACTAATAAGAAGACCAAATCTTTTTTTAATATACTCTCTCTTAATTTTCTCATCAATGATTATTTACTTGCATTGTATACAGTATAAGAGATGGATAGTATAGTATAATTAATACTATTCATTTTTAGGCAAGATATTAGATAGCAGTTTATTTAGTCAAAATAATATTATCCAGTCTTAATTATGTAAGATTATATAAGATAAAATAATTTAATTTTATTTGTTATAAGGTTAGAGTTAAATAAAATTTTTTGAACTGAATATTATGTTATCCAGTGTGTTGTTCAAACATTGTATAAAGATGGATAATATTAATTATATTATACTATCAATTGCTTGTACAGTATACCAAACGAGACCAAAGGTACACTACTACGAGACCAAAGGTACACTACTCAATAATGAGAGGAACCAAATCCTTTTCATTGTTTTGAGCAGAACAGGACATGGAAGAAACTAGGATGACTATTCAAAGGGAAAGAGAGAGCCCCCGCATGAAGATAATAAACAAGTAGCGCGCTAGACAAGTCCTTGGATTAGGGGCACAAACAGGGTTTTGTTTCTTCTTGTAGACTCTCGTGACTCTAATCTAGTGGCTGGAGCACTTTTGACCAGTTAGAGTGATTGGCACCGTGGGAATCGTAGAAAAATCTCATGCAGAACCCTTGCTTCAATTTTGTCTATATAAACGAACTAGTTTTGGATATCCATAATGCCATATCCTTAATAATATTATCAATTCTTCCTTAACCAGTTTTCTAGCTTCTTCTCTCAAATGGTTAAATCCCTTTCAGCTGGGAAAAGTTCTTCGTCCATGGCTTCTGTAATTCTCCTATTTGTGCTACTTATTGCTAGCACAGGCACAACAGCTTGCTAGCTGGCTCCACCTCTCTTTCCCTCTCTATCTCTGACACTCATGCACGTACCCACACATTGATTTCTGTTACATGATGTTATTATTTTTCTAGTTTGGCTTAAGGGTTGTGCCCTAGTGGCATGCATAACTGTTTAATTGTGATGCATGTGCTGCTTGTATCCATATATTATACAATTATACTTGCTAATGTGATGATCTTGGGATATCTGTTCAATGAGAATTTAAAATGACTTCTATGTATATCTTAGATATGTAATATTGGTCTTCTTTTGTTGGCCAACAAACTATGGTAAAGTTTATGTATTTCTAAAATATTATAAAAAATGCACAGATTTAAATAATGATCTAATAACAAAAAGAAAGCAGCTTTTTTAAATACTTAAATTATATAATATAACCTTTAGCAATTAAATTTTATGTATTAAATTTAAATAATGATCTAATAACACGTGACATGTACGTGACTATCAATATTATTTTTATTTTTTTAAAAAAATAACTCATAAAGGTGATAACAGTAAACTTCATACCAATTTTTAGATACATCATATTTTTATTTTATGAGTTATTTTAAAAAAATAAAAAATATTAATAGAGCACATGTCATTAAAATATAAGTTACATTATATTTAATAGTTACTTTAAATGCACTCATCTCTACAAGCATGCTACCTAATTTAATTACAGCTGGATACCAAGATAAAGTTTCAAAATTATACAACTTTTTAATAATTACTAACGTGAAATACTCAAATTAAATAATATTATTAAGTAAATTTAAACCCAAATGTTCAAACTAACATAATTAACTATACACAAATAACAAAGTTAGATAAACACCAGTCCTGAATTCCAAGTTTACAATTGCTTATATATACCTACATATTTAAAATTATTAATATATACATAAATAACTTATTTTGCGTTTTTAAAATTAAAGGTATTTTTATACGCTTACTTAATGGATGAGTAGTGATTATAATTAATTCACATCTCTCCCCATTAATTTATTAAACAAGGACAAATTTCCTTCCATCTCCACCCCACAAGAAAGAAACCCCATCTATTCATCCTGTCACGGAGAAACTTTCAATAATTAAGGGTGCTTATGACCCGATTCAGTACGAAAGCCCAACTCAACTGGAGTTATTTGGGTTGAATTGGATTTGGTTTTGCATAACTTTTTGGGTGGAGAGTGAGCCTAAAAATGGACATAAAGAATTTTTCAGGCCAAATCCAAGTTATATTTTGAATAGACATAACCTAATATGATATTAGATATACAAGTTGTTTTATTTTTATTATTGGAATATCTCTTTCAAACTTGGCTTCTCACATTTGATTTTACTTTAAGTTGTATGACTATAAAAGTAGAATTTTTTTTTGCCAAATTTGGTTTACTGTCAGTTTTATTTGCTTGCAAAGATACTAAAGAAACTATGGATGGGTTAGGACACCTTCAATAGCAATCTGTTTGGTTTGAGGAAATAAATATTTTCTATTTTCATTTCATGAAAAATATTTTTGATTTCTATATTTTTAAATTTTAAAACATGTTTTTGTAAGATAATTTTTATTATAATTACAAAGTTGCCACTGCATTTTCAACTTCCTATTTTTAGAAACGACAAAAACAATTATTTGATGTTTCTAGATTGGTCATATTTTAAGAAATGTTTTCTAAAAAACATTTTCTACAAATTGCATATCTATTTTCTATTTTGATTGATAACAGGAACAAAAATACTTAAACCAAACATGCTTTTAGTTTTTTATTTTTTTTTTATTTTTGATTTTTTTTAAAAACTATGATAATTGTGTTTTGTTTGAGTTCTGATTTACCTCGGTCGAGACTCATCCCAATCAAACCTAATTCACGAGCACCCCTACTTATAATACTTGCTTAAACGGGCAATTTTGTCATCCCAATTTTGTTTACCAAGTTTCCATCAATTCACCTCCAGTATCATATATTTCGGCCCACCTGACGTAGGTGCACAAGCAGGTGTGTTATGGAAGACTTGGCAACAACTTGCCTTCTCCACAAGAATTTGTGGGTCTCTTCGATCAATACAACTTCCGCAGGATGCGAATCTACGATCCAAACCAACAGGTCCCCCAAGCTCTCAGAGGTTCCAACACTGAGCTGTTGCTAGATGTCCCAAACGACAACCTCCAAAATCTAGCAGCCAGCCAAGACAATGCAAACAGATGGGTACAAGACAATGTCAAAAACTACGGCAATGTCAAATTCAGATACATTTCAGTGGGGAATGAAGTCAAGCGGGGGACCCATTTGCTCAATTTCTTGTCCCTGCCATGCAAAACATTCAAAACGCCATTTCAGGAGCTGGCCTTGGAACCCAGATCAAAGTTTCCACTGCTATTGAGACTGGTGCCCTTGGAGAATCATACCCACCATCCAAGGGCGCCTTCAAGCCAGAACACAGAGGAGCATATCTTGATAATGTCATCAGATTTCTAGTGAAAAATGGGTCCCCATTACTTGTTAATGTGTACCCTTACTTCAGCTACATTGGCAACACAAAGGACATTCGTCTTGATTATGCACTTTTCACAGCTCCTTCTATTAGTGGTGAATGATGGGACACTTGGGTACCGTAACCTTTTTGATGCTATTGTGGATGTTTTATACTCTGCATTGGAGAAAGTAGGCGGAGGGTCAGTGAACGTTGTTGTGTCTGAGAGTGGATGGCCTTCATCTGGGGGGATGGCAACTTCACTTGAGAATGCAAGAACTTACAATACGAACTGGGTTCAACATGTGAAGGGAGGGACACCAAAGAGGCCAGGCAAAGCCATTGAAACTTATGTGTTTGCCATGTTTGATGAAAATCAGAGGAACCCAGCGTATGAGAAATTTTGGGGGCTCTTCCTTCCAAATAAACAGCCCAAATATACAATTAATAGGTTTAGTAAGAAATTAATAAGCACATAATTAGTATGTGATTCCAAATAAAACTTTCATAATTCCCCATGAAGAGGCATGGGTCAACTTTATTTGTACTCCCGCAAGTGCTCAGGCAAATATTGTCTTAAATAACAGTTTGCTTATTACCTTGTAGTTGTTTTTTTAGCAAGACAAAGGCATGTGTGTGTATATATGTATAGTGTGAATTGAACTAGGAATGTTTCGTTGGTTCGTCTCATTTAAACTATCACATAAGTTTAATCTTTTTACACTGAAAATAATAATGGTATAGCTATGACCCTTCATATAAAATAGAACTCTTAAGAATCGAATCATAGTTGTTGTGTTTAGAAACATAACTTACTTCCATTGCGCTTGGAAAAAAAAAGAGTCTTCATTGCCCAAAAGAATATGTTCTTATTTCCATGAAAAAAGTGAAAAGGAAAAAAAATTCATTGTTGACTTGGAGTGAAGTTCTAAATTATGGTATTGTTATTTGTTAACATATCAACATGTTTGGTTTTATTTAATTTTTATATAAAACTGTTTCTTAGTTAAAAATTCTCTATCTAACATAAAAAGAAAATTCTTCCTGTCCCTACAAATTTCTCATCAAATTTACAGCAAGTAATTCACTACCAATCATTTTAATCCATGGAATGCAGCTGCACAAACAGGTCTATGATATGGAAAATTTGGCAGTGACGTGCCAACCCATAAGAAATTGTGACCCTTTTTCAATCAAACAGCAGTCTCAGGATACAAATCTCTGCTCCAGAATCCAAGCTTTTATATAGACATCAACCGCTCTTATTTCCTAAATGTTCTAGGAGAAAATCAATCTCCTTAAAATTGGACTGGACGGGACTGGACAACGAGCTGACAAAACTTTCGATTTAAGTTTAACTTGTTAAACCGGTTAGTCGAACCGGATAATGTCATAAAAACAATTCATATGCTACAATATAAAATTCATGAAGAAAAAATCATAAAATGTAAAAATATTAATTTTTTTAAAATAAAAAATTAATGATTGACCTGTTCAAATGGTTTTTACTCGTTATGACTGTGAATTTAATCATGAAACTAAACCATAATTAGTTGAACTGTTGATTCTGGTCAAACCGGAGATGGGACCATCCTATTCGATTTTGACCACTGTAAAAAAAACCTCCAAAATCTAGCTGCTAGCTTAGATAATGCAAATATATGGGTTCAAAACAAGGTAAAAAAATTAATGTCAAATTCAGATACATTTCAGTACGAAATGAATTGAAGGCACTATTTCTTATGCCATGCAAAACATTCAAAATGCCATTTCTGCAGTTGGCCCCGGCAATCAAATCAAGATATCCACACTGCCACTGGAACTGGGTGCCCTTAAAGGTCATACCCTCCTGGTTATTAAGGAGCATATCTTGGTAACGTCATCAGATTTCTAGTGAACAATGGCTCCCCATTACTTGTCAATGTGTACCCTTAGTTACTTCAGTTACATTCACATTACAAAGGACATTCGTCTTGATTATGCTCTTTCACAGTTGATCCATCTTTGGTGGTGATTCTAGTGAATGATTATCCACTTGCTTATCATCACAATCTATTTGATGTTATTATGGATGCAGTTCGCTTTGCAATAGAGAAATCTGGTGAGGGGTCACATAATATAATTCAATCAGAAAGTGGTTGGCCTTTATCTGGTAGGATGGCGACTTCACTTGATAATGCTACAAACTTGATTCAGCTTGTGAAGGGTGGGACTGCAAAGAAGCTAGGCAGAAATGGCATTTTGAATGTCATGCAAAACATTCAAAAATGTCATTTTATAAACTATGGTTTCGAGGCATCAAAAACCAAACTAAGTACACACAAAATAAACAGCCTAACGGCCTAAATACCAAATTGGTTTGATAAGAAATAGTGCATTATACATGATTTTTAATTTTTAAATATATTATAAAATCCCCTAAAAGAGGCAGGTAGGGGTGAAATTAGGTAAGAGTGTGGGGATGTTCACATCATAAAGCCAAAAAATTTCTTATGTGTAATTTTCATAATTTTTTGAGTAAGTCTTCTTATTAAAGCTGTCAAAATAGATTTTGACTCGAGACCCAACCCGGCTCAATTCAGCAAAATGATGAGCTGAGTTACTTATAATTTAACTCACAAAAAGGTAAGTCATTATGTAGTAGTGTCAAAAAGCATGCATATATACCTCATTTATTACTCTCTAGTGTCCACAACATTATGGAGTAGTCTTTCTCTTGTCTTTATTTTTTTTTAATTCTTTTATATACAACGGGATCTTTCTTGGCCTCAATAATTCATCAACTTTATTTATTAACTTGACAGGTTTATCAACATGAAGTTACACACCAATAGATTTTCAAAACATACTTGTCATGCTCTGAAGATGATGATCTACCCTACTCCGCAAAATATCCTTGACAAAACTGCATGTCAGCAGTTTACGTATATGCTAAACATATATGCATACGATGCCAAATATAATTTTTATTTGCACTTCAAATATTACCTTTTGGAGAGGCAAGGCAACAATGGAGTTTGATTTTTCAACAATTTATTCTCACAAGGGCATGAAAGACCCACACTTGTCACACAAGAGATGGAAATGTCAGAAATGGAAGGCGCTTAGAAATCTTTAATTAATTAATGTTAGCTATGGTTTCAGTCTTGCAGACTTTAAGTTTGCACATTAAGTTCAACGATCTTGATCCATGAAAATATGTATGGATTCTCTGTGCAATATCTACCAGAAATTAGAAAATAAGCTGTCCTTGTCTTGATAAGGAATGGCTATATATATATAGGTCAAAGTGAGAATAGTAGAGGAGTCACACTCAAATGGAAAGTAAGGTACTGTTTAGTCTTTTCGGATAAAATGTATAATTAAACAACAGGTCCTTTTGACTGAATAATAATTTTTTTTTTAATAATGATACTTACACATAGCATTTCTCTCCATCCCATATGCTTATGTGAACCAATAGTGTTGAGGAAGAAAAAGTAAAGAGAGAGAGAGGAGAAAAAAAAATGATAATAATTGATTGAATGTGAAGAATGTTAAAATATAAGTATGTATATATAACATTATTAATTGTTTTATATATACAACTTTTTTAATAAGACACTTAGTATATGTTAGGCAAAGTTTAATTTTTAAGAAAATATTATTTTTTTTCAAAATTTCAAAAACTCTTTCAATAAGATTTTTATTATAAACTATTTTAAATATAAAATATGCTAATTTAAACATGTACTCAATCTTAAATCATAGATTTATATGGTGAATCTCTTTATCTATTTATTTATTTTAAGTTTGTAGAAACTCTATTCAATCTTATGAGTATGCAATATGTTGCATGGAAATGGGTTTCAGTATCATACGTTGATATGATAGATATATTAAATAAATTATTTTAAAATTATATTTATAAATGTAAAAAGATATTATATAATTCATAACTATATATCTCTAATGTCACATTTCAAAATTTATCTCTTCCCACATGAAATGTCCTCTCCTTAGGTTGTTTGAATGCACTACTTGCAGAATCCTTCTCACCTAGCTTCAAATCCTCCTCCCTCTAGCCGTCAGCCAAAGATCGAAAATATGAAAAAGAATGGAGAAGCTTACTTGGCGTAATGTGCATTTTTAGGTATCCACCAAAAAAAAAAAAAAAAACTCATGGATACACCAAGAATATGGTAACTAGCATAAATATGCAATACATAATGGTACATTGCGGATTTTGGAGTATACTTGCATCATAACTCTGCAGAAATCCTAAGCCAATTGATCAAAATATTAATTACTATAGTCAGGAATCGCAATGTGCAAATGTGTTGTTATCAAGATGCTTCCTAGATAGTGTGAGAAACAACTCTCCATTGATTTGCTTTCAGATTTCCAAAATAGAAGATTACTGGGCATGATGGAAAATTCAAATCAAGTTTCTTCAATAAAATCAGTAACTCTTTTAGCAGATTATCTGCTGGAAATCTTTCTAAGACAGCAAACTCAACCAAATAAATGAAGAATACAATAGGGAAAGATAGAATAAAAGATATACATACCAATTTTGACATGTATATTATGTACGCAGCAGTAACCTTGCTCATCTCCAAAGCCAGGTAGAAAATTTTCTTCAAGAAAACTTACAGGGCAGACAGAAAGCACTTCACATATGTCTGTTAAGATTTGCAAAATGAGAAGGACCAAACATGAAATGAACCTAGTAAGTTTGCACGCTGCACCCTTCTGATGACTTCAGCAATTCAAGAATTTGAATAGATTCTACATCTTCTAATGATAATAATGGCAATTTGAGCTCTGCCGTCTCTGCTGAGAACTTTCACTGTTTTCATTGGTGCTGGTAGTTGCACCATAATAAGAAGAGCAAAAGCAAATGCCCTCCTTGTGAGGCTCACTCTGATTGGAGCATATATCTAGAAATCCTGTTCTTTGCCTTGGTGTGCTCATAGACCTTGCCTTTGCATTGGCGGATTCTGTCACAGTCATGTATGTGGGGAAAACTGGAGAATTTGGCATGGAACTCTCATCTCCAACTGAACTCCTCTTTACATGAGAAAATGATTTCCTTGGGATTGAAATTTGTGAACTCAACCCTACTTCTTGCAAATCTTTTTTCAGGTTCTTCTGTGCAACTTGTGTTGCACCATGCAATTCCCTTGTGATCAGGTTTGAAGGAAGAGCTGGTTTATGAAGCACATCCCAGTCACATGTTTCTTTATGCAGCCATTGTCCTAGAGTAAGGCAGCTCTCCCTTCCAAATTCCTTATTGTGCGCAGATTCTTCCACCATTTGGGGAATTTTCCTCTCCTAGAAAATATAAATTGCATGGCAATTCTAAGATGCATGACTAGACATGGTAATACTAATACTGGTCTTAAGAAAAAAGAAATTAGGCAGGTTAAGTCCTTATCTTTGACCTAGCCTCATAGGAAAAAGAATAATGAGTTTTAGTGGTTAGCAATGTTTGAAAAGGTTTTAGTGGTTAGCAATGTTTGAAAAGATAGGTTCATTTTTCAAATTACTTGACTTTTTATCTTTTCTTTAATTCTTGTTTCTTTCTGTCTCTATATTTTTTATGAGTAACAGTGCGGAGATACAAGGTTAAATCAAATGAGATTACCCTGTGAGAAAAAGAGAACTGCTTCATGCGCTCTCTTTTGACAATGGCCTCTTGCTTTCTTAACCATATGGCTTCAATGTCTTCTCTTGAGTGCAAGCTGCAATCCCAAGTTCTTTGACTATGACATTCAGGCTGTAACTAAATTCTTGAGTGGATTAGACAAGGGAATTGTTCAACCTCAACGCAGACTTGATTTACTGGCTTATGATATCAAAACTATTCAACTAGACATATGGGGCCTAGTCATGGGAGGTATACTAAACTTGCAATTGAACCACTAGGAGAGAAGAAAGCAATAGAGATCTCAAATCAGTGTTTCACTAATTTCTTGATCCATTACCTCATTTTGGACAATGGATGATTGAAGATCATTTTGGATGTGTTCTTCCCACATTTCTCCCTTTTACTAATATAAATGTTACATACTTACCTTCAGTTCCTTCTCCAATTTCTTATTTTGCTTTGGAAACTGCTTGATCTTGTCGTTTTTGTAGCTTTCTTGTGTAGTATGGCTGCTTCTTTCGTGAATTTCCCCCTGCTTCCTTGTATTGGAGGGGAAATTCTTCAGACTGCTGGACACTTGACGTCTCACGGCTCGACCTCGAACTATAGCTTGCAGTCTTATAACTCCCTTCAATGCTCTTAATGCTTTCCTAGCCTGTTTCATTCCCAGTCAAGTTCAAGTGAGTTTAGAAGTACCTTTCTATCAAGTGAGTTAACACAGACAATCAACTATAGTTTGATTTGACTGAATACATTTGAGAATAGAGAATCAAATTGACCAGAACTCAAATTCACAGTGGAAGAAAAGAAACATAAGGAACAAAAAGTAAATCAGGAGCAATAAGAAATGGCAGATAATTACACTATCTTGTTATATGATTTAACAAGATATTTAGTTGCAAATTTCTTAAGTTCTAAAAACCAATCTTTACCACAAAATTCTAGAATGCTAGTAATATATTTGGAAGCAAAAGCCTGGCTAATTTGCTGGAACTTCTAATTGATAGACACACTTACCTTCTTTTCATCCAATTCATAGTACATCTCTTCTTACCTAAATGAACAATTATGTTACTGAAAGGAATACAAAGAATGACTTTATCCAAGGTTGGCATCAATTTACTCTTAACCACTATCACTTGTTTATGTTGCCTATGTAAATCTCTGCAAACCACAGTTACAGTTTGAAATCATATTGACAATTCAGTGATTGATACAGAAAAAAAACAAGGTTCTGAGGAAGCTCACAAGATGTGCACGGTATGCGCTTTGAATCTTGATGGCAGCCAAGCTTCGGTCTCCCTTGGACAGATATGAATAAGAACGAGAAGCACCTGTGAGCCGGACAACCTCAGCAGCAGCATGGGCAGCAGCAACTGCGGCCTCTGCAGCAGCTGCTGTTGCAATAGCCACAGTCAAAGCATGCTTTCTCTGCTCTGCACTTGCTTCAATCAACGTTCTGTTTGGGGCTGTAATTGTGGGATACTGTTTCTGCTTGAGCCTTCCAAAACTCCACCCCCATTTCTTTGGCTTCTGAGCTTACAGAAAAGAAACATTAACCAAAATGAGTACTGTTCTTCCACTGTTAGATGATTATTGCTGTACAAAAGCATTCTTTGACACCTCTTACCTTTTCCTTGGACTCAGAAGTGAATAGCCTTCTCACCCATCCAAACCAGCACTTCCCCTTTGCCATGAAGATTTATGACATCATCATCCAAACAGAATTCTACAGACACCATTCTCTATTTCTCAAGCACATCCTACACTTGATATTGAAGAAAGAGGGAAGGGGGGAACCAGAAGTAAAATTCAGAGATGGTAATATACTTGATTTCATAATTCCTGAGAGATAATTATGATGTTTTAGTCCATCTATTCTGTACTCTACTTTACTTGCTTAGCTAGCTGTTCATTTGTCAAGATGAGGGAACCCCACACCAATAAGGACAGACACTGACAAACTTTTATATTCAGTAACTATCATTTACTTGGCTCAGCATGACTTGAATCTGAACAGCAGATGTTTTAAATCAAACAAACGCAAAGTGAAAGTGTACCCAGAGAAGGATATATCTCAAGCTTAATCACATCAATAACACCAAAAGTTAGGCCACTTCAAGAAACTGACCTTTTCATAAAGCAAGTGAATCCCAATGACCTAAGTTGCATGAAGTACCTGAAAAACAGCATGGCGAGTGAAGTTATCCAAGGCAAAGAGAATAGTGGATGGAAGCAGATGAAACCCAGAAATCGTTACCCTTAAGATCTTTCAAACATCCACTTTGCTGATGATTTTCCAAGTGGGTTCTTCTTCTTTGGATGTGTCATTCAAAATTTGTATCTTTTTATCAATCTGTTTACACTTTGAGGACCATGCACATGCCCATCATAATGTGCGAGGGAAAACAGAAACTGCATTCGGAAAGCCACATAAGCGATGACTCTTGTAATGATGTGGCCAATGAAGTGAGCCACCAACGATGACTAGTGGTGAGTGGAGGTGACTTAAAAGCCAAACTTCATTGAATTCAACATCATGGGGTCCCTCTTGTCCCTCAGTTCTCCAACTGTCAATTTAACAACTGCTGCTGCGGTCCATTTCAAATGTCTGGCTTTGTCAAGCTTACTAAAATGAACTTTTGCTTTCGGTTTTCTACCCTCCGTTCCCTAAGGAAGGGGCAGGGGGATTGGCACTGGCCGCTGGTACTGAAAATGAACAATTTGAATTGCAATAAAGTAAATAAAAATATTCTTGTAATTTTATTTTGTTAATTATAGTGTATGTTGAATCGTTCCAATTTGTGGTTTTAGGGGCAACCCTGACATTAACTTATTTATTTATATAATCAAAAGCATGCCATCTAGGTTAAAATTAGAGAATTTGTTTGAAAGTCTAATGGCCAGAGCTTCATATTAGTTATGGCAGAATTTATATATATAATTGTATGTTCAATCACATATCACATACTTGCCTTAGGTTCTTTTTGAATTGATGATTTGTCATTGTTTAACTGAAATAAATTTTTGTTATGAGTGAAATTGAGTCAATTTATTGTCTATTAATGTGAAATAAAAGTCTCATTCTATGTGCAAACATGAAATTTGTATGGATATTTGTTTGTCAATTCACATTCTTAATGAGCTACTTCTGAGTTCTGACAGTCTGTGAAGTACTACCATTTGGAGTTTTCTTTGTAAAGCTTTCTACTTTTAAGCCAAGGCTTGGAGATCATAACTGATGCTTTTGGTTCAGGGGGCATCGCAATTGTTTCTCTACACATATGCATTATCCATTCGAAATTGTGGAGGGAAAAAAATTCTTCATGTGAAATTTGAGAAATAATAGGATGTGAGAGTGACCCATCAAAGACAATGGTGAATTCACCCATATCAATGCTAGCCACAGAGTCAGCACATTATTAAATATCCGAACCACCATGGCACCCTTTCTGACATAAAAACTGTATATTTAGTTTGAGGGCGTTATTGGTGCCTAATAACTGTTGGTTAGAAAGATTAGCATATTCAGTTGCAAGTTCAAATCCTACTCCAACCACTTGTCTCTTGGTGTATGTTAGCTATAAGTCCTTTGTAAGTGCTCATTGAGTTCGAAGGCCTACCCTGAACCTTGGACTAAGATGTCCTCTCCTCAACCTAAATTTCTTATAATGAAAAAAGAAAGAATAGATATTCAATTGCAAGTTCGATTTCTACCCTGACTATTTGTCTCCTAGTGGTATGTTATCTGTAAGTTCCATGTAAGTACTCGCTGAGCCTGAGAACCTATCATGACCATAGAGTGAGGCGCCCTCCCCTCAACCTAAATTTCTTATAACCAAAAAAGAAAAAATAGATAGTTAGTTACAAGTTTGATTTCTACCCTGACCACTTGTCTCTTCGTAATATATTATCTGTAAATCTCCTATAATTGCTCACTGAGTCCAAAGACCTACCTTAACCTTGGATTGAAGCGCCCTCCCCTTAACCTAAATTTCTTGTAACCAAAAAAGAAAGCATAGCATATTGCATATTGACTTCTCTGTCTTCTTCATGATATATACTTGATTTTTATAAACAAATTTGGTCCCAATCTTCTCTATGATACTTGATGTGAGCACGTTTTTGACTTCAAGTGAGAATTTAAGCTCAATCCTTCCTAGAGTGGGCCATCAACATGAATTCTAAGTTGGCTTTAGAGCTGTTTGCTGTCCTCCAAGAAAAGTCATGAATGCACAGAATTCTAGCAAAACCTTTTTTCTTTTCCACGAGTTGTCTAACAAAATGAGAAAAAAGTGACTTTCGTGCTGTTTCAATGACCCAACGAAGTATTGATTATGACAAAGTCAAGCAAACTTTGCTTTATCTGTGTAAACTGCTGAGTTGTGAGTTTCTTTGTACTGGGACAGATCAAACATGTTAATTGAATCAGAAATTTTTTGGAAAAGCACTTCCCTTATTAATGCAGTGGCTTCATTCATAGTTAAAGTTCATGAATCATAGTATCCTTTGATAATATAATAATAATAATAATAAATCCTCATATCTAGTAACTTCTGCAGCTTTTTATGCTATTATTATCTAGTAAAGTTCTTTGAACTCTAAATTATGTTATCAGCTAGCTAAAGATCATTTGGCCATCATGCATTTACACTGGTCTTCGTTTAACAAAATACTTCTTTTGCGTTATTCTCTCAGACCTGATATAAATATAGATTATGGTAATGATCTTTGCTTAAGCTCTCATTATGAAAGTATGCATAAAAGGATCCGAGTGTAGGGGTCAACCAATCATCATCTTCAGTCAAAAGAAAGTTGACCACATAAGCATGTTCAATGTTAAAATTCATAGCCATACGTAATAGCAACTTTCTCTAACTCTTGGGAGGCATACGTTCTTGTACACAGCCCAAGTTTTGATAAAGTTGAATTGGAATGAAGTATCATTTGAGGGCCTAAATTTTTTATTATAAACAAATGAAGGGACTAAACTTTCATTATTACCAATTAAAGAATTCTACTTCACCAGAGAATATTTTTCTTCATCAGAAAATCTTGAAAAAGACAAAAATATCCAACTTTGTATAACAAAACAATTTGGAACATGAGCACAATACACGGCTATATATGACTTGAAAACTTTTTTCTAATTGATATCTATTGCGGAATATTCTTTTATTAAGTTTAATCCCTCAATTGTTAATTTTTAAAGTTAAGGGTCTTAATTGATAATCACATTAAATTTGAGGTCTCTGTAGAATAGTTTTCTTAGTTGAATTGTTAATAAGAAGGACAAAAAAATGAAGAGTTGTTATTACGCTCACCTGTAGGTTTTGTTTAGCATTTTCTGGCTTAACTAATCTTATCTAGTTTGCCTGTGAGCGGCAAAATAACCAAGCTATAAAGCTAGAGGCCATGACTTTTGAATTGAGATTACCACAAAATATTAGTCAGACAAGCAAGAAAAATGCTTCAAGAAGCTAGCAGCCAGAAGACCTGTGATACATTCACATTGGTAAAATGTACATTAATAATGTTGAATTGTTCAAAAAGCAAAAGGATGTGACCAATAGGGTAAAATCTACACCCCACCTGTGGTTGAAGGTAGTTACAATGAATACAGTTACAAATTCACTAACTACACTTCTTATATGTATTTTCTCTTGTCAAGGTATTGCTAAACTTGCAGGAAGGATTTTCAACTCAAGACAACTTCACTGTGCACATGACCATCCTCCATCCTTATCCAAGATCGAAGAGAAAAGGGCTTCTGAGTGATCTCTAAAACCCTAGCTCCCCTAGGCCAATCTCCATAGCCACCGTAGCCAGTGTGCCTAGCATAGCATAGCCATAGGTTTTTGTATGGGCAGCACCAGTCCAATCCATGGTTGTGTCCAACAAATATTGCCTGCGGTTATGAAAAGGAAAACAACTCAACAGGATCCCACTTGTGCCCATCAAAGCAAATCCATTGTATCATTCAATATTCTATTGTAGAAAATCCCAAGTGCACAAAATGACCTTTTAGAGGATCTCCTATATACTAAGATGGTGAAAAATCAAATCTTAATAGCAACGGAAAAAGGAAAGAACTAAAGTTTTCACTGGTAAAGCCATTTTTGCAGTAACAACATGCATGCTATAAGTAAAATAGGAAAAAAATGAGATGAAAATAGATGTTTTCTCCTTTAAATTCCAATGAGTGTTTGTCCTCATTTATGCCTATTATGCCTTAACATAAGTATCTAGCACTCATGCACGAGTCCAACTATATCCAGTCATGTTATGCACTCACTTATTTTGGTTCTCAACTTCATACAATCTAATGACACCAAAAATGTTCAAAGAAAATTAATATGGAACATAAAAATATATGTGTAGTTGCCCATATTTAAGGGGATATGGTACACTAGAATGTATTATAACAAACCATCTAAGTAAAGCTTTCCAATCTTATCGCAGAGATAGCTGTGGACAAGCATCCACTTCCAAAATAAAATAAAATGCATCAGAAATACAATATTTGACGTGTTTCAATAAAATTCTGCCTCCATCTACAAACACGGGAAAATTCACAATTTCCTTAGTGAAACAACAAAAACTACAACCTACACCTAATGCCTAATGCTCCAAGAAAATCCTCATTTTCTTGCTCTCTAGAGCCTAAACAATGAAAAAACATAAAGTGTTCACTTCAAGACAATCAACAACCTCAAAATGCACAATTTTCTTATTGCAAGAAGCCTTGGAATATACATATATTCATGAAATTCCAATAACTAAAAAATTCCAATAAAAAAACTTTATTGCAGCAACAGGAATCAAGAATTGAAGATTGGGAACCTATGTACTATACTTGTGGGAAGCGGGAACCTATGCATTTGAGTTAATAGGCAAACCTATCTTGTTCTCACCCAACAAGGACAACTTTGCATCTACTGCCGGTAAAAAACGCTGCAAAGTAAAATCAACAATCAAACAAAAGGCACACCAAAACTTAATGTTGTTTGGCAATTGCCTACATTCATGGAGAGATCTATCCATCATAACATCAAAAGAAGATAAATTTATAGGATGAGTGCATGTGGTACTCTCAAACAACCCTAGCCATACAGCTATCTCACCATTATTCCTACAAACGCCTTCATAATTTATCTCATATCTCATAAATATATTTATACCCAGCAAGACTAGCTTGACAAACAAGCACTATCCTCATCAACCAAGGGAAATCAACAACTTACCCATCAAGCATCAAATTTGGTGGTTCAAAATCCAACAACTGTATTGCTGTGAGTTTGAATTTTATTTTGCAGATAATTTTTACAAAATCACCGTATGTCATATATAGTATGCTGGCTTTGACCTTACCTTGACAGAAGTTCTGTTCACAAGAAGAACCATGATACCCATTTCAGCTTCTTGAGAAGCAACCATTTCCATGTTAATTGAACCCACACAAGGTTTTTGTATACCAGACTTTGGAACCACCGTCTTATAGGCTGTACTTGGTATATGCCAGAAAATAATCTCAGGCACCCTGTCAGACAATGTTTTGTTTGGATTATCCAAAAAGGAAAGAAACAAATAAGAAAATGTAATGGATTTTTTTCAACATATCTTACTTGATATCCTTGATTGAAGAATGAACATAAGAAATCAACAAAGTTGTTTGTCCTGTATAATGTAATTCTGTCTAGCTAAGGGGGAAGTCAAAATGCATTCAGCTTTACAGAAAAAGAACTTCTGATTTAATGCTCTCTAACTACCTTGAGTCAGGGTTAATTTCTTCAGCTTTCTGCCGAAACCATTCTGCCTGGCCACTAGATATGATTTCAGGATAGGAACCACCACCAGAATCAAGGAAGTAAAGGAAAGCCACTGGTGATTGTGGATCATCAGGTGATGAAACTTGAAGGACATAGTTGGATACACTTGGCCAAAGATTTCTAGGACCATTGCTAGAAAATGATGATGCATTGTGCTTGATCTCATTTTTCATCAGCTCCAATCGTCCTGTTCCTTTGAAGCTACACTCTTCTTCTCCTGAAAATTTATCAATTATGCCTTTTGTTGAAAATATTAACACTTACTCTAATGAGAAGAGGGTGAGTGAGACTACAAAGTACCAGTTATCCTAAAACTTCTAGTAATGGATAATGAAGCCAAAAATATATTGTCAGCAAATGCAAGATAAAAATGCCACTCTGAAGGAGGGAATATGATGGATCATCAGGGGAAAATGAAATGTCACTAAATTCCAAAACTGACACAATGAATTTGTTAAACTAAAACCAACACCGATAGCAATTAAATGACATTTCACTGAATAAGTTTTCTAACTCATGAGCTTTGTTCCTTTGGTTTTTCACTTGCTTCTTCATATAGATCTCTTCAAACTTTTAATTCCCATCTGGCTCAACTACCTCTACTGTAATTCTCCCTAGGAGTTACAATGGTGATTTTTCTACCATAAGTATTCACATCATCTAAGCTTAATGTTTGATGGAGCTAAAAACAGCCAAAAACAAGTGGTTGATGATATATAGTTGGTCAAGGTAACCAGAAAAAACATTTTCAGTAATTTCAATCAAGCTATTCAATAATATTCAAAGAAACCTTCATAATCCTGCAGAACGCTGACCACCTCCTGCCAGGAATGCATCAAAGCTTAGGTATCTTCTAGGACTAATCATTCATCACCTTACCAAACAATATGTAATCATAGCAATTATAACCTTCTTACCTATTACCATATTACTTAGTACCTGAATATGAAGTTGTGGTTGGAGGACAGCGAATTTGAGGAATTCCAGGTGCAGAGAACCATTCTAATGGCCACTCAAATGGAGCATCATCATGGTTTCCAAATACACTGGCCCAAGGTATGCCCCTATTTCTTGCTGGAGAGATTGCCTGATCCCAATACAAGCTTGCATTTGCAATCATTATATTGTTAGCCGTAATGACATCACCAAGATATATTACAAAATCTGTCACGCCGTTAACTTCATTAGCATT